>JAPXFY010000020.1:61021582-61041582 GCA_030674185.1 Monoplex corrugatus
AAAAGACACCTTGCCGAGTTTTTTTTTCAGGGACAAGGTGATATTGGTTATAGTCTGTGCTTTGTGTGTGTAGGAGCGAGGGGATGGGGGGGGGGAGGGATGGGGGGGAGGGGATGGGGGGGAGGGGAGAGGGGAGTGGCGGCGGTGGGTGTGTGTGTGTGTGGTGTGGTGTTGTGTGTGTGTGTGTGTGTGTGTGTGTGTGTGTGTGTGTGTGTGTGTGTGTGTGTGTGTGTGTGTGTTTCTGTGTGTTTCTGTGTGTTTCTGTGTGTGTGTGTGTGCGTGCGTTCCTTCGCCATTTCTTTTAACATCTATTTACATATCTGCGTTTATGGGGGGGGGGGGGGGCTGCATGTGAGTGTATGCGAGTGTGTGTATGTGTGTGAGTGTATGTGAGTGTGTGTGTGGCTGTGCGTGCGTGTACGTGTGTGTGTTTGTGTGTGTGTGTGGCTGTGTGTGCGTGCGTGCGTGCGTGTGAGTGTGTGTGTGTGTGTGTGTGTGTGTGTGTGTGTGTGTGTCGTGTGGTGTGTGGTTATAAGTGTGTTGTGTGTGTGTGTGTGTGTGTGTATGTATGTATGCGAGTATTGTGTGTGAGTGTATGTGTGTATATGTGTGTAAGTAAACACACACATACATGTGTGTGTGTGAATGTGTGTGTGTGTGTGTGAATGTGTGTGTGTAAGTGTGTTGTGTGTGTATGTATGTGAGTGTGTGTGTATGTATGTGAGTGTGTGTGTATGAATGTGTGTGTGTTTGTATGTGTGCGTGTATGTGTGTGTATGTGTGTGTCGGTATATGTGCATGTGTTGTGTGTGTGTGTGTGTGCGTGTCCATGCATGTGTTGTGGAAAAGAAAAAATGTGCTGCTCGTGTGTGTGTATGCAGAGAGTGAGAGAGAGAGAGAAAGTGTGTGTGTGTGTGTGTCTCTGTGTGTGTGTGTGTGTGTGTGTGTGTGTGATGTGTGTGTGTGTGTGTCTGTGTGTGTGTGTGTGTGTCTGTGTGTGTGTGTGTGTGTGTGTGTGTGCGCGCGTGCGCGTGTTGTGGAAAAGGGTGGGATGGGGGGTGGAGGAATCGAATCACATTGCTTACAGCTCAGCGGATCCTACCTAGACCATAATCGTCAGAGCTGACACCACGTCCATAAAAACTCCGTCTAATTAGAAACCCAACGATTAAAAACCATGCATAGATAAATCTTTCAAATTTAACCCTTTGACTCCTGAACCCTATCCACCAATTGCAAAGACTCTAACCCTTTGACTCCCTCACCCTATCCACCATCTTCCTGCAGGAAGCTGGTGCATAGGGCAAGGGGGTCAAAGGGTTAAGTTTTTGCTTTGCCTGCGTGGTTGACGAGCCGGATGCTGGTGGATAGTGTACGGGATTCCAAGGGTTAAAATGCATATAAAAATCTGGTTCGTATATTCATGTCAAAAATAACTGTCTAATCAGAAACTCAACGTTTAAAAACCAAGCACATGATAAGTCTTTCAAGTCTTAAATGCACATCAGAATCTGTCTCATATATATATATTCAACCACAGAAGATGAAATCTATTGATCTCTTGTAAACACTTGAAAGTTACGCCAGTCTAGAGGAGCATCTCTGGAGAGGTTCTTCAAGGAGTCTGCTGTATGTCTCACATCGTACAAGTCCCAGCATTTGATAAAGTGTTTGAAGCTAAGTGGTTCATCACACGGTATGCACCATGCTGCTTCTTCATTAATCACTTTTTAAAAGGTATGAGTGAGTGTAGAATGTGTGACCCGTGTGTGACCTACACAACATGATTTTAGGGGGGAAAGGTCGCAGGAAAACATGTCACGAAATTAAAGTCACAGAAAAAGAAAAGTTACTAGGAAAAAGTCACAAGCCACAGGTCATCATCCATCATTCATCTCCATCGCCGTGGACGACGGTGGGAGCTCCACTCTTTGTAAAGAAGGTTCGCCAGGCGTCACGGTCTCTGCTCCTGCGTATGATGTCATGGAACCCCAGTTTGCAGGCGTCAGCGATGTTGTCCACAAAGGATTTTGCTGGCCTTCAATGTTTTCTCTTTGCCTCGACTCTCCCTTGCAGGACTGATAAAGTAAAAAGTCACAATACCTCCTCACCATCATCATCAGGTGCCCTGCCGCATGGCGTTGGCGACCATGGGCTTCCGTCCATCTCTATCTCTCGTTGCTCCTAGCATCTCCCCCACCCTCCTCATCCCCAGCCACTCTGCAAGTCCGTCCAGCATTCTCTCCCTGGGTCTACCTGTGCTCTCTTTCCCTTCAGCTTTCCCGTTGTGACCAGGTGCTCCAAATCCCCCTTCCTCATAAAATGGCCTCTAAATGTTGCCTGTCTTTTCCTAATCTTCCTTATGAGTGTCTGCCTCCATCAAGACTGTCTCGTTTGTTTTCTTTGCTGTCCATGGAACTCTCAACATTCTTCTTAGAAACCACATCTCGGCTGCCTCAATCTTGCTCTGGCTTTGCTTGCTGACTGTCACAATACCAACACATACGGAATTCTTCATCTGTTGTGTACTGGAGTCCAAGGCCTACGTCCTGAATATTACACCACTTTCACTGAGTCAGGTGGAAAAAGCAGCCCTTAGATTTCACACGTCTTCCAAACACGGCTGTTACGGCTCTAAGAACAGCATCTTCAAAGTCTGTGATGACAGTTTTGACGTTCAAGTCCCAAGTTTATTTCTGCACGTTTGTCAACATGTCTGGTAGAGTTTCTCACTGAGGGGGGTGGGTGGGGGTGGGGGGTAAGACTGTGAAGGAGGATAGTAGTGGGGGTGAGGGAGAGGGTATCATTCATTGAGAAAGAGCGTGCAAAGAGCGGTTGCCCAACGCTTTTACTTTATTTCCGTGACTTTTTTTTCCTGTTTCTTTTCCCCCTTTACCTAATATTTCTGGGCCCCCTAACACTGTCTCCTTCCTGCGGCTTTCACGAATAGATGGGAGGAACTGTTTTAAGGTCAGGGCGGATTTGGAAAATTTTATTGTCCCTTTGGGTTTTCCAGTCCTCTTGCCAGAGCTGTTTTTCACAAGTTTGTACTTAAGGTTTCAGATCTGTGTGACGGATGAAGGATTTAAGACATCTTTTCCATCATGACGTCCTTGACAAGGCAGTCAGCCTTTTCATTGCCTCGAATAATAAGGTATCCAGAAACCCAGACAAGCACAACCGTTTAAATTAACTGTCAGTTTTTAGAGAAGAAAACAGTTTATAGACATTCCAGAAGCTCTGGGTGGCTGATGTTATGGCCAGCATTTGCCCCCAGAGCAGTAGTCTGAAAAAAATGAGAAAGTTTGGGACATCATTTTTAGTGTCAAGAACCAGAACAGTATTTCTTCGGATAGTAGGCACTATAGGAACCAGGAAAAAAAATGTTAATAAGAATAAGAACGCGTATTTAATACAACCAGACAAGACAGACGTAAACTTTCGGCCAACTGGCCTTTGTCAAGCGTAAGATCACAAACAACAAACACCAGATACAAAAATTAGGTGAAAAACACTGAAACTTCCCTGCTGCTCCGTCCAGCAATCTTCTTGCTAGAGTTTTTCTTGTCTGGTTGTATTAAATACACGTTTTATTCCTTTTTTTTTCCTCGTTTTTTCTCGTTCTTGTTTGCTTGAACGCGGGCAGTTACACTTGTTTTAGAGTAGGCACTATAGACAGGAATATACAGGAGTGCGTATTTTGAAAATGGTCGATTAGGAGCAGCAAAACAGACGGCAACGACAGCAATACCTTTGTCAGACTCTGATCCATCTGTGAATATTTTGTGGGATGACGGAAAATTTGAACAGATTCCTGCATAAAGGGACTTGTTATTGGTGGAGTCTGCACGGAAGAAAACAAGATCAAAACGGACCTCGGGTGTCTTGAAGGTCCGTGACAGGTTGTTCCTCAGGACTCGGCCAGCTCGTGGGTTTATGTGCAGGCTTAAGGTGTGTGCCACGATCACCATACAGATGGCACCTATGACGTTAGAGCATACGGAATTCATTCCCAACGCGGAGACGTCATCTTGAATGAAACTGAAACTGAAACTGAAACTGTCCGAAAATTTGGAAAAGTCTAACAACTTGATCAGTTTCTGTATTTTGTATGTGAGGAAGGATGTGAATTCCAAGAGAAGGAATTCATTTGAAGTTTTCATCAAATTTGATGTTAAATTTAGGGTTGAAGACGCAGTTATAAGCAGGGTTTGCCGAATCAAAGAACAGTTTTAAGCAGTAGTGTGATTAAGGTTCGTATCAGTCCACGTTTTGAGGGGGAGGATTCCTCTGCCTTTGCCTACAGGCTGTATACAGGGTTTGTTTGTGGGTGGACGTTTGTGCTCGAGTGTGTGTGTGTGTGTGTGTGTGTGTGTGTGTGTGTGTTGTGTGTGTGTGTGTGTGTGTGTGTGTGTGTGTGTGTGTGTGTGTGTGTCTGTGTCTGTGTCTGTGTGCATGTGTGTGTATGTATGTGAGAGTGTGTATGTGTTTGTTTCTTTGTTTGTTTGTGTTTGTGTGTATGTGTGTTTGTATGTATGTATGTGAGTGTGCGTGTGTGTGTGAGTGCGTGTGTGTGTGTGTATGTGTGTGTGTGTGTGTGGTCTGTGTGTCTGTGTGTCTGTGTGTCTGTGTGTCTGTGTGTGTGTGTCTCTGTGTGTGTGTCTCTGTGTGTTGTGTGTGTGTGTGTGTGTGTGTGTGTGTGTGTGTGTGTGTGTGTGTGTGTGTGTGTGTGTGTGTGTGTGTGTGTGTTTGTGTGTGTGTGTGTGTGTGCGTGTGCGTATGCGTGTGTATGTGTGTGTGTGTGTGAACGTGCCCGTGTAGTAGATAGAGGACAATGACGTGTACGGTAGTACAAAGAGGACGTGTGTGTAATTTGGAGACGTCCCAAAAATACACAAAATTAAAATTGGCTCAAAATCACAAAATAAGCTTAAAATAATATATCGTTGCGTACAAAATATAAATTACGTCATTTAACAAAAAGTCCCCTAATTACTTCATATTTTGCTTGTAGTAATTTGGGGACGTCCCTCAATTACTACATCCCACTGACCCTGTTCTCACACAGATTGAGTCACACAGCTTTTCAGTCTTAGTCTGTTTAAAAGCGTATGCCTTTGGCTTCTTTACTTCTTTCCCATCCGCTTGTTTACTCCTCCCAACCCACAGTCTCCTGCAATTTGTCTCTCCCAGAGAGTCTCCTCCCACCCCCCCCACCCCACCCCACCCATTGTTTTCTCCCTATTTTCCATTCTACTTGTACACCTCCCTTCCACTTAACCCAAAGTTCTCTCCAACTTGTACCCCTCCCTCTCTCCACCTTTCTTCAGGTTCCCTTCCACTACCTTCCCCCTTTCCAAAAGTTCCACCGAAGTTCCCTTCTCTTGTCTCTTTGTCCTGGAGCTTATTTCCCTTGCTCACCCTGCCCGTTTCCCCATTCCACCCCATTGTTCCCTTACATTTGTCCATCTGACAAACTCCCCCCCCCCCCCCTCCTGAGAGTTCCCTGGCACTAGTTCCCTTTTCCTCCAGTGTTTCCTCTGTTACTTCCTCTCCAAGTCTTAAGTTCCCCTCCCTCCATTTCCCCCAACCGACCAAGAGTTACCTCCGTTTCCCCAACCCCCCATCCTTCGTACCCTCATTCTACCCTCGTCCAAAATTACCTCACTCATTTCTCCCACCCACCCCTCACGTCTGGAGTTCCCTCCTCCTCTTCTCCTGCCCACCTCCCCCCCCCCACGTCCAGAGTTCCCTCCCTCTCTTCTCCCCCACCTACCCCCACATCTGGAGTTCCCTCTCTCTTTCCTCCATTCCCTCCCTCTCCCCCCCCCCCCCCCACATTCGGAGTTCTCTTCTCCCGCCCACCTCCCCGCACGTCCGGAGTTCCCTTCGACTCAAGAGTTCCTCCCTCTGTTCTCTCCCACCCAACCTGGAGTACCTCCCTCTGTATCCCCTATCCAGAGTTCCTCCCTCTGTCCCTCTCCCCCCCACCTGAGTTCTCTCCCTCTTCCATCCCCCCCCGAGTTTACTTCTTGTTCCCACACCCTGAGTTCCCTCCATCTGTTCCCCGCCCAAAAAAAAAAAAAAAAAAAAAAATCACCCCACACCCCATCCTGAGTTCACTCCTCTGTTCTCTCCCCATCCGAAGTTCCCTCTGTTCTCAACCCCCATCTGGAGTTCCCTCACTTTGTTCTCTACCCCCCCCTCCGGAGTTCTCTGTTCTTCCCCCATCCGGGTTGCCTCTCTCTGTTCTACCCCCATCAGGAGTTCCCTCCTCCGTTCTACCCCCATCCATAGTTCCCTCCCTGTGTTCTACCCCTCATCCAGGTTGCCTCCCTCTGTTCTACCCCCATCAGGAGTTCCCTCCCTCGTTCTACCCCCATCCATAGTTCCCTCCCTCTGTTCTCCCTCATCCAGGGTTGCCTCCCTCTGTTCTACCCCCATCTGGAGTTCCCTCCCTCGTTCTACCCCATCCATAGTTCCCTCCTCTGTTCTACCCTCATCCAGGGTTGCCTCCCTCTGTTCTACCCCATCCGGAGTTCCCCCCTCCGTTCTACCCCATCCATAGTTCCCTCCTTGTTCTACCCCTCATCCAGGGTTGCCTCCCTCTGTCTACCCCATCCGGAGTTCCCTCCCTCCGTTCTACCCCCATCCATAGTTCCCTCCTCTGTTCTACCCTCATCCAGGGTTGCCTCCCTCTGTTCTACCCCATCAGGATTCCCTCCCTCTGTTTACCCCCATCCAGAGTTCCCTCCCTCTGTTCTACCCCATCCAGAGTTCCCTCCCTCTGTTCTACCCCCATCCAGAGTTCCCTCCCTCTGTTACAAGAACTGAACAAAAAACAAAACAAAATACCTGGACAGGAAAACGGCGTTAGCTGAAGGCAATTGATAGTCACACAGAAAGGATTACTAGAACTGTGTTCACACACTAAGACACAGTGAAGTGTAAAAGACCCCCGAGATAAGATACAGCCCAGAAGCAAATCAGGACCACCAGCATGGTATTAGCTGGATGTCCCAAAGAGTATTGAATCCGCTGCCTCCCTGCTAGATACATAGAAAAAACAACGCCCAAGATGAACCAGAAAAAAATACGAAAAAAGAGATTAAATTAAGAATGTGTATTTAATACAAGACAAGACAGGCGCAAATTTTCGGCCAACTGGCCTTTGTCAAGAGTAAGATCACAATTAAACACACACCAGATGCAAAAATTAGGAGAAAAAACTGAAACCTCCCTGCTGTGCTGTCCAGTGTGAGAAAAGGAATGAACTGCCAGGCATCTTCTAGGTTTCCAGAGATGCAAATGCTAGGACCCAATTTTCGGACTTTGCTGTTAGTATGGCAGAACAGTTTGCCCGACGAAAAATACCAAAGAATGAATAAATACGAATAAAACAAAATTAAAAAACAATGGTTATAGAACTTAACTGTCGCATGGGCGAAGCGACTGCAGATGTCAACAAGCTATATCTGGAAAAGCAAAAAAATTTCACTCAAACTAAATTGCGATTCTACAACTCCAACGTTCTGTCAACTGTACAATTGTGAAACGTGGTACTTGAAGACATGCCAGAATAAAAACAAAAACTCGAATCCTTTGACCTCGAGTACCTACGCAAGATCTTGGGCATCAAATGGAATGTCAGTGACAACGATTAAGTAAGGTCAAGACGCAAACAGATCCCACTTACCAACATCATCTGCAAGAGTCCACTGAATTGGCTGGGCCATGCCGCTATACGCTGTACTGCCATCTTCCAGACTTGCCAACCAAGTCATGAACTAGAACCCAGAGGACAGCGAAGGAGGGGAAGACCAAAAAAATGAAGTGGCGCCAGATGGTTGACAAAGACCTGCAACTGGTGGACAGACGCTGGAGTGATGACCTGGGATTCTCTACCGACCAAACCCGTCGGAGCACTCTTGCTGTCATATGTGTCACACGACACGGGAGCGAAAAACAAAAAAGAACAACAACAAAATCTGAGACCACAACAATGCGCCTTCTGTTGTCCGATGTCCTTGTTAGTCTTCAGTTTGTGCTGGTGGCAGTTCTTTATCACTTCTATCGTTTTTCTTTTTTTTTTCTTTCTTTCTGTAGTTAATGTTCTGATCTGTCTTCTTGTTCTTCTGCTTTACTGTATTATATCCAAGTTCCTTTATTTTGGGAGGGGAAAGGGCTGTTACTTGTCGATCTAGTTTTCACTGGTGTTTCTTGTAGTTTTTCATCTCGGTTTCTTGTGGATTTTCCGTCTCGTTGGTTTCTTGTGGGTTTTCTGTCGTCGTTGGTTTCTGGTGTTTTTTTGTGTTTTTTTCCGTCGTTGGTTTCTGGTGTTTTTTGTGGGTTTTTTTCGTCGACCTTGGTTTGTGGTGGGGTTTTTCCCCGTCGTCGTTGATTTCTGGTGTTTTCTTTTTTTTTTCCGTCGTCGTTGACCTCTGGTCGTTGGTTTCTGGTGTTTTCTTCCCATCGTCGTTGGTTTCTGTGGGGTTTTTTTCCCCGTCGTCGTTGACTTCTGGTGTGTTTTTTTCCCCGTCGTCATTGGTTTCTGGTGGGTGGGGGGGGGGGGGGGGTTCCGTCGACGTTGGTTCCTGGTGGGGTTTTTTCCCGTTGCCATTGGTTTCTGGTGGGGTTTTTTTTTCTCGTCGACGTTCGTTGCTGGTATGTGATTTTCCCCCGTCATCGTTAGTTTCTGGTGGTGGGATGGGGCCGTCGTCGTTGGTTTCTGGTGTGGTTTTTTTCCGTCCTTGTTGGTCTCTGGTGTTTTTTTTCCGTCGTCATTGGTTTCTGGTGTGTTAGTTTTTCCGTCGTCGTTGGTTTCTGGTGTGTTTTTCCGTCGTCGTTGGTTTCTGGTGTTTTTTCCCGTCGTCGTTGGTTTCTGGTGTGTTTTCCCGTCGTTGGTTTCTGGTGTTTTTTCTCCCTCCGTCGTTGGTTTCTGGTGTTTTTTTACCCCCGTCATCGTTGGTTTCTGGTGGTGGTTTTTTTTTTCGTCTTTTGGTTTCTGGTGGGGTTTTTCCCCGTCGTCGTTTGTTTCTGGTGTTGGTTAGTTTTTTTCCGTCGACGTTGGTTTCTGGTGTTTGTTTTTTTCCCGGCGTCGTCAGTTTCTGGTGTTTGTTTTTTTCGTCGTCGTTCGTTTCTTGTGTTTTTTCCCCGTCGTCGTTGGTTTCTGGTGGGGTTTTATTTCCCGGTGTCGTTTGTTTCTTGTGTTTTTTCGTCTCGGTTTCTGGTGTTTTTTCGTCTCGGTTTCTGGTGGTTTTTCGTCTCGATGGTTTCTGGTGGCAATTTCCCTCGTCGTGGTTTCTGGTGTGTTTTTTTTTCCGTCGTCGTTGATTTCTGGTGTTTTCTTTTTCCCCGTCATCGTTGGTTTCTGGGGGGAGTTTTTTCCCGATGTCATTGGTTTCTGGTGTTTTCTTTCCGTCGTTGTTGGTTTCTGGTGTTTTCTTTCCGTCGTTGTTGGTTTCTGGTGTTTTTCTTTCCGTCGTTGGTTTCTGGTGGTGTTTTCTGTCGTCGGTGTTTTCTGTCGTCGTTGGTTTCTGGTGGTGTTTTCTGTCGTCGTTGGTTTCTGGTGATGTTTTCTGTCGTCGTTGGTTTCTGGTGGTGTTTTCTATCGTCGTTGGTTTCTGGTGGTGTTTTCCGTCGTCGTTGGTTTCTGATGGGATTTTCTGTCGTCGTTGGTTTCTGGTGGTGTTTTCTGTCGTCGTTGGTTTCTGGTGGTGTTTTCCGTCGTCGTTGGTTTCTGATGGGATTTTCTGTCGTCGTTGGTTTCTGGTGGTGTTTTCTATCGTCGTTGGTTTCTGGTGGTGTTTTCCGTCGTCGTTGGTTTCTGATGGGATTTTCTGTCGTTGGTTTCTGGTGGGATTTTCTGTCGTCGTTGGTTTCTGGTGGTGTTTTCCGTCGTCGTTGGTTTCTGGTGGTGTTTTCTGTCGTCGTTGGTTTCTGGTGGTGTTTTCTGTCATCGTTGGTTTCTGGTAGTGTTTTCTGTCGTCGTTGGTTTCTGGTGGTGTTTTCTGTCGTCGTTGGTTTCTGGTGGTGTTTTCCGTCGTCGTTGGTTTCTGATGGTGTTTTCTGTCGTCGTTGGTTTCTGGTGGTGTTTTCTATCGTCGTTGGTTTCTGGTGGTGTTTTCCGTCGTCGTTGGTTTCTGATGGGATTTTCTGTCGTCGTTGGTTTCTGATGGTGTTTTTCTGTCGTCGTTGGTTTCTGGTGGTGTTTTCTGTCGTCGTTGGTTTCTGGTGGTGTTTTCTGTCGTCGTTGGTTTCTGATGGGATTTTCTGTCGTCGTGTGGTTTCTGGTGGTGTTTTCTGTCGTCGTTGGTTTCTGATGGGTGTTTTCTGTCGTCGTTGGGTTTTCTGGTGGTGTTTTCCGTCGTCGTTGGTTCTGAAGGGATTTTCTGTCGTCGTTGGTTTCTGTGGTGTTTTTTCCGTCTCGTGTTTTCTGGTGGTGTTTTCCTGTCGTCGTTGGTTTCTGGTGATATTTCCTGTCGTTGTTGGTTTCTGGTGGTGTTTTCTTTTCGTCGTTGTTTCTGGTGTTTTTCCCTGTCGTCGTTGGTTTTGGTGGTGTTTTTTCTGTCGTTGTTTTTCTGTTGCTTCTGTGTTTTTCTGTCGTGTTGGTTTCTGTCGTTGGTTTCTGTGGTTTTTCTGTCGTCGTTGGTTTCTGTTTGTTTTCTGTCGTCGTTGGTTTCTAGTGGTTTCTTTTTTCCGTCTCGTTGTTCTGGCTGTTTTTTTTCTGTCTCGTTGGTTTCTGTGGGGGTGTGTGTTTCCTCGTCGTGTTTTCTGGTGTTTCTTCCCGTCGTGTTGATTTCTGGTGTTTGTCTTTGTTTTCCTTCGTCGGTGATTCTGGTGGTTTTTTCCCCGTCGTCGTTGCTTCTGGTGGTTTTTCCGGTCGTTGTTTCTGGTGTTTTTTTCCTCGTCGTTATTCTGGTGTTTTTTCCCCCGTCGTCGTTGGTTCTGTGGTTTTTTCCTGTCGTTGTTGATTTTGGTGTTTTGTTTTTTTTCTTCGTTGATTTCTGTGTTTTCTTTTTTGTCTGTTGACTTCTGGTTTTTCTCTTTTATTTTTGTGTTTGATCTTTTTTTTTTCGTGTTTTGTTCTGGTGGTTTCTCTGTCGTGGTTTTCTGGTGGTTTTCCCCGTCGTCGTTGATTCTGGTGGGTTTTCCTCGTGTCGGTGTTTTGTGTTTTCCTCGTCGTTGATTCTGGTGTTTTCCTCCGTCGTCGTTGATTTCTGGTGTTTTTTCCTCCGTCGCGTTGATTTCTGGTGGTTTTTCCCTCGTCGTTGATTTCTGGTTTTTTCTCTCGTCTCGTCGTTGTTTGTGTGTTTTTTTTTCCGTCGTCGTTGTTCTGGTGTTTTTCGTTGTTGGTTTCTGGTGTTTTTTTCCCGTCGTCGGTTTTTTGTGTGTTTTTTCCCGTCGTCGTTGGTTTTTGGTGGTTTTTTTTCCCGTTGGTTGGTTTTTGTGGGGTTTTTGTTTTTTTCGTGTCGTTGGTTTCTGGTGTGTTTTTTTCATTTTTTCTACGTCTCGTTTTTTGTTTTTCGCTCTTTTCTCATTCTCGTCGTTGGTTTCTGGTGGGGGGGGGTGGGGGGATGTTCGTGTTGGTTTTTGGTGGTTTTTTTTCCCGTCGTCGTTGTTTTCTTTGGTGGTTTTTCCTGTCGTTGGTTTCTGGTGGTTTTTTTTCCTCGTCTGTTTGTCTTGGTGTCTTTTTTCCCGTCGTCGTTGGTTTTTTTGTTGTTGTTTTTTTTTCCCGTCGCGTTGGTTTTGTGGTATTTTTTTCCTTCGTCGTTGGTTTCTGGTGTTTTTTTTCCGTCTCGTTGGTTTCTGGTTTTTTTTTCGTCGTCGTTGGTTTCTGGTGTGGTTTTTTTCTCGTTGTTGTTTCTGGTGTTTTTTTTTGTTGTTTTGCTTCTTTTTTTCCGTCGTTATTTCTGGTGGTTTTTTTTGTTCGTCGGTGTGGTGTTCGGGGGGGGTGTTTTTCCGTCGTCGTTGGTTTTCTGGTGTTTTTCCTCGTCGTTTGTTTCTGTGGGTTTTTGTGTTTGTTTTTTTATCTGTCGTTGGTTTCTGGTGGTGTTTTTTTTTGTTTTTTCTCGTCGTGGTTTCTTGGGGGTTTTTTTCTCTCGTTTGGTTGGTCTGGTTTTGTCCCCGTCGTGTTGGTTTCTGGTGTGTTTTTTTTCCCGTCGTCTTGGTTTCTGGTGTTTTTTTTTCCTGTCGTTGGTTTCTGTGTTTTTTCTCTTTTGGTCGTCGTTGGTTTTCGTGTGTTTTTTTTTTTCGTTGTGTGGTTTGTGTTTTTTTTCGTCGTCGTTGGTTTCTGGTGGTTTGTTTTTTTTTTCTGTGTTTGTTGTTTTGTTTTCTCGTTGTTTTTTTTTTTCCCCGTCTGTTGGTTTCTGGTGTTTTTTTTTTTTCCGTCGTTGTTTTGTGTTTTCTGGTTTTTTTTTTCCGTCGTCGTTGTTTCTGGTGTTTTTTTCGTCGTTGGTTTTGGTGTTTTTTTTTCCGTCGTTGGTTTTTTGGTGTTTTTTTCGTCGTTGTTGGTTTCTGGTGTTTTTTCTTTGTGGTTTCTGGTGGTTTTTTCTCCCGTCGTCGTTGGTTTTTGGGTTTTTTTGTTTTTGTTTTCTGTTTCGTCGTCGTTGGTTTCTTGGTGGTTTTTTTCCGTGTCTGGTTTCTGGTGGGTTGGGTGTTTTCCCCGTCGTGTTTGGTTTCTGGTGTTTTTTTTTTCTTCTTGTTTTTTCTGTTTTCTCTGGTCGTCGTTGGTTTCTGGTGTTTTTTTTTTTTCCATGTGTTGGTTTCTGGTGTTTTTTTTCCGTCGTGTTGGTTTTCTGGTGTTTTTTTCCCCGTCGTTGTTGGTTTCTGGTGTTTTTTTCCCCCGTCGTTGTTGGTTTCTGGTGTTTTCTTTCCGTCGTTGTTGGTTTCTGGTGTTTTCTTTCCGTCGTTGTTGGTTTCTGGTGTTTTCTTTCCGTCGTTGTTGGTTTCTGGTGTTTTCTTTCCGTCGTTGTTGGTTTCTGGTGTTTTCTTTCCGTCGTTGTTGGTTTCTGGGGGTTTTTCCCCCCGTCGTTGTTGGTTTCTGGTGTTTTTTTCCCCCGTCGTTGTTGGTTTCTGGTGTTTTTTTCCCCCGTCGTTGTTGGTTTCTGGTGTTTTTTCCCCCCGTCGTTGTTGGTTTCTGGTGTTTTTCCCCCGTCGTTGTTGGTTTCTGGTGTTTTCTTTCCGTCGTTGTTGGTTTCTGGTGTTTTTCCCCCGTCGTTGTTGGTTTCTGGTGTTTTCTTTCCGTCGTTGTTGGTTTCTGGTGTTTTCTTTCCGTCGTTGTTGGTTTCTGGTGTTTTTCCCCCGTCGTTGTTGGTTTCTGGTGTTTTCTTTCCGTCGTTGTTGGTTTCTGGTGTTTTTACCCCGTCGTTGTTGGTTTCTGGTGTTTTCTTTCCGTCTTTGTTGGTTTCTGGTGTTTTCTTTCCGTCGTTGGTTTCTCGTGTTGTAGTTCTGCTTTGTTTTTTTCCCATCGTCCTTGGTTTCTGGTGTTGTCCTTGTTCTTGCCTTTCTTGTTCGTGTTCCCTTATGTCTTTTTCATTTCCTCTTCATCTTTTTGTTCCTTCTTTTTATTTTATATATTTTTGGTGTGTTTTGTTTTTATTTGTTTTTCTTGTTTTCTTGTTTGGTTTCTCCTTGTTTGTGTTTTTTCTGGTTTCTGTAACATATAATGCAAGACTTGCTTGGTTTTGATCTTCCTGCTGCTGCTACTGCTGCTGCTTTTTACGATGCAGAGCGTACGTTACTATCCTGGCGTGATGTGAGGTCATTACGGGCAAACTGCAACAATCTGAGACCAAAATTGTATGTGCAAAGACATGCGTAAATAGACAAATAGAAAATTTAAAAAGTCCAAATGATTTAATATTTCAAACGTAAATAGATACAGACAGACAAGGTAGACAGTGGATGTATGCTTAAACATGTCGATAGACGGGGGCGGACACAGGGGCGGACAGAAGGATGGAAGTACAAGATTCCACAACAAAAGAACTGCCTCGAGCAAAATCGTGCAGAAAACTCGCTTTCACAGGAAAACAAAACATGCACACACCGGAAAAACAAACAATCAAAACAGACAATCAATTAGTCATACGCACTTTACATACAAACAAGTCTATTAGTCCCTGAACGGTTGCACAGTCGCACGAATCTGAAACGGATCCAAAAGGAAACAGCAGATAAAGTGTTTTGGAAACTTAAGGAGCATTTCAAGTCACTGCACTCAAATTAGGGATTATTTCCGTTTATGTTTAGAAATGAACTCCGCTTGGTTTGAAGGATGTACCATTTTGCGCTGAATAATATTTCACAACAGAAAAGAAGAACTCAGTTGGACAATTTTCTCGTCGCTGTGATCGAACTAAAACTACGCACAAAAAGTTAAGGATCACTTGCACAAAAATTCATAACTTTCAAAATAAGAAAGCCAATGCGTTAAAGTTTGTCAAACATTTAATTCCATGCTTTAGTGATAACGATACACAATTGCCTTCAATTTCGAGCAATCGTTTGGTGTGTACATTTGATCAAAATGGGTACGTATCGAAATTTGATTTCCCAAAGTCATTGAAATCACAAGACAGGGCATTCTGATGCTCCCAAAAGTTCAGTAATGCGTGTAACCGCCATGGCTGTTCTGGCACTCGACGCAGCGAGTCCTCATCGAGTTGACCAGGTTGGTGAAGATCCTCTGTGGAAGCGCCTGCCACTCAGCCTGCAGCATCTGGTAGAGGTGTTGGGCATCCCTGGGAGGGGGGTGGTTGCTCCTCACTTTGCGATCCAGCTCATCCCAGAGGTTCTCAATCGGGTTGAGATCGGGACTGCATGCTGGCCACTCCATTCTGTTGACTCCAGACTGCTGCAGGAAGTCGTTGACAAACCTTGCCCTGTGGGGGCGAGCGTTGTCATCCTGGTAGACAGCCGTCGGTCCCATCTGCTGCAGTGTAGGCACAGCCAGCGGTAGAAGGATCTCATCCCGGTATCGGAGGCCAGTCAGGTTACCCTGTACATGATACAAGGGTGTTCTGTGGTGAAGGCTGAAGGCCCCCCAGACCATTACAGAACCTCCACCAAAGGCCACCTTTTCTTGGACAGTGGTGTCAATAAAGCGTTGCCCTGGGCGCCTCCAGACCCTCAGTCGGCCGTCGTTGTGGTTCATGGTGAAGCGTGATTCATCACTGAACAGGACCTGGGACCATTGCTGACGTGTCCACCTCACGTGACGTCTGCAGAAGGCGTGCTGCCCTATGGGCTGGAGTTAAGCGTGGCCGTACAGCTGGGCGACGAGAACGGAGGTTAAACCCATGAAGGCGGTTCCGTATGGTCTGCTGGCTGATGTTGATGTTAGTAGCCACCCTCAGCTGCCTTCGAATGATGCTGGAAGAGGCTGTTCTTGTCTGCAGGGCTTGTCGTTCAATGAGACGATCTTCACGTGGGTTTGTCTTCTTCGGTCGACCAGATCTGCGTCTTTCATGGACCCTCCCAGTGGCTGTGAAGCGTTGAATCAGTCTGACAATGACCGAGATGGACACCTGAAGTCGCCTGGCCACTTCTCGCTTGGGAACACCATCTTGGAACCATGCAACAGCTCGTCCCCTCTCAAACTCGCTCAAATTTCGTCGTGGAGGCATTGTCAGATCAGGCCTACTACTGGTGAAATGTCTTCTTATAAAGCCAAGCAAGAGACAGCATCTCACACATAAACAGCAGTGCTTGCACGTGCATAATGGTTTTTCCATCTGGCTTGTGCAATGTGTTCAGGCAGAACGGTCCAAAACAAGGTCCTTTTTCGCAAGTTTCCGCTTTTCCGTTTGCGGCCAAGCTCAGTAGTAGAGAATCCCGTGCAATTTTCGCACTAACACAACATCGCCCACTTACAGCTGAACAAGAATTCATAACAATTTGGCTGGACTGAGAAATAAATAACAGTAGCGAACTGAGTTTATTACGCACCTGTTTTCTCATAGTGATCCTTAACTTTTTGTGCGTAGCTTAGATTGGATGGCACTGGGTTCATCGTTTTTGGACGTAACGCACTTTTACCTCGTAAAACCGGAGTTGACCTTCATGGAGAAATCACATAGCCATTGTACGGCGCCACCTCCCTTTGTTATATCTATATGCATGTATTTTTGTTTACCTAAGGACGTTTTCTTTTGCCAAGGAAAACTTCGCTATCGCAGGTTTTTCAACATGCCCAAAATAATTGCTGATTACAGCATTTCCGTTTATTACAATCATTATTACTGTTTAAAGCCCAGCTGCCTGCGCAGAGCTATATCAGGGCTACAACCATAGCAAATTGTACACATCTCGATGACCCTGACAAAATATGGAAAGGAAATTAAGTACAGGTAATGCATTCGGATACTAATATATAGATACGCTCCCGGCATTGATTATTTCCATACTTTTATCTTCATGAGGTTTTAAAAACAAAACCTGAACACACACATAAAGATCACTAAAGACACTGAAACATATAAAAACGTGGCCTGAATTACCGAAAATAGCATCTGCGTTTCGTGTTTCCTTAGAGCCAAAAATGTAGTTAATACCTGTACGTACCAACAGTCAATATCAATAGAAAGCATGTAAGACTGCACAGAACACAAACAGATCAATAGATCAGCATAGCAGAAAATGATATGAAGAAAGGATAGAAAGAAAAGGAAAAGGAAGAAACAGAGAATGAGAGAAAGGAGGACATTTCTAGCACTAAATTTTCCGAAGGTGGGGATGCCATCCGTACTAAAGGTCCTCCGGCATCCACACCACACCCCCCTTTTCGGGTACAGCATTTCGGTTTAGTGTGCCATCTGAAAGACTAGCACTCAGACCACCGCTCAAGGTGTAGTGGAGGGAGGAGAAAAAAATCACCGTCCGATGGGAATATAACTTGGATTTCTAGGCGTGTACTCTTTCCACTAGGCCATACTCTGTTTTAAATACAGATTTTGGGATTGTGGCTTTCGTAACGTTTGTCGTATGAAACCAGAAGAATCAGCACAGCGTTTGAAACTGTGTGGTCAACTTCACAACAGATGACCGACCATCTCTGGGGGCAGCCAACAAATCTCTTGTCGGTGGCTAGTTCACCGTAAAGGATATCCTTTGGGATACCTCCATCTTCCTTCCGGCACACATGGCCAAGCCAGAGCAGCCTGCGTTGTCTGAACAGTGTGCGCATGGTGGGGAGACCAGAGCATGCTAGGACCTGGGCGTTTGGTAATTTGTCGCTCCCCACATACATAGACAGCAACTTAACGAACGAGCGCATTTAAGAACAGGCACACGCACGGGTATACACAAAAACGTACATACACACACAATCACTCAACACACACACATATATACACACAAACGCGCGCATTCACGCACACACACACACGCACACGCACACGCACGCACACGCACACGCACACGCACACGCACGCACACGCACACGCACACGCACGCACGATGATCAGTTACCTTCGTTGAATACATGCAGGGCCTTTAGAGGTGTGGCTGTGTGGCTTGTCAGCCACTTTGACAAAGGCAGACGTCAGTTTTCGTCCTTTACTGTAAAGCAGAAGGGTTCTGGAACTCATCAGTACCGTCCGTTCTGGGGATTTCTGGAATGGTGTCCAGCTTAGACGTTGTTCATGAAGTTTCTTCAGTCATCTGTCAACAAGGAGAAGGTATCAAATGTATTCCTATTGTCTGTGCGTGTGGTGGTGGTGGTGGTGGTAGTTGGTGGTTGGTGATGGTGGTGGTGGTTGGTGGTGGTGGGTGATGGTGGTGGTGGTGATTGGTGGTGGTGGTGGTTGGTATTTGGTACATGGTGATGCTTTTCTCGAACGTATTTCCATTCATGAATATAGAAAATTTCATGTAAAAGAATGTTTTGTCAGTTATGCTTTTGCGTATGTACAAGGTCTGTCCAGACACACATTAATGCATTTTGTTGTGTACGTATATTTGCAGAAATGTGAAGCAGGACTCTTGCCAAAGATGAAGTTGAAGGAAGACATGCAGTGTTTTCATCTGAGGGAGACACGATGGATGAACAGACACCACCCAGCATCGTCTCAGCAAGACCAACATGCTCAGAATGCTGAACAACGTGTGGAGGTTCCCCCAAATCATCATGTGCCCTGCTGCATGGCGTTGGCGGTCATGGTCCTCCATACGAATCTACCTTTTGTCGTTGCAAGTACATCTCCCACCCTCTTTCTTCATCCACTCCACAAATCTGTCCAGTATTTTCTCCCTGGGTCTACTTTGTGTTGTTTTTGCCTCTTCCTTTCATGTTGTGACTAGGTACTCTAATTTCTCTTGCCTCATAAAATGTCCTATAAATGTTGCCCGTCCTTCCCCAATCCTATTCATTAATGTTCTTTTTGTGTTTGCCTCTTTCAAGACTGTCTCGTTTGTTTTCTTTGCTCTCCATACAACTCTTAACATTCTTGTTAGAAATTACATTTCAGCTGCCTCAATCTTGTTGACTTTCCGTGTTGACTGTCCACACTTCGCATCTGCACAACAAGATCGGTTCTATATAACACTGAAGAACTCTCTCCCCGGTGCTAATCGACAGGGATCTGTGGTCAAGAACGCTAAATGCTTTCTTAGCTTGTCCGGCTCTGCTGGCCATCTCCAAAGTGCATACGCCGTCTGGTGAGAGGACTGGAGGACTGGGGACATGGTGGTCGGTGAAAGACAAGAAATTTCCTCATGCAGAGTGACGGCAGATGGCACAGCATGACCACTCTGCAATTCTCTGTTCTCTTGACATTCCTCCTCCTTCCCGTACCATGCGCACAGTGACTCGACGCAATCTCAAATCTATCGACCTCTCCACATTTTCATCTGATGCCTTCCGTCTCCTTTCTGAAAAGTCACATAACCTTGCCGATGAATTCTATACTACTCTCCACCATCTTCTGGACACTCATGCTCCAGCCACAACCCGTCTTTTACCTGACCGCCCCCCTACCCTCTGGCTCACTCATGAGATTGCCTGTGCAAAACGTGCCCGCCGCAGAGCAGAGAGCCGCTGGCGCAAATCCAAACTCACTGTACACAGGCAACTTTTCCAAGCCTCTAAAACAAAAGTACCCACCCTCATTGCATCTGCAAAAACAAGCTATTTCCAAACCAAAATCCTGAATGCCGCTTCTTCAAAAGAACTCTTTACAACCATGAATCATCTTCTTGGCACACGAAAAGATTTACCTCTCCCAACAAAACACAAATGAACTCCCATCTGTATTCTCCAAATATTTCACCACCAAAATACAAACTCTTCGTGACAGGCTTGACAGGACACCCTGTCAACCATGCCCACCTGACCCTTCCTTCTCTGGCACATCTCTTACTACTTTTACCCCAGTCTCACAAGAAGAAATTCTCAACACAATCAGATCCATGTCGTTCAAAACCTGCGAACTGGATCCTCTTCCAGGTTCTCTCTACTCTGACTGTCTCCATACGCTCCTCCCATTCATCACTGACATCATCAACACTTCTCTCCAAACTGGAACTGTCCCAGATTCTTTCAAGTCTGATATTGTTCACCCTCTCCTCAAGAAATACAATTTAGACCCAAATGAACTGAAAAATTACCGGCCTATCTCTAATCTCTCTTTCTTGTCAAAACTCATCGAAAAAGTTGTCCTCATCCAACTGAACTCTCACCTGTCTGCCAACAATCTCCTCAATCCTTTCCAGTCAGCCTACCGCCAGTGCCATAGCACTGAAACTGCCCTGCTACACATTCTCAACAATCTCCTCCTTGCAACTGATACTGGCAAAGTCTCTCTCCTCACACTCCTTGATCTGTCTGCAGCCTTTGATACCATTCATCATGGTATTCTCCTTTCTAGACTTCATCATACTTTTGGCATCTCTGACATTGCTCTCTCCTGGTTCACTTCATATCTATCAAACAGAAAACAAACTGTTCTCATCAATGGCACTTACTCTCAACCTGCATACCTGACCTGTGGTGTTCCACA
>JAPXFY010000020.1:61049082-61056582 GCA_030674185.1 Monoplex corrugatus
ACACACACAGATAATACCGACACACAAGCCAGACTGGGCAAGAGCCAGACGTGAGGGTGAATGACAGCAGCAGACATTATTTATTATTACGCCATCATAGACAGGACCGTTGCCAACTTGTCTGTGATGCGCCAACGACCACAGCAGTCATGCACAAGGTCAAGGCAAAAAAAAAACAAAAAAAAACCCAGCACAGTCCTACTGCATGGTGGTTTGACCTCCAGGTCGAGGAACTTGAAGACCCTCCGACAACGGCCTAGTCGCCGTGGTATAGTGGTCAACGTAACGGACTACCGACCGGAAGGTTGTGGATTCGAATCCCCATCAGTCCTTTCAAATCTATATCATTGTGGGATTTTTCGTTTCTAACCGGCTCCTACCCAGAGTTGGGCGTGCTATGAGATCATTGGGAAGACTGGAACCACACAAGTCGAGTCTCATCCACTTCGCGGATGCGTCATTGAGGGTGTTGCTCAAATCTTCTGACCAGCACCGCAAGGTGTCTGTATCTCTCGGGCCTGGTTGACGCCAGGATATATTATGATAGTAATCATAGAGTACAACCCTGTCACGCAGTCTCAATCCTAGATGGAACTTCATAGCATCATGATTATCATCCTCATCGACATCATCATCATTGCATTGTAAAAGCTGTTCCAGTTGTGTGGCCATTAAGGTGGCGTAGAAAAAAATGGGACAAAAAAAAAAAAAATTTTTTTAAAAACGTGAGCACAAAGATAACCTTCCTGAGTGCGGTGATCCTAAAAAAGAAATTAAAAAAGAAAGAAAAAAAAACAAAAAACAACAACAACAAAACCAGCACAGTCCTACTGCATGGTGGTTTGACCTCCAGGTGCCTGAAGAACTTGAAGACCATCCAACAATGGCCTAGGAAGCGGCTGTAGGAACCTGTGCTTAAATTTAATTTAATTAACCCTTTGACTCCCGCACCCTATCCGCCACCTGCAAAAACTTAACCCTTCAACTCCCTCACCCTATCCACCTGCAGGATGTTGGTGGATAGGGTAAAGGAGTCACAAAGGGTTAAGTTTTCGCTTTGCTAGCATGGTTGACACTGCAGGACGCTAGGTGGACAGGGTGCAGGAGTCAAAGGGTTAAAACACCTGCCCCAGGTTGGAGAAGTGTTTACCAGCTGCCAGGAC
Source organism: Monoplex corrugatus (assembly GCA_030674185.1). Taxonomy (NCBI): domain Eukaryota; kingdom Metazoa; phylum Mollusca; class Gastropoda; order Littorinimorpha; family Ranellidae; genus Monoplex; species Monoplex corrugatus. The sequence continues at coordinate 61,050,246 of JAPXFY010000020.1, forward strand.
CAGCACTACAAGAGGCAGCTGTACTAAACATTAGTGTGCATCACTAAGACACTTCTGTCCACAAACACTAGCAAGTCTGACCAGCCAGAGAAGATATATGATCATGCTTCGCGTGCCCGTAAACACTTTGGCTGAGAAAGGAAACATTAACGAGATGAGAGAATACACGAAACTGGAAAAGTGCGGTACCGGTATAGTCGTTACCTGGCTTAAAGGGAAGTAAGCGGGGAAAGAGATACCGCGTATCTGGAGGTAGAATATTATCCCTTTGACTCCCGCACTCTATTCAACAGCTGCAAAAATGTAACCCTTTCGCTCCCTCACCCTATCCACCAGCTTGCTGTGGGAAGCTGGTGGATAGGGTAAAGGAGTCACAAAGGGTTAAGTTTTCGCTTTGCTAGCATGGTTGACACAGCAGGACGCTGGTGGACAGGGTGCAGGAGTCAAAGGGTTAAAACACCTTCTACCCCCAGGTTGGAGAAGTGTTTACCAGCTGCCTGCACCAGCACTACAAGAGGCAGCTGTACTAAACATTAGTGTGCATCACTTCTATCGACAAACACTAGCAAGTCTGACCAGCCAGAGAAGATAATATATGATCATGGTTCAAGTATCCGTAAACACTTTGGCTGAGAAAGGAAACATTAACAGCATGAGAGAATACACGAAACTGAAAACAAAAACAAACAAACAAACAAACAAAAACGGTATATCCGTTACCTGGGTTAAAGGGAAGTAAGCGGGGGAAAAGATTTCTTGTACCCGGGGTAGAATATTAATTCTTTTGACTCCCGCACCCTATCCAGCAGCTGCAAAAATTTAACCCTTTGACTCCCTCACCCTATCCACCAGCTTCTTGTGAGGGAGACAAAAGGTTAAATTTTTGCTTTGCTAGCTTGGTTGATAATGAAGGATGCTGGTGGACAGGGTGCAAGAGTCAAAGGGTTAAGGTAGGTTAAAAATGAAACTGTCGTTATTGACAAAATCACTGCCTAAACAATGGCAGCCGGACTGACGGGGTAACCTTACAAGTTACGCTCGTTAACCAGTCGCCATGGTGTCGTGGTTAGCTCGCGATGAACTACCGATTGGAAGGTTGTGGGTTGAAATGCCCGTCAGTTCCTTCAAAATTTATTGTGGGATTTTTCGGCTCCAACGGGCTCCTAAACACAGTTGAGCAACGCTATGGGCTCATTGAGAAGACTCGGACAACATAGTAGAGTCTCATCCACTTCACGGATGCAATATTGAGGGCGTTGCTCAAATTTTCTGACCAGCACCGCAGGTGTATGTATCTCTCGGGCTTGGTTGATTCCAGGATATGTTATGATGGTTAGCGTAGAGTACAGCCCTGTCACATAGTCTCGACCCTAAACGGAAATGCATCATATCATCCTCATCGTCATCATCATCATCACATTGTAAAAACTGTGCCAGCTTTTATGGTCATTAAAGCGACATAGAAAATGGGACACGACAAAGATAAGCGCAGTCTCCCTAAGTGTGATGATCTAAATAAAAACAAACAAACAAACAAAATCACGCTCGTAAACTTTGTCACAGACTGGGTCAGTAAATAGGGACCGGACCTGTTGGAAGAGGGACAGAGAGAGGGGGGGGGGGGGGGGAGATAGATAGAGAGAGAATGAGAGTAAAATAGCCAGACAGAGCCAGACAGGAACAGACGGACAGACAGATAGGCAGACACACAGAGGACAGAGAGACAGGAACAGAGCGGCACACACTTACATATGTATATATATATATATAATTGAAGCAGCATGTGCACAGAAAAGGCAACAAGTCGATGTAAAAATTTCCCAAATTTTCGGCGGTACACCCGCCTTCCTCAAGGGGACTTTATTCACTGACTACGATATGCTACACAAACACATCAGAATATTTTACGTAGGCTACATTACGTAGTTTTGACTCGATATTGTTGTGACGTCAATTGACAGAGTTCAGGCCGAGAGGAAATATGGTTTTCATTTTGTTCATCCAAAAAGACTCCCTCCTCAGTCTGGTGTCCAGGTTTTCAGAGTGCACCTTCTCCACTGCGATACATTTTAAATTTTGAAGTGAATGGCCAGTTTGGTTGAAGTGTTTGGTGACCTGAGTGCCTGTATTTTTTTTTATTGTTTGACCAGTGTTGGTAGAATCTGGTTTTGAGAGAATTTTTCGTTTGTCTTATACTTATAGGCTATATTGAGTTTTAGGGCAGATATCGCAGTGGAGGAGATACACTACGTTGGTAGATGTACATGTCAGTTTGTGCCTTATTTGGAAAGTTTCACTCGTATTATACGCAAACACACACACACACACACACACACACACACACACACACACACACATATATATATATATATATATATATATATATATATATATATATATATATACACATATATATATATATAATATATATATCATACACATAAATACATAATAATATAGTAATAGATAGATAAATAGATAGATATATAGATAGATAGATAGATACTAAGATTAGATATCAAGATAGACAGACACTAAGATATATAGATAGAGAGAGAGAGAGAGGCACAGACAGAAAAAGACAGAGAAAGAGACGGAGACAGAGCAAGGGAGACTGAAGACAGAGACAGAGACAGAGACAAAAGACAGAGACAGAGGCAGAGATAGACAAACAGAGGGGACGACTGTGTCAGTCTATTGTGTGTGAGTGCAGTTTCACAGCATCAGACTTTTTCTCCCCCATTTACCACAGTGAAAATATTGAATATATCTGAGTGTGTCTAATTATCCGTCCATCTCTGTGTTGTTTCCTTATGAACGTAAATGTGTGGTGTGTGTTGTGTGTGTGTGTGTGTGTGTGTGTGTGTGTGTGTGTGTGTGTGTGTGTGTGTGTGTTGTGTGATTGCTTGGCTCCTGTGTCGAATAAACATGGCTTGTTCAGCCATCACATCGCACCTGCAATGCTTGTTCACTTGCTGCATGGCAGGCTGAGGAGCCTAGGTTTAACCCTTTGACTCCTGCATCCTGCCCTCCAGCATCCTGCCTTTGTCAATCATGCTCACAAAGCAAAAACTTAACCCTCTGATTCCCTCACCCTTTCCACCAGCTTGCAGGAAGCTGGTGGAAAGGGTGAGGGAATCAAAGGGTTAAGTTTTTGCAGTTGGTGGACAAGATGCGGGAGTCAAAGGGTTAAGGAAGTTTGTGGTACACATACACTATCATCACCACCATGCCGTATGGCGTTGGCAATCATGGCTCTTCATACGGACTTATAATTTTCCATTGCTTTTATTCTTGCTTTATATTTCTTTCTCCCCATTTATAGCCATGCGTGTGTGTGTGTGTGGTGTGTGTGTTGTGTGCGTGCGTGCGTGCGTGTCTGTTTCAGCGCTTAGATTTGATTTTATCAAGATTTTGCGCTATATAAATATTGTAATGATTATTATTGTTATTACTTATCTTTTGTTGCTGCAAGTGCAAGTTGATTGATTGTCAAGGTATTAATGCTGTAATACTGAAGTTATCTGAAGATAAGTTTTTACTCGTATATTGGATTATAATTTTTGTTTTGCATGCATAATTCAAAACGCATGCAATAATTTCACGTACACAACAATTCTAGCATAAACCGCACACACGCATCGCACAACAGCACACGCACACACACACACACATTCTTACAAACACATGCCCTATCAATGAAAACGTAACTTCATCACAAGTCAGTGTTACAAAACTAAAATACGAGCATATATCAAGTATGCTTCTTCTATGTATAGTTTAATGTTTTGTTATCTATTGTTATGTATTTTAACATTTTTAATCACTTTGCATTTCTTGCGAATATGTAAAGCCTACTGTAGCATGTTGTTGTTATTATTGGTAGTATTGTGAACATTTTATCACCTTGCTTTCTGCGAAATGTAAACACTGTCATGTATTATTAATTGCGTATACAAATAACTTTATTATTATTATCTCCTACTCTGTCTGACCCTTCCACTCTGTACAATTGATATCTACTCCCTGGGTCTACCTGGTGCTCTTTTTCTCTCCAGCTTTCCTGCTGTGACTAGGTGCTCAAATTTCTCTTCACATAAAACATCCAATAAATGTTGTCTTTTCCTAATCTTCTTCATTAATGTTCTTTTTGTGTTTGCTTCCTTCAGGACTGCCTCATTTGTTTTCTTTGCTGTCTTAACATTCTTCTTTGAAAACACCTTTCAGCTGCCTTAATCCTTGTTCCGACTTTGCTTGTTGATTGTCCACGCTTCGCATCCATACAACACGCACATACAAGGATGAAACACAACAACAATAACGAGTAAACAACAAGAAATGTGTAATATGCTTCACTTTTCCACAAAGTCCACAAAAATGTCTGAGTATGTGTAAAGCACAGTTAGGAGTTTGCAGCAAAGCACTACTCAAGAACGATTTCATAAGTCATAATATTCACCGTCAATGAAATCTGCAACACTGAGGCAAACGCCAGGCTGCCAATGTTAATGCATAAGTTTCAGAAAAAACATAGAGCCTAATCATCTTAAGTTTTAACAAATTCGAACACATTGTGAAACCCATAACGATGAAGAACATCTGAATATGCCACCAACAACCAACTTCACAGCAGAATACAATCACTACAATACATAATTAAAGGTAGTCCAACAACCCGGAGTTCGTAGGTGAGTGAGGTGGTAGAGACTTCAACTTTTCTCTGAGGCCAGCATTATGAGGACGTTGCCCACCCCTGCTTTACCTGTCTATAACTTTGAAGATAGTCAGCTACCCATTTCACAGTTGGGTAGACGTGGAGGACCCACAAATTTATGTCATTAAGTTCAACAGGTATAATTCACACCTGTACAACTGGAAGGTGAGGGCTCAACTTCTGCATCAAGCTGGCCTCTACAGTACAAAGCGTATCACACCTGTCTGTTCACTGTTTACAGCGCTATCACTCATTCAGTGATGGGTCTGTTGAGATATACGGTTCCACAAACATAATACTAATGAAACACATCAACATTCCAGCATTGCTTCATACTGAAACAAACCAGCAACATTGACAGAAAAATGTGCCCTCACAAGATCGTCAGGCCATTCTAACAATCACCTTTTCTTTATGCAAAAATTATCAGAGAAATGTGTGTCTAGTTTTAAATTAAAAAAATATCTATCTATCTATCTATGTCTGTCTGTCTGTCTGTCTGTCTGTCTGTCTGTCTATCTATCTATTTTCAAACTCTATCTATCTATCTATCTATCTATCCAAATTCTCTGATCAACAGACTACATGTGCATGAATTTTGAACTGATGTATCTATCATGCCGTAATGTTACGTGTTGTTTGAAATATGTAATGACAAAGTCCAGATTTTGTCCTTCTCAATGTCACTGTGACCTTGAAGAAGTTTCAGCTGAACTAAACGAGACGCGCATCAAGGGCACAAGGTACACCGTTGTGAGAGTGAAGAAATTTTAAAACGTTGTCAGAAATTCCTGAGAAAAATCTGTCCACACACCTTACTAAAAAATTACTAATTTGGGGCACTTTTTTTTTTCTTTTTGTCCATGTGACCTTGACCTGTTGTCCTCTACAAAACCGACTCCGCAACGGTCAACACCTATGACCCAAATTTTGGTACAGATCCTTCCATAAAGAGCTGAGAAAATCTTGTGCACACATTTCTCTCTCACACACACACACACGACACACACACACACACACACACACACACACACACACACAATACTCTCACTCTCACACACACCCTCCTTCCCAGAAAATTGTGAAGTAATCTCCCCTTCACCCAATTCTTCATATGAAAAAAAAATGAGATCAAAAAAGAAAAGCCAAGCATAGGAAAAAATTTTCCAGAGGTAAATGATTTGACATTCAAATGACCACCAAAAAACACAAGATCCAAACCAAGAGTAACTGCCCCCCCCAAGCACAACACAATCCAGAAGAACAGGAAGGAAAACAATGTAAGCCTGTTCTCTACAAGCAGACAAAACAAAAAAGCGCAATTTTTTCGGCTCAACATAGCCTTTGTCAAGCGCAAACCGACGGTCACAGACAAATCACATAGACCACCAAAGACAATGGATAATAAAAACGGGACTAAAAACTTCCCTGCCGCCTCGTCCAGTGGGAAGTTTTGATTTTTCAGAAACCCCAAACAAGTTTGATCATCCACTTTAAACAAACAGGAACCAGAAAAACAAGAAAAAAAGAATCAGAACTTAAAATAACAAGACAAGAGAGACGAAATTTTCAGCCAGCTGTCCAAAGCCTGCCTTGTCCTATTTCATTAACACTTTGACTCCT
>JAPXFY010000020.1:61061582-61084082 GCA_030674185.1 Monoplex corrugatus
GCTCGCAGTAACTTATTTCAAACACGTCCCCTACAGAATCGCACTTCGGTGTTTCACAAATCACCTCTGGCCAAGAACGAAATCCACAAAACAGTCCTGGCCAATATCAAAATCCAGAAGACAGTCCTGTCAAAAAAAAAATCCACAAGACAGTCCCGGCAAAGAATGAAATCCACGAGACAGCCCCGGCAAAAAATAAAAATCCACAAGACAGCCCCAGCAAAGAATAAGATCCACAAGACAGCCCCGGCAAAGACCGAAATCCATAACAGTCATGGCAAAGACCTAAATCCACAAGACAGTCCCGGCAAACAACAAAATCAAGACAGTCCCAGAAAAAAAAAATCCACAAGAGAGCCCGGGCAAAGAACAAAATCCACAAGACAGTCCGGCAAAGAATGAAATCCCAGGCAAAGAACGGAATCCACAAGATTTTTTTAACATTCTCAAGAAATCTTATATCTTTATAGCACTCTCAATTCTTGTATTTTTAAACCAAATAATACAGTTTTCAAAATCCGAACAATCTGCATTTGTTTTCATAACTAAGGCAAAGGAAAAAGGCATAAATTTTGAAGCTCTCAATTATAATAATAACAGAACCCAAATAAACATACTGGCCACACATAAAACATGAACCTTCAAAGTAAGATCCGCATAACATGAGATCCAAAGAAATAGTTATTTTAAAAAGACTGACCTTTTGGTGGGACATTACGGCACTTTTAAAGAAAATCTTTCCCCATGACACATGAAATCCCAATGAGGTACAACTTCCAAGGTGAAAGCTCTCAGTAACCAAATAAGAAATTTACACAAACCACATTCAAAAGAGGACAAAAAGCTCTTTGAAAGGAAAACATTCTGTCTGCAAATGGCACTCGAATCTACACAAACCCCCTTCAAAGGAAGACAAGAAGCTCCTGTTAAGGAAAAAAAAAATGTATCTACAAAGACACTAGAAATCCACCACACCACCTTCAAAGGAAGACAAGAAGCTCCTATGAAGGAAAAAACGCACACACTAGAAATCCTCACTATCTTCAAAAAAAAGACAAGAAACTCCTTTAAAGGGAAAAAATCTGTCTACCAACAAATCACCTTCAAAACTCCTTTAAAGCAAAAAAAAGATCTGTTTACAAATGGCACTAGAAACCACACAGCACACACCACCTTCAAAGGAAAATCTTCCCCGGGTTCAGGATGTTATTGGGATCGAAGGCATTCTTGATGGTCTTCATGGCTTCTATTCCTTCAGGTCCCAGCTCCTTCTCCAGCAACTGACGTTTGCCCAGACCCACCCCATGCTCTCCTGTCACGTTCCGTTCAGCTCCATGGCCAGTCTGTCAGCACCACACACACACACACACAGACACACAGACAGACACACACACACACACAGACAGACACACAGACAGACACACAACAACACACACAAACACAGACACACACACACACACGCATGCATGCACACACATACACACACACACACGCATGCATGCACACACATACACACAAGCACACACACACAGAGTTTCAATGATACAATGTGTAACAGATCCTTTTACCCCCAGATAGGATAAGGGGGATAACAGCAAATAAATGAAACATCAAGGGGAATAACATATAACATGAAGCAGAAAGAATTTATAACAGTTCAACAGAAAGAAATACATTTGAAATTGTCTGTGTAAAGAATACTCTAATGTTCAAAAGACTACACAATTTTAAAACATTTGATAAATCTGGCTGATTCCAATTATCTTCACACAACACACACACACACACACACACACACACCACACACACACCACACCCCAACACACACACACACACACACACACACACACAGTGTACACCACACACACATGTACTTACAGATAGTCAATCAAGCTTACTTTTGATCACCTAGCACATTGGATTCAAATTTGCACATTAAAAACAACCTGGCAACAAACCTCCACAAAATTTTGTCACAAATCTTCACTTAAATTGGTATAGGTGAAATAAATTGGCAATGTGTTAACTAAAGCCAAACAATTTAATGCAAAATTTTTCACAAATCTTCATTTAAATTGGTAATGGTGAAATACACTGGCAATGTGTTAACTAAACCCCAACAATTCAATCCAACAACAATGTCAGAATAAATAATGCTGAACTGACAAAAATACACATAAAAAAAGAGAAATATTATGTAGGCAAACTCTCCTGACAAAGTAAAGCTGAATTTCAAATGAGAAATATCATTTTGATGACAAAATATAAAACAGAACAAAAACTTTACTATATAACAAATATAATACTATGTCTTCAAAATTTGAAAGATGAAATATATTTTATTCAAAGGCGTTTCTGATAAAGCAGGTTTCCACAAAAAAATCGAAATAATACATTTTTGACAAACAAACCCCTAAAATAAGAAAAGTTGTCATGCCACAGAAGTAGTCAAGCTTTGTGTGTGTCATGCAAATATAGAACGTCTCACTTTGGAAACCAGAAAACAAAAGCAACAGCAAGCAGTTCTACATTCTGGATGTCAGACAGAATATCAGAATGTTGTGACAGACTAACTCACAGACACACAATGATAACACAGAAAGAAACTTTAAAAGAAGTTCAACAAAACTAATAGTAGCATTAAGTCAATTTGAACTGTGTTACTAGTCCTTGCACATCTACACACACACACCTCTCTGTCTCTCTTTCTCTCTGTCTCTCTTTTCTCTCTCTCTTTTTGTCTGTCTCTCTTTTTCACGCACACACATACAGACACTATTATATCAATCTGAACTGCGTTACTAGTCCTTGCATATCTACACACACACACACACACAAACACATTCTCTCTCTTTCTCTCACTCTCTGTCTCTGTCTGTCTGTCTGTTTGTCTCTATCTCTCTCTCTATCTCTCTCTCTCACACACACACACACACACATACACACACACATGCAGACACTGAAGTTAAAGCATACATATCTATAATAGAGATGATACAGTCCAATTTTCATTACAGATCCTGTAAGTCATATCAGGGGCTGGCATATGGAAAAAAAACCAACATGCACACCCAATGAATGTGGAGTATGCAGACTGTGCAGCAACATACCGCCTGCACAATACGGCAAAACAAAGCACATGCAAGCATCCAAGAAAAACTCAAGCACTACAAACAAACAAACAACAAACAAACCACATACAAGGCAATGATCAGTTTCAGTTTTCTCAAGAGGGCAACAATGTACCAGGAAGATTCATATGCAGACACCACACATACCACAAGACGGACGACAATTTGAGAAAGATTATGGCAAAAGTCAAACGCCTACACATAACCCTGATAAAATACCCAAGTGAGGTCCTTAAGTTGTACCTCATGTATAGGTAGCCTACCATATGCTTTTGTCTACATTCAGATGCCCAACTTCCGCCTGGGGATGGTGGGGCCTCTTTCAGTATAAATAAGATGCCCACCTTCTGCAAATTCTTTGCTGGAAATTTCTGTCACTCTCTTTGTTTCTGTCTTGCTCCTTTGTTTCCTGTTCTTTCCTCCTATCATTTTCTGCCTTACTGGTCCATTCACTTGTTGTGTTCAAAAATATCTTACATACTTCCTCTTAGGATTGATAATTGGGTACATGTATTAAGTATGTTTTTGGCTCTAGGGAAATGAGATATGTGCAAACAATTTTAGGTAGCTTAGGCCTGTTTTTATGTTTCAGTGTCTTTCATTATGCTTAAATTTGTACTCAAGCATGTTTTTTAAATCCCCTGTGTGATGAATTGGACAGAGTGGTCAACGCCAGGGTCATAATCCATAGATTATGTGCGCGAATGCATTGATATGTGTACTTAATTTTCTCATTTTTCCAGATGGAGTACTGTGTATGTTTTGAAACAGGTTATAGCCCTGATATGGCTCTATGCAGTTGGCTGGGCTTTAACTCAATCGCTTCATGCCGGAAGAAAATCTCCGTCACTTCCGTTTACTGCTTGGATACACGACGTCGATTTATCGACGACGGACATTTGTTTGTTTGTTTTTTTACGTCAGAAGCATCAGTTATAGGGAAAACTCACTGGGAACCTAAACTAGGGTATGTTTACAGCAGTTATTTACCTTAGACTGTTTGTGGCAATGTGAAAAAAAGACAACAGTAGCCTTTTTTCAGCGCTACCTGCGACATGCGAATTTCGCAAATGGCGTCAAGGAAAGCAAGTCGAACCTCACAATTCTGTAAATATTTTGTGCTCTGGAGCAACTGTACGCAAAAAGTGACAACTACCAGTAATCTTGTGATTTGAAACATCCATGGCATGGAAATCATGTTCTGGACTTCATCTAAAACTGTTTCACAGTGTGTGTTCATATCCATCAAAACAAAAAAATTACCCCCCTTTGGATACCTATTTGGATACCTCATCATTTACAAGTACACAGAATATCATAAATAAAGTAAGATTATTTGTAAAGATCTAATCCTGGTCTTTCTGTATCACTTTACTTTGTCTACTTTATTTGGTTGTTTTTCTATATTTTTTTAAAATGTGCTAAAAATCTTCCGAATTGAGGGGGCAGAATGACCCTGAAGACTGCGACTCGATTGAATTAAACAAACACAACAGTAAATAACAAATGCCCAACTATCACAGAAACAAAAATCATACTGTGAAACAGTCATCGTGATGCATAGGTTTGCACAACAGACCACCAACGGGAAAGTTGCAGGTCAAATCCTGTCAATCAAAACCATGTTGGGATTTTTGGGTCCCAAACCAGCTCCTACCCCCCCCCCCCCCCCCCAAACCACCAGTTGAGTGTGCTATGGGTTCACTGGGAAGACGATTGCGCAGTGGGCTCATCGACTTCAAAGATGCATCATTGTGTGTGCTGCTCAAATCTCATGGGCCAACACCACAGATATCTGTATCTCTCAGGCCTGACTGACACCACAATAAATTATAGTAAGCATAGAGTATAGTCCCGTCACTTTGTCTTAATCCTTGATAGAATTCCACAGCAAAGATTATCATTCCCATCATCATCAAGATCATTATCATCATCAACAACACAGCACTGTGAAAAATTTCTCAGCTCACTATCATTTTTGTTTAACCCTTTGACTCCCGCACCCTATCTACCAACTACAAAAACTTAACCCTTTGATTCCCTCACCCTATCCACCAGCTTCCTGCAGGAAGCTAGCTGGTGGATAGGGTGAGGGAATCAAAGGGTTAAGTTTTTGCTTTGCTAACATGGTTGGCAATGCAGGATGCTGGTGACCGGAGTGTGGGAATGAAAGGGTTAAAGCCCAGTTGACTGCACAGGGCCATAACAGAGCCATAACCAGCTAAAAATGTACACAATACCTTACTGAGAAAAAAAAACTGAAAAAGAAAATTATGTACACATATCAATGCATTTGTACACATAATACGCCCCTAACACTGATTGTTCAATTTATCACTACGGGGATTAATAAAAAATATATCTGAATACAAATTTTAACATAACTAATGACATTAAAACATAAAAAACCGGGCCTGAATTACCTAAAACTGCTTTTGCAAATTAAATTTCCTTGGAGCCAAAAATGCACTTAATGCACTACCCAATTATCAATCCTAAGAGAAAGTATGTAAGGCTTTAGACAACACATACAGGTGAATGGACCAGCAAGGGCAGACAATGATGGGAAGAGATGACAGAAAGCAAAGGAGTGTAAGCAGAAACAATAAAGAGTTTCAGAAAAGAGGACATTTCTGGCACAGAATGTCCAAAAGGTGGGGATACTATTTATACTGAAAGAGCCCCTAGCATCCCCATAAGAGTAATTCTGTGGCAAGTAATGTGGCATAAGAAATGGGAAATCAAATCAAAACAATAACAAAATCGCACTGTAGTGAAATCCATCTTTCCATCAAAAATCCACACAAACAAAAACCCACCAGCATGCACACTGATCAATCTTAACACTTCCCCTCCCTGACCTATGTGTGGCAACCTGTCAGCATAATCCTTGCTTCTAGATCCTACACTTCTTCTACACACTCTCTCCCCACATCCAGTTCCATTTCTTCTCAACCCTTGCTCTCATTCCAGGCCAGAGAACGACCCACAGACACAACCTGCTAGCCACCGATATCGATGTACTTACTCTCCTATCATATCAGAACAATACTTGACGTCTTCCTCAAAATTCTTCCGGGTGTCAGGATTTCCAATAAAGACACAGTGGAAATTGCCGTCCCCAACATGGCCCACTATGGGTGCTGGCAGTAGAAAGAAGGAAACATGCATAAAACACAAAATATACACAACAAAATGAAAACACTCTATATTCTCCAACAGAGTATACAAATGTACAATACAACTATATATACCACACAAACAAAACATTGTTATGGAAAACATGCCTTTCATACCGCTACCTGAAAATTCTTAGCAAGGATTAGTTGTTAGGTTCAGCAGCACTTAATGCTACAATCCTTGAAATACTAAAATATTTGGAAGTTTGAACTCTGAACTCGAAGAAAAAAGGAGAACACAACTTCACAGAAATCAAACAAAACAGCCAACTTCTCATTTTCCAATACTGAATTCTCCAACTTCAAGCATATGCCTTTTTCATGAAATCAAGGAAGCCAACAAAACTTTCAAACAGAGAACAGATTCTGCAAGCTCATGCCAACCACATATCGGAGAATGGTATGCTATGTACACAAAGCAACTAACAGAGAATGGCACGCAATGTACTCACGCCAACTGACAGACTGGCATGCCATGTACTCACAGCAACTGACATAGAATGGCATGCTAAGTACTCAGCAACTGACACAAATTGGCATGCCATGTACTCACAACAATCAACAGAGAATGGCATGCCATATGCTCACAGCAATCAAAAGAGAATGGCATGCCATGTACTCAAGCAACTAACATTGAACGCCATACCACGTACTCACAGCAACCAACACAGAACGGAATGCCATGTACTCACAACAATCAAGAGAGAATGGCATGCCATGTACTCACAACCAACACAGAACGGCATGCCATGTACTCACAGCAACTAACAGACACTGGCATGCCATGTACTCACAACAATCAAGAGAGAATGGCATGCCATATACTCACAACAACCAACACAGAACGGCATGCATGCACTCACAGCAACTAACAGACACTGGCATGCCATGTACTCACAACAATCAAGAGAGAATGGCATGCCATGTACTCACAACAACCAACACAGAACGGCATGCATGCACTCACAGCAACTAACAGACACTGGCATGCCATGTACTCACAACAATCAAGAGAGAATGGCATGCCATGTACTCACAACAATCAAGAGAGAATGGCATGCCATGTACTCACAACAAACACTGAATGGGTACATGACACAGCAACCAACAGAAAATGGCATGCCATGTACTCACAGCAATCAACAGAGAACGGCATGCCATATACTTATAGCAACCAACAGAGAATGGCATGCCACATACTCACTCACAGCAACCAACAGAGAACGGCATGCCATGTACTCACAACAATCCACAAGAGAACGTCATGCCATGCGCTCACAGCAACCAACACACAGAATGGCAAGCCATGTACTCACAAGCCCATCTGTTCTGACAGCTCAATGACCTTCCTGACCTGGTCAGGGTGGTTCCTTTTCATGTTGCAGAAGACATGGAAATTACCATCCCCGACGTGTCCTACCATTGGGCCTACACAAATGTGGCACGTAAAAAACATGGACATTACCACTGTTATGTTGTTGTTGTTGTTTAAAGCCCAGCAGACTGTGCACTGCCATATCTTATCAGGGCTATAACCATTTCAAAACTTACACAATACTTCACAAAAAACAAAAACAAAAACACCCGGAAAAGGAAATAATATATGTACATCAATCAAATTATCATCCCCTATATAATAATAACAACAATAATAACAATAATAATATTAATAATAATAATGATAATAATAATAATAATGATAATAATAATAATAATAATAATAACTAGACGTTTATACAGCACCTTTCTTCAAGCACAAAGTGCTTTGCAATTTATAATTTTTTCATACTTACACACACACACACATATATATATATACTGATAGGTACATGCACACATGCACACACACACACACACACTCATACACACATGTATGCATGTGTGCACACTTACACTAACGCAATGCACACCACACACACACACACACACACACACACACACACACACACACACACACACACACCACACACACACAAATACACACACACTCACACACACACCTTTCAATTGTGAAAAACCACTCACCAACAAGATTTGCCTTTTCGATCATTTCTCTGGATTTCAGTATGATTTCAGGTAGTTTGGAGATGGGCACACACACATCTGTGCTGTATGGCTGAAGCATAAACAAGAAGGCAGAATATACCTTACACACTGTATATTTCCCAGATGAAGGTGAGTCTGTATACCTAGACACAAATTTAAACATAACTAAGGACACAAAAACATATATAAAAACGGGCCTAAATTACCAAAAATTGCTTCCGCATACCTCATATCCCTAGAGCCAAAAACGCATTTAACACATGTACCACTTAACACATGTACCCAGTTATCAATCCTAAGAGAAAGTATGTAAGACTTTATCAAACATACAGGTGAATGGACCAGCAAGGCAGAAAATGATAGGAAGAAAAGACAGAAAGCAAAGGAAGAAGAAAGAAACAAAGAGTGACAGAAAAGAGGAAATTTCTAGCACAGAATTTCCAGGTGGGGATACTATTTATACTGAAAGAGACCCCGGCTTCTCCACAGGGAGAAATTACTAGCAGATATCAACAAGAGAAGACTAAAATACATTGGCCATGTGTCACGCAGCAAGAACACAGACCTCATAGCAGCCATTTTTCAAGGAAAAACAGGTGAAAATGAAGAAAGGCAAGCCTGCAATCTCATAATCAAGAACATAACCAACCTCAGTGGCCTAAATATTCAAGACATTGCCCACAAAAGTCACGACACAGCCATTTGGAAGCACATGACAGTGTCATGGTGTGCAGCAGCTAACACCAAACCTGGTGATGCCAGCAGGTCACAGGTGACTATCATATCGAGGGTTATCTCTTTTTTGTTGTTATTGTTATTTATGTTTAAAGCCCAGCTGATTGTGTAAGCCATTTCAGGGCTATAACCATTTCAAAACATACAAAACTTCAACTGGGGAAAAAAAAAAAAAAAAAAAAAAATTAAGTACACCTATCAATCCATTTGCGCACATAATCTAAGGACATGCCCCTGGCGTTGACTACTCCATCCAATTTATCGCACAGCGGATTTAAAAAACATACCTGAATACTTAAGCATACCTAGGGACACCAAAATATATATAAAAACAGGTCTAAATTATCTAAAATTGCTTCCGCATATCTCACCTCCTAGAGCCAAAATGCACTTAATACATGTACCCAATTATCAATCCTAAGAAAAGGTACATAAGACTTTATCGAACACATGCAGGTGAATGGACCAGCAAGGCAGAAAATGATAGGAAGAAATGACAGAAAGCAAAGAACAAGCAGAAACAAAGAGAGTGACAGAAAAGAGGAAATTTCTAGCACAGAATTCCAGAAGGTGGGGATACAATTTATACTGAAAGAGCCCTGGCAGCCCCGCAGGGGGTCTAGGATTACCCACCAGAATAGACTATCACAAATGGCAGTAACCATCAATATGCTGCCAACATGACAATAATGCAACAGATGAAACTAGTTTACTGCCGAATCGGACCCGCGTGCCTTCTGGCTGCGCATGTTAAAGATCCCACGGTAACTGAAAATCATGAAGAGAAAGGCACTGCATGGCTGCCTTGGTATCAAACACTGAGAGAGGGATTGATTTCCCAGGTTCCATCCCTCGAAGACCGAGCAGCCTTCTTGCCCTTCTAAAGTCTTGGTAAAAAATATGAATACAAATTTGAAGTGAGGATGAGGGGATGGGCGCTGGCCTCATAACGCTGGCCCCGGGAGAAGTCGAGGGGTCTCTTTCACCTCACTCCCCTATGACCCTATGGTTTGACCTTAGGGTTATGGAACTATCTAGGTAGGACCTCAGGACCTGGCCAGCTCTTGGGTTTGTGTGCAGGCTTAAGGTGTGTGCCATGATCATTCTGGATGTTCTCCATCACACGGCACCTGTGACGATAGTGCATATGGAATTCATTCCGAGTGCGGAGACATCTCGAGAAATTGAAATTGATAGCACATTTCTGTCATCAACTCAGATACCTACGCAAGACAAAGAGCAAAGGAACAAGGTAGAAACAAAGAGAATGACAGAAAAGAGAAAATTTCTAGCAAACAATTTCCAGGACTTGGGGATACTACTTATACTAAAAAAAGCCCCTAGCTATCCGCATGCGGGAATAACTGTACTACTAAAATCTGTGGACCCACGACCCTGCCATAAACAGCATGGTACCCTACCCAGCCCAGTTATCGATGCGTCCTCACCGGACAACTTGATAATGAAACAACAAAGGCACGAGAAAACAGAGGACACATTATTATAATATAATTATTTAATAATAATTACAATATTTATATAGCGCAAAATCTTGATAAAATCAAATCTAAGCGCTGAAACAGACACACACGCACACACGCACGCACGTACGCACGCGCACACACACACGCACACACACACACACACACACGCATGGCTATAAATGGGGAGAAAGAATAAAAGCAATAAAAGCAAGAATAAAAGCAATGGAAAATTATAGAGAGCATATTATATACAATTATATATTATAACCATGTGATTCCCCTCCGAGTGGAGACAGGCTGCAGAGGGGATTGAGTGAGGTCAGGATTTTATGCAGAGGAGAAAAGGTGAGTTTTGAGAGCGGACTTGAAGGAGACAAAAGTAGGTTGCTGACGGACTGAGAGAGGAAGTTTGTTCCAGGAGAGCGGACCAGAAACAGAGAAGGCTCGTGGACCATAGGTATTGAGCTTAGTGCGTGGAAAGCGAAAAGTCAGAGGATCGGAGGCAGAGCGGAGGGTACGTGAGGGAAGATAGATCTCAAGTAGGCTTGACAGGTAATCGGAGGCTGCGTTATTGAGGCTTTTGTAGCACATGGTGTCTAGTTTGTACTGTATGCGCTTTGATACAGGGAGCCAGTGAAGTTGTGCCAGGAGAGGAGATATGAAAAGCAAAGACAGTTCACTGACCTTGGATCCTGGCAAAAGAGCCATACAGGCATACAACATTTCATGCCGCGCCTTCCACAGTCGGCTTCTTTCATCAGGATCTGTTGCCCACTCAAAGTCCCCGCCACTGTTACTGCCTGCAATTTCCTCTGCAGACACACAAGACATCATGGTGTTGATGTTATGTCCTCCACACACATCATAGTGTTGATGTTATGTCTTGATGTTATGTCCTCTATACACACATCATGGTGTTGATGTTATGTCCTCTATACACACATCATGGTGTTGATGTTATGTCCTCTATACACACATCATGGTGTTGATGTTATGTCCTCTATACACACATCATGGTGTTGATGTTATGTCTTGATGTTATGTCCTCTATACACACATCATGGTGTTGATGTTATGTCCTCTATACACACATCATGGTGTTGATGTTATGTCCTCTATACACACATCATGGTGTTGATGTTATGTCCTCTATACACACATCATGGTGTTGATGTTATGTCTTGATGTTATGTCCTCTATACACACATCATGGTGTTGATGTTATGTCCTCTATACACACATCATGGTGTTGATGTTATGTCTTGATGTTATGTCCTCTATACACACATCATGGTGTTGATGTTATGTCCTCTATACACACATCATGGTGTTGATGTTATGTCCTCTATACACACATCATGGTGTTGATGTTATGTCCTCTATACACACATCATGGTGTTGATGTTATGTCCTCCACACACATCATGGTGTTGATGTTATGTCCTCTATACACACATCATGGTGTTGATGTTATGTCCTCCACACACATCACAGTGTTGATGTTATGTCTTGATGTTATGTCCTCTATACACACATCATGGTGTTGATGTTATGTCCTCTATACACACATCATGGTGTTGATGTTATGTCCTCTATACACACATCATGGTGTTGATGTTATGTCCTCCACACACATCACAGTGTTGATGTTATGTCTTGATGTTATGTCCTCTATACACACATCATGGTGTTGATGTTATGTCCTCTATACACACATCATGGTGTTGTTATGTCCTCTATACACACATCATGGTGTTGATGTTATGTCTTGATGTTATGTCCTCTATACACACATCATGGTGTTGATGTTATGTCCTCTATACACACATCATGGTGTTGATGTTATGTCCTCCACACACACATCATGGTGTTGATGTTATGTCCTCCACACACACATCATGGTGTTGATGTTATGTCCTCTATACACACATCATGGTGTTGATGTTATGTCCTCTATACACACATCATGGTGTTGATGTTATGTCCTCTATACACACATCATGGTGTTGATGTTATGTCCTCTATACACACATCATGGTGTTGATGTTATGTCCTCTATACACACATCATGGTGTTGATGTTATGTCTTGATGTTATGTTCTCTATACACACATCATGGTGTTGATGTTATGTCCTCTATACACACATCATGGTGTTGATGTTATGTCCTCTATACACATATCATGGTGTTGATGTTATGTCTTGATGTTATGTTCTCTATACACACATCATGGTGTTGATGTTATGTTCTCTATACACACATCATGGTGTTGATGTTATGTCCTCTATACACACATCATGGTGTTGATGTTATGTCCTCCACACACACATATCATGGTGTTGATGTTATGTCTTGATGTTATGTTCTCTATACACACATCATGGTGTTGATGTTATGTTCTCTATACACACATCATGGTGTTGATGTTATGTCCTCTATACACATATCATGGTGTTGATGTTATGTCTTGATGTTATGTTCTCTATACACACATCATGGTGTTGATGTTATGTTCTCTATACACACATCATGGTGTTGATGTTATGTCCTCTATACACATATCATGGTGTTGATGTTATGTCCTCCACACACACATCATGGTGTTGATGTTATGTCCTCTATACACATATCATGGTGTTGATGTTATGTCCTCTATACACATATCATGGTATTGATGTTATGTCCTCCACACACACATCATGGTGTTGATGTTATGTTCTCTAAACAAACACATCATAGTGTTGATTTTATGTCTTGATGTTATGTCCTCTATACACACATCATAATGTTGGTGTTATCTCCAATGCGTACACACACACACACACACACACACACACACACACACACACACAAAAGACATCATGGTGCTGATGCTGTTTTCTACACAAACACAAGACATCATGGTGCTGATGCTCTTTTCTACACACACACACACACACACACACACACACATGACATCATTATTCTGCTTCTACAAATACAATGTTTAGTGTACACAACAACCTGGTCAAATATTTCATCCGCTTTTGTATGTTCATATCTCCCAAGTAAAACCAGTAGTTTTATGTTTAACGACAATCTTGCATACTTTTCTCATATTTTCTAAATTCCCTCTACCGGTCACTCAAAAATGACTGAGAAAATGGACAACTCCATCCAGCCTTCCAACTCAACTACATGGCTGCAATTCTGACACAAAAAATTCTATGTGCATCCAGCCTCTAGTCCCCTCCCCCCTCAACACAAGCTCTGAATGGTCACCTGACTCAGCGTTGTGGAAGGTAAAGCATTAAGGGAAAGCAGATAAACTTCATACTCACGTTGCTGGCTTCAAGAAAAGTTGAGGTCTTTACCACCTCACTCCCCCATGACTTCAGGGTTATGGGACAACTTTTATATTCCTTTACACGTGCATGCATATGTTTGTGAGCACCCAACATTACAATGAAGACATGCTGTGGTTCTGACCACTGGACATACACTGACCAACGACTGCCACTTGCTCCTTGACAGAGGTGGAAGACCCATGGAACTCCAGGAAAAGGGATGGTGCGACCTTCATGTCATATTTGCTGAACTTGTTGAAGGCCTCAATCGCCACGTCATCAAGAAACTCTGAAATGACACAGGTGAGAATAATGTCAGGTTTCAAGCCACCTGAGGCATACAACAACAAAAAAAGACGGAAGTTAGCAACACAGCTCTTGCTGCTCTTCTCATCATGAAGTTAAATACTGTAATATATGCACAAACATGTAAAAGTGCACATTTACTCTTATACTAATGACACTTCTATGTCGATGAGGATGATAATCATGCTACTATGGAGTTCCATCTAGGTTTGAGCCCACAGCACGCCCAACTCTGGGTAGGAGTCAGTTAGAGCCGAAAAATCCTACAATGATTTTTGAAGGGACTGATGGAGATTTGAAACTATAACCTTCCAGTCGGTAGCCCGTCGCGCTAACCACTATACCACAGTGACTGGTCAACAAATAATAATGATATCTGTGTACCAATCACCATGGTTGCCATGTTTAGCGCAATGACTAACATCTGGCAGGTCGTAGGTTTGAATCCCATCAGTCTTTTCAAGCTCAGTGTGTGATTTTTCAGCTCCAACTGACTCCTACCCACAGCTCTTTCCCGACATAAAACTGACAGGCACATGACAGAATGTGCGAAAAAGTACCTGCTTTTTTGTTGTCAATGTATGACTTCCACACAGTGTCAGATGCACAGCATGCACTAACAATCCACTGCATGCTGCTGCTTTTAGTTATTCCTGTCATGTTTACAGTCTGTGGAATCTGTAATTTATAGGCTATACAGTGATGGACAGTCAACAAACAGAGTCAGAACAAGGTTGAGGCAGTCAAGATGTGGTTTCTAAGAAGAATGTTGAGAGTTCCATGAACAGCAAAGAAAATAAACGAGACAGTCTTGATGGAGGCAGACACAATAAGATCATTCATAAGGAAGATTAGGAAAAGACAGGCAACATTTATAGGCCATTTTACGAGGAAAGGGGAATTAGAGCACCTGGTCACAACAGGAATGGTGGAGGGAAATAGAGCTCCAGGTAGACTCAGGGAGAAAATACAGGACGGACTTGCAGAGTGGCTGAGGACAGAGAGGGTGGAAG
This sequence comes from Monoplex corrugatus, assembly GCA_030674185.1. NCBI lineage: Eukaryota > Metazoa > Mollusca > Gastropoda > Littorinimorpha > Ranellidae > Monoplex > Monoplex corrugatus. Next base: position 61,076,804 of record JAPXFY010000020.1, read on the forward strand.
ATGTGCTTGCGGCAACAAGGGATAGATACATATGGAGGGCCATGATCATCAACGCCACGCGGCAGGGCACTTGATGATGATGATGATGATGATGACAGTGACGTACTCCAAACTATGAATGCTTTTGAACAACGAGTAGGAATAATACAAATCTCAAGTAACTATGGTTTGTCATTGCTCGGAACTACCGCTGCTGAATTCACCCTACCAAGTTACAACAAGTGAGTCTGTGACTCTGGATCCCTGATAGTGCAGTGGAAGGCATTACTACTAAAGAAGCCCTCTCTCGCCAGCCATGTCCATGTCCTTACCAATGCGTGCTATAGGTACACCACACTGTAACACCTGTACTGTCGTGTCCACTGCTTCTTGTATTCCTGGGAAATGAACCACTGCTGACACAGTCTGCACACACACACACACACACACACACACACACACACACACACACACACACACACACAGACACACAGACACACACACACACACACACACAGACACACAGACACACACACACACACACACACACCACACACACCCCACCCACACACACGTACATGCACACACACCCCCATCCCCCACCCACACATACGTACATGCACACACACACACGCCCCCCACCCACACACACGTACATGCACACACCACACACACATACATGCACACACACACATGCCCCCACCCACACATACGTACATGCACACACACACGCCCCCAACCCACACATACGTACATGCACACACACACACACACGCCCCCCACCCACCCACACGTACATGCACACACACAACCGCCCCCCACCCACCCACACACACACACACACACACACACACAAAACACACACACACCACACACACACAACACAGTGACACACACGTACATACACACACACACACACACACACACACACACACACACACACACACACACACACACACACACACACACACACACACCCACCCACACACACGTACATGCGCACACACACACACACACACACACAGACACACACACAGACACACACACACACACACACACACACACACACACACACACACACAACCAGATCCAACACTCCTATAAGCCGTATCTCAACATTACACTGGAAAACATGCAGGCAACAAAGAACAGTGACATTATTTCAATTAGCTCTGACACACCTGTCAGGAACACAACTATGCCAGACAGGACCACAGTCTCCAGAGCATGTTCACTAACTCTGCCCACTGTTCAGGAAAACCATGTCACTGCATTTACACAAAGAAAGGCCATGGCCTTGGCCATTCTGCTGAGTGTTTCACCAGGGAGGGGGAGGGGTAAAAAAAAAAAAGAGAATACACAAGCACAGCTTGCTATATAAAACTTGGCCTACCAGTACCTAAAACCGCCAATAAACAGTCCACCTTTCCTCAGAGCAAGTCATGTATGTGCCCACTCGTCAGTCTTAATACATAGTGTGCAAGGCTTTATGGAAAACATAAAGGTGAATGAATCAGCAAGGCAGAAAATGGAAAAGGAAGAGATGGCAGAAAGCAAAGGAGCAAGGCAAAGACAAAGACAGTGGAGGAAAAGAGGAAATTTCTAGCACAGAATTTCCAAAAGATGGAAGGTGGGGATACTATTCATACTGAAAGAGCCCCTGGCCTCCCCACTGGAGATGGAGGTGCCAGAATCACTAGCGCAACTTAACCCTTTGACTCCCTCACCCTATCCGCCAGCATCCCGCATTGTCAGCCATGGCAGCAAAGCAAAAACATAACCCTTCGACTCCCTCACCCTGACCACCAGCTTCCTGCTTTCACTCGCTCACCGTATCCACCAGCTTCATGCACGAAGTTGGTTGATAGGGTGACGAAATGAAAGGGGTTAAAAACAGCAGGAAGTTGATTGATAGGGTGAAGAAGTGAAAGGGTTAAAAACAGCAGGAAATTGGTTGATAGGGTGAAGAAGTGAAAGGGTTAAAAACAGCAGGAAGTTGGTTGATAGGGTGAAGAAGTGAAAGGGTTAAAAACAGCAGGAAATTGGTTGATAGGGTGAAGAAGTGAAAGGGTTAAAAACAGCAGGAAATTGGTTGATAGGGTGAAGAAGTGAAAGGGTTAAAAACAGCAGGAAGTTGGTTGATAGGATGAAGTTGGTTGATAGGGTGAAGAAGTGAAAGGGTTAAGTTTTTGCAGCTGGAAGATAGGGGTGTGGGAGTGAAAGAATTAAATGTAACTGAAACACAGGAGAAGAGGGGTCCGAAAACAAGTAAATACACAAACAAAACAAAACAAAAAACGAAAGTTGAATATGTCATTAGAAAGAACAAAGCACCCTTACAGTTGTGAACTACGCTGTTATAGACTGGCCAGCATCAAAGCCCTAAGATTTTACTGTATGACAACAGACATATCAGAAAGATGGAAACAGACATATCAGAAAGATGTAAACAGATATCAGAAAGATGGAAATAGACAGATCAGCAAGACGGAAACAGACAGATCAGCAAGACGGAAAACAGACATATCAGAAAGATGGAAACAGACATATCAGAAAGATGGAAACAGACAGATCAGAAAGATGGAAACAGACAGATCAGAAAGATGGAAACAGACAGATCAGAAAGATGGAAACAGACATATCAGAAAGATGGAAACAGACATATCAGAAAGATGGAAACACACATATCAGAAAGATGGAAACAACAGATCAGAAAGATGGAAACAGACAGATCAGAAAGATGGAAACAACAGATCAGAAAGATGGAAACAGACAGATCAGAAAGATGGAAACAGACAGATCAGAAAGATGGAAACAGACAGATCAGAAAGATGGAAACAGACAGATCAGAAAGATGGAAACAGACATATCAGAAAGATGGAAACAGACAGATCAGAAAGATGGAAACAGACATATCAGAAAGATGGAAAAAACATATCAGAAAGACGGAAACAGACATATCAGAAAGATGGAAACAGACATATCAGAAAGATGGAAACAGACATATCAGAAAGATGGAAAAAACATATCAGAAAGATGGAAACAGACAGATCAGAAAGATGGAAACAGACATATCAGAAAGATGGAAACAGACATATCAGAAAGATGGAAAAAACATATCAGAAAGATGGAAACAGACAGATCAGAAAGATGGAAACAGACAGATCAGAAAGATGGAAAAAACATATCAGAAAGATGGAAACAGACAGATCAGAAAGATGGAAACAGACATATCAGAAAGATGGAAAAAACATATCAGAAAGACGGAAACAGACATATCAGAAAGATGGAAAAAAACATATCAGAAAGATGGAAACAGACAGATCAGAAAGATGGAAACAGACATATCAGAAACATGGAAAAAACATATCAGAAAGATGAAAAGACATATCAGAAAGATGGAAATAGACATATCAGAAAGATGGAAACAAGACATATCAGAAAGATGGAAACAGTCAAAGATGGAAACAGACATATCAGAAAGATGGAAACAGTCAAAGATGGAAACAGACAGATCAGAAAGATGGAAACAACAGATCAGAAAGATGGAAACAGACATTTCAGAAAGATGGAAACTGACAGATCAGAAAGATGGAAACAGACAGATCAGAAAGATGGAAACAGACATATCAGAAAGATGGAAACAGACAGATCAGAAAAATGGAAACAGACATATCAGAAAGATGGAAACAGACAGATCAGCAAGATGGAAACAGACATATCAGAAAGATGGAAACAGACAGATCAGAAAGATGGAAACATATCAGAAAGATGGAAACAGACAGATCAGAAAGATGGAAACATATCAGAAAGATGGAAACAGACATATCAGAAAGATGGAAACAACATATCAGAAAGATGAAAACAGACAGATCAGAAAGATGGAAACAGACATATCAGAAAGATGGAAACAGACAGATCAGAAAGATGGAAACAACATATCAGAAAGATGGAAACAGACAGATCAGAAAGATGGAAACAACATATCAGAAAGATGAAAACAGACAGATCAGAAAAATAGAAACAGACAGATCAGCAAGATGGAAACAGACAGATCAGAAAGATGGAAACAGACAGATCAGAAAGATGGAAACATATCAGAAAGATGGAAACAGACAGATCAGCAAGATGGAAACAGACAGATCAGCAAGATGGAAACAGACAGATCAGAAAGATGGAAACAGACATATCAGCAAGATGGAAACAACAGATCAGAAAGATGGAAACATATCAGAAAGATGGAAACAGATCAGAAAGATGGAAACATACATATCAGCAAGATGGAAACAACAGATTAGAAAGATGGAAACAGACATATCAGAAAGATGGAAACAGACATATCAGCAAGATGGAAACAACAGATCAGAAAGATGGAAACATATCAGAAAGATGGAAACAGACATATCAGAAAGATGGAAACATACATATCAGCAGATGGAAACAACAGATTAGAAAGATGGAAACAGACATATCAGAAAGATGGAACAGACATATCAGAAAGATAGAAACAAACAGATCAGAAAGATGGAAACACACAGATCAGAAAGATGGAAACCAAAGAGTCACGTGACAATTCAGACCATTACACACTGCAGAGTATCCCATCAAGAACACATGACTGACTCACAGCTTCTGGGATGGCATGAAGTTTGATGGTAGCCTTGGTGATGATGCCCAGTGTCCCCTCTGATCCCACAAACAGGTTGGTCAGGTTGTATCCAGCTGAAGATTTTCTGTTACAAACAGAAGTTTCAGTTTCAGTTTCTCAAGATGACCTCTATGCTCGGAATCAATTCCATACGCACTAACGTCACAGGTGCCATGTGATGGAGATCCAGAATTATCATGGCACAAGCCTAAAGCCTGCACATAAACCCATGAGCTAGCCAGGTCCTGAGGTCCTTCCTAACCTATGTTTTTAAAAAAAAATTCTATATAAGTATTGTATCAGTCTATCATTGGAGCAAACTTGGTTACATGTAAATGACATGTGACTGTGTTTCTTTTCAAAGAAAAGAATAGATAAATAAAATGAATAAATAATTAAAGGACTGAAACAGTAACCATACTGTAACAATACAATAATTTAATGTATAACTACAGGGAAGTTCATGTCTATGTCACTAGTTGCTGACTGAAACATTAGAAAGACAAGAAAAAAGTCAAGGCCTAAAGACAATTTTACAAAGCCATAAAATCCACCACATGGAGACACCAGGACTGCTTCACAGTTCCAGTGTAACAGTATCCCCCACCTTTCTGAAAATTCCATGTTTGAAACTTCCTCTTTTCTATCACTTTCTTTGTTTCTGCTGTTTTCTTCCTGTGACACACCATTGTACAAGCAGACAGAAAAACTATCTAAACAGTCTACAATTTCTTTACAGTGAAGAATACATTTGCTTTTGGATTGTGTTTGTTTTGTGCAGGTCATTTTGTTGTGGTGAAGGTGACAGTAGTAATTTTGTGTTTATACATGCTGCTGCTGCTGTTTGCTTTCTTGGCTTTCCTTCCCAACCCCTCACCCCTCCCTCAATGGTGTACATATAGTTGTTTTCTAAATGGTAGATACTGACTACAGTATGACTGTATGTGTGATTGTTTCCTAAACAGGTAATACAGACTGTAGCATGACCATTTTATGGTAAACACTGACTGTATGCGTGTGACTGTTTTCTAAATAATAAATTTTGTTGCATACATAAACATTATACTCCTGCACAGAAAACATCACTGAAAAAGTGAAAGTGCTCTAACTTGCAGCGTTTGCCTTTGCCTGCTGTCCAAAACACACTGCCGTCAGCACGCACCACCTCCAAGTTCAGCGTGTTCTCTCTCATCGTCCCATAGCGCACTGCGTTGGTTCCAGAGGCACTTGTAGCACACATACCACACAGTGAGGCATCCGCTCCTGGATCTGAAACACATACACAGACAGTGGTCCACAAAGTTCTATCGCTTGTGATTTCATTATTTCATCTGACATATCTAAAATGTGCAACATAGTCTAGTTTGTATTTAAGATGGTACAGGTTTACTGGAGAGATGGTCAAGTAGATGAAATATCAGACTTCCAATCACAAGGTCTGAGTCTGATCCTGCCTGGGTACATCCCACCTGTTCACTCATTTGTTATTGTTATTTTTGTTTAAAGACCAGCCCACTATGTACGGCCTTATCAGGGCTATAACCGTTTCAAAACATACACAATACTCAAAAGAAAAAAAAAAGAAAGAAAAAAAAGGGAAAAGAAAATGAAGTACACACATCAATGCATTTGCACACATAATCTAAGGAAATACCCCTGGTGCTGACCATCCTAATTTATCACACCGGGGATATAAAAAACATACCTGAATACAATTTTAAGCATAACTAAGGACACTAAAATATACAAAAAACAAGCCTAAATTACCTAAAATTGCTTCCGCATTGTCAACCATGCTAGCAAAGCAAAGCAAAACCTTAACCCTCTGACTCTCTCACCTTATCCACCAGCTTCCTGCAAAGACCCGGTGGATGGGGTGAGGGAGTCAAAAGGTTAAGTCTTTGCAGCTGGTGAATATGTGTGTGGGAGTCATAGGGTTAATCAAGTACTTTGGCCACCTGACCAGTATGCCAGTCAAATAGCCAGCCCTTCAAGCCTACAACACCAGGTGCTCTGGCTTCAGAGACAAAGACCAAGGCAGATGGATGGAGTGGCCAAAACACTCCACATCCACAGCATGACAAATTGTCAGGCTTTCCATCAAACTGCACATCGTCAGCTTAGTACTTGCACTTTACTTACATTTGGTACATGAAGAAATATCATTTGGGGCAATAACATTTGCCTATCTGGGGAAACAAGATTTGTTTATCTGGGGCAACAAGATTTGCCATGCCAAATAAAACTAAATGGTACCTGTCGCTGTGTGGTGATACTAATTACACGTGTAACTGCATTATTATAATGAAAATATCAGGATCTGTCGTAGTACAAGAAACTAGACACAATGAAAGACATTTCTTCACCTTTTTCTGCATTAACTCCGCAGAGTCGTTAGAGTGCAGCATTAACTCCTTCACTCCCGCACCCTATCAGCAAGATGCAAAAACGTAACCCTTTCATTCTCTTACTCTAGTCACTAGCTTCCTGCAAGGTGGATAGGGTGAGGGAGTGGAAGTTTCTGTTTTGCTGTCATGGCTGGCAGTGCAGAATGCCGGCAGATAGGATGAGGAAATCAAATGGTTAAAGAACTGTTCACCAGATTCTTCCTGCTCTGTTGATTGTGCGCTACAGCCTGGGTCTCTGCAAATG
>JAPXFY010000020.1:61086582-61119082 GCA_030674185.1 Monoplex corrugatus
GCCTATTATAATTTCTCAAAAACAATGGTCATAAAATTAAGTAACGCCTATATGGCTGAAACAAGAAAACTCTCAGCATGTTTTACAGTAGGCTCTTACCTTCGTGTGCTGTTATAGCAGAGTTGTGAGATCCGCTGATTTTTAGCCTATGAGATGAAGGTGTTCGAATCCTTAATGGGCTTGAAAAAAAAAAGTTATTCAACTAAAGGCAATGCTATATTCATGTGATGCAAAAACAAAGTGGTTAGAGCTGTTGATTCTTAATCATTTGACTCCCGCACCCTGTCCACCAGCATCCTGCATTGCCAACCATACTAGCAAAGTGAAAATTTAACCCTTTGATTCCCTCACCATAGCAGGAAGCTGGTGGATAGGGTGAGGGAGTTAAAGGGTTAAGTTTTTGGTGGAGTCAAAGAGTTAAACTAGGAGAGGAAGATGTTCAAAACCTTACCAGAATGGAAAAAAAAATTTTCAGTTATGGTCAACAGTCTTCACAGAGTTGACTGTGCAATAGGCCGAGTAGAAAACTTTGTTCAACTTCTGAATCTCATCAATTGTAAGCATGGTAATCTGACTATAATACATATTCTCTTTCACCAACTTGAAAGTCATCTACATTCCCAGGCCTCACTGACACTGGTTATTCTAACAGGCTCAGGTGCTATGCAATCTGATAATCTTGAACCTGTAACAGACCTTCATCACCTATCTTCAGCACCGTCTGTTCTTTAATAATAACCACATAATGAAACTTCTACACACAACTGCATGTGACATCACTGGATTCTGTGGACTGTCTCAAGATCATGTGGATATTCATGAACAACTAATACACAGCAAACATCATCATCATCATCATCAGGTGCCCTGCCGCATGGCGTTGGCAACCATGGACTTCCATCCATCTCTATCTCTCGTTGCCCCTAGCATCTCCCCCACCCTCCTCGTCCCCAGCCATTCTGCAAGTCCGTCCAGCATTCTCTCCCTGGGTCTACCTTGTGCTTTCTTTCCCTCTGGCTTTCCCGTTGTGACCAGGTGCTCCAAATCCCCCTTCCTCATAAAATGGCCTATAAATGTTGCCTGTCTTTTCCGAATCTTCCTTATGAGTGATCTACTTGTGTCTGCCTCCATCAAGACTGTCTCGTTTGTTTTCTTTGCTGTCCATGGAACTCTCAACATTCTTCTTAGAAACCACATCTCGGCTGCCTCAATCTTGCTCTGGTTTTGCTTGCTGACTGTCCACGCCTCGCACAGCAAACATACATCACACAAACAAAACTGATTTCAACACATCTGTTGCTTGGACCAATGGCAATAGTAACAAGAAACTCTGGAGAGAGAAAGCTGGACAGCAGAAGGTCTCAAGAGGTGAAGCCCCTGTCAAGAAAATGTCTTAGCCCTAACCTCCATACACTCTATGGGGGCTGAGACACATCCAAATCATGACTCCTGGATGCCTTTCTGTAGTTGTCTTATTTTACTTTTTTCATTAAATTAGTCCTCCACCTGGGTTCGAACCCATGCATCCAAGGTGGTCAGGTATCTTAAGGCCAAGTCCCCTTTTGACTGATATATCAACCATTCAGCTATCAGGTATCTGCTGTATACAGTAGAATTCTAAGCTTATAAAGTTCATTTCCATTCTTTCTCGACCAGCTTCTTACGTCCCTGCTGACTGTCTGTTACTAACATGACAGACACAGCAATGAACATTACGTACTGTCTGGGTGCTGGGCAGTAAAGCCTGAACTATGAAAAAAATTAGTAGCATTCTTACATAACGATAAACTTCTGATAATCAGTCACAGTAGTGAACTGGTCATGCATCAGACCACTGTTTGGGAGGTCATGGGTTCAAAACCACATCTGTCCAAAAAATTGTTGTGGGTTTGCAGTGACCAGGTCCTACCGAGACTTGGGATCGCTATGGGTTCTTTGGGAAAAATAGGAACACACAGCCCAGTCCCATCCACTTTACTGATGTGTCACTGAGAGTGTTGCTCAAATTTCCTCACCAAAGTGCTGGTGTCTGTATCATCTCTCAGGCCTGGCTGATACCAGAATATGTTATGACAGTAAGCGCTACAGACTAAACCCTAGATGACATTCCATAGCATCATCATCCCCTTTAGTCCTCTTCTCCCACTGGATGAAGCAGCAAGGAAGTTTCAGTCTTTTTCTCTTTAATTTTTGTATTCGGTGTTTCTTTGTTTGTGATCTTACACTCACGCTTGACAAAGGCCAGTCGGCCGAAAACTTGCGCCTGTCTTGTCTGGTTATATTAAATACATGTTTTGATTCTATTTTCATGTTTTTCTGGTTCCTGTTTGCTTGAACGCGGGCAGTCGCAACTGTTTTGGATATCATCATCCCCATCAAGTAATCACTAATCACCACAGCATTGTGACAAATACTCCAGATTCTGTGGCCCTTCATGCCCCGCTTCTGTGGTGACTCAGTTTTGGTTTCATCTACCAAAGTGGTAGACTGAGATAAATTCACACAAAGCAATCAAGCTCTTGGGTCATCATCATCATCATCATGTGCCCTGCCGCACGGCGTTGGCCATCATGGCCCCCCCATACAAATCCATCCCTTGACGCTGCAAGTACATATCTCACCCTCTGTCCTCAGACACCCTGCAATCCGTCCAATATTTTTTCCCTGGGTCTATCTAGTAATCTCTTTCCCTCCAGCTTTCCTGTTATGACCAGATGCTCCAATTCCCCTTTCCTCATAAAAATGTCTTATAAATGTTGTTTGTCTTTTCATAATCTTCTTTATTAATGTTCTTCTTGTGTCTGCCTCCTTCAAGACTGTCTCATTTGTTTTCTTTGATGTCCATGGAAGTTCAACATTCTTCTTTGAAACCACATTTCACCTGTCTCAATTTTGTTCTGACTTTGCACGTGGGCTGTCCAGCTCTTGGATAACTGGACATAAATTCATGTTATAATGTGTCACGACAGCATTGATGCCACCTTCCAGTAACCAAGCTGTCAGGTAACTGGATATAAATTCATGTAATAACATACCGTGATAAATTCATGTAATAACATACCGTAATAAATTCATGTAATAACATACCATGATAAATTCATGTAATAACATACCGTGATAAATTCATGTAATAACATACCGTGATAAATTCATGTAATAACATACCATGATAAATTCATGTAATAACATACCGTGACAGATTTGATGCTACCTTTCAGCAATCAAGCAGTCAAGCAACTCGACATAAATTCACCTTGTAATAACGTACCATGACAGCATTGATGCTACCTTCCAGCAATCAAGCTATACGGTAACTGGACATAAATTAATATAAATTCATGTAATAACATACCGCGACAGCATTGATGCCACCTTCCAGCCCTGTGCCAGTGCCGAAAGGAATGAGGGGAACACAGTGCTTGTTGCACAGCTGTGCCACTTGACTGACGTGATCCACACTGTGGGCAAACACCACCACATCTGGCCGCTTGGTCCTGGAGACATTCAGCATGACAATACTGAACATGGCAACTGATGACGTGTGTACTGCTATTATGGAGAACAATAGCAAAATGTTAGTTCTGAGGGTAATGATATAAAGTTGTTTACACCCAGCCTTCACTCATGGAAGATCTACACTAGTGCAAATAAATAATAATATTTAATAATAATTACAATGGAAGATCTACACTAGTACAAATAAATAATAATAATTAATAATAATTACAATGGAAGATCTACACTAGTGCAAATAAATAATAATAATTACAATATTTATATAGCGCAAAATCTTGATAAAATCAAATCTAAGGGCACATCATGAAAATATCAAAATAACGCATAATTGGAAAACAAGGGAATGGAAGAAAAAGAGGGTAGGAGACAGTGTTAGAGACAATTCAAAGAAAGAATATAATGAATGGAAGGTGAAGGAGGGAGGGAGGGAAAGATAGAGAGGGAAGTATTAGAAAGATAACACATCAGGAATGGAGGGGGAAAGGGAGTGACCGAGACTCCAGAATCAAATTCAGATGAATAGTCATTTACGCTATTCACCCTCATCAAGGGGTGTGTAATACAAGCACAAATTTCTACCAAAATGTAGGGATGGAGAGAGACAAAAAGAAGTGTTAGAGCAAAGAGGAATGGATGTTTGGGGGAGAAGAGGTGTGAGAGGAGGGAGGAGCAGATGAGAAAGAGACAGACAGAAAGATTTAGAGATAAATACATCTGAGTGTGTGTGTGTGTGTGTGTGTGTGTGTGTGTGTGTGTTGTGTGTGTGTGTGTGTGTGTGTGTGTGGTGTGTGTGTGTGTTGTGTGTGTGTGTGTGTGTGTGTGTGTTGTGTGTGTGTGTGTGTGTGTGTGTGTGTGTGTGTTGTGTGTTTGTGTGTGTGTGGTGTGTGTTGTGTGTGTGTGTGTTTGTGTGTGTGTGTGTGGTGTGTGTGTGTGTGTGTGTGTGTTGTGTGTGTGTGTGTGTTGTGTGTTGTCTGTGTGTGTGTGTGTTGTGTGTGTCTGTGTGTGTGTGTTGTGTTGTGTGTGTGTGTGTGTGTGTGTGTGTGTGTGTGTGTGTGTGTGTGTGTTGTGTGTGTGTGTGTGTGTGTGTGTGTGTGTTGTGTGTGTGTGTGTGTGTGTGTGTGTGTGTGTGTGTGTGTGTGTGTGTGTTGTGTTGTGTTGAGAGAGGTTATTGGACAGGGGAGGTAATGGTAATCGATTTTTGTTTTCAAGTAGAGTATAATAATTGACAAGCCATTTTGTTTTCACATTTTGTGTTTGTCGCAACTGTAGTGTTTCAGTTTCTATAAGCCAGTTACTGACATGACTTACAGAAGCTTTAATATACATTTTTAAAAGCAGACACAAGTGTTAGAAAGGTAGAAAATCTTAATACAGACAGACAGAAGGAGAATAGAGAGAAGGAATAAGAGAGACAGAGAAGAGAAAGAGAGAGGGAGAGAGAGAAGAGATAGAGAACAGAGAGAGGGAGGAAAGATAGGAGCAGAGAGAGAAAGAGAGAGAAAGAGAGAGAAGAGAGAGAGAGAGAGAGAGGGGGGGGGGAGAAGAAGAAGAAGAAGACAAATCTTTACATTCAAGGGTAATATACAATTATACATAATACTTTTTATTGGTATGGTCCCGTCCCTGAAATGAACAACAACAAAAACTAAAGAAAGTATCGTTGTTTTATTTTTAAGAGGAGAGAGGGAGCCACCAAAGACAAGAGACATATAACGATATATATATACATATACTGAGGCACACAAACAGAAAGGCTTTACTTTAGATGGTTAGTAGTATGAAAATACATTTCTTCACACTTTTCAAGCTTTCCATCCTTATATAGACATTAAATCAAACAACTAAAACACAGATCAAAGTACAGAGCACAATCTAATACAAAATATCACAACAACAACAACAAAGGGGGAATGAAATAGATAAGTGAAAAAAGGAGAAAAAAAAACTGCTTATGAAAATAAGCCCAGACAAATGACACAGAATTGTATAAATGCAATGTGTGTGTGTTCGTTCTTTGATTTTACGTCTTTTTCACTATAACTAGAGTGATATTAGAATGTGTGTGTGTGTGTGTGTGTGTGTGTGTGTGTGTGTGTGTGTGTGTGTGTGTGTGTGTGTGTGTGTGTGTGTGTGTGTGTGTGTGTGTCTGTGTGTGTGTGTGTGTGTGTGTGTGTGTGCGTGTGTGTGTAGATAGGTATGTCTGTGTATGTGTATGCGTATGTGTGTGTTTCACATAGCAATGACCAGACCTCAGTAAATCTCAAGCACTGGCTGAGGTACCACCCCTGCCTTGAGTGCATGCATGTCACAGACAGACAGGCAGGTACTGCTCAAGATAGACAATAAGACAGACTGTGGTTATCTCAGACAGCAAAAAAGGTTGGACAGTTGAAAAAGGTATAAAGAGTTCAGATGAAGGAGGAAAAGAAATGTTTTCAACTTAAGCAAAAACATTTTCAATAAAGCAAAACCTAAAAGTAAAACTGAAAAAGACAAAAAAAGTGACACTGACGCATGATAGGACTCGTCATGTCCATGTTGATCCCGGACAGTTTCGGCGGTGGACACATTACTTCCGCCCACCAGACGTCTTAAGTCCTCCACAAAACCATCGGTCACTTTGTCGGCCCCTGCCTGTATCGACACAGCAAGTCTGTAATTGTGATCGCTAAGAAAGGCTAGAGACACTCACTCACACCCACAGTGTATCACTGAAAATAATAAACATGATAACGATGAATACTCGCACAGTGCCTCATCTCACAAGAGCCCTCAGTACTTGACAAACGCTTAAGTCACAACCATAGCAGTGAGGCAGGCATATGGACATCAAATACATATCAAACTCTGCTGCTGTGATGACTAAACATCATCATCATCAGGTGCCTTGCCGCATGGCGTTGGCGATTATGGACTTCCATCTGTCTCTATCACTTGTTGCCTCAAGCATCTCTTCCACCCTCCTTGTCCCCAGCCACTCTGCAAGTCCGTCTAGTATCTTCTCCCTGGGTCTACCCGGTGCTCTTTCCCTCCAGCTTTCCTGTTATGACCAGGTGCTCCAATTCTCCTTTCCTCATAAAATGGCCTATAAATGTTTCCTGTCTTTTCCTAATCTTCCTTAGCTTTACTGTCTAAGCTTTGAAGTTTTTTTCAAATTAGATTTTGGAGCTGAAAAATATACCTCTGTGCTCTTGGGGTACCGGTGTATACAAAAACTCAAGAAATATATAAAACAGCCAGCATCCTTCCTTTGGACAATTGGAAGAAGTAATCAGCTGCTAAATATATCATCATCATCATCAGGTGCCCTGCTGCATGGAGTTGGCGATCATGGACTTCCATCTGTCTCTATCTCTCGTTGCCCCTAGCATCTCCCCCACCCTCCTCGTCCCCAGCCACTCTGCAAGTCCGTCCAGCATTTTCTCCCTGGGGCTACAAAAAACAAAACACACACATCCAATCAACAAACACCAACAGTTATGCAGTTCAGTACCATGTGGCCGGTAATCCATTAGAAACAAAATGATTTTCTTTAAAGAGCTGCAAACTAACCATCTTTGTGTATAAAACTACTAATTGTTCTGTTAGACTTGCTTCTGAAATTAATAAACATACTTATCAAGTCTTACCAATGCCACAATTTCTCACTATTTGTGTTATGCGTGTGTTACACAAAGCAATACACATTCTCTCTTTCTCTCTCTCTCTCTCTCTCTCTCTCTCTCTCTCTCTCTCTCTCTCTCTCTCTCTCTCTCTCTCTCTCTCTCTCTCTCTCTCTCTCTCTCTCTCTTTCACAATGCTTGCATACTCTGTTCCTTCTCTTCCTTATAATCATATACACTGACATTTCAAAAGTAAACGATGAAAATCATGAAAGGGGGAAAACATTACAGGATGATGACGAAGTAATTTTCAAAACATAACAAACGACCAGTTTTACTACAATGAACTTTGGCTACATAAGCAAAAAGATGATTATAAATATATATTGAACTAAAGAGCTCTCACTAACTTACCCAGAGAATCCATGTAAACTTTAAGAGCAGTCATCTGCCTAGTAGTTTTACATCTTCATGTTACCACAAGCAGATCTCCCACTGTTGAACTCCTCCCACCCTGATGAAAGTCTCCAGAAGAATGTTTGACCACCTTTGTTGTAACAATGGCTTATTCCACAGCATACAAATCGGAGATACTTTAGTTGGCCACTTTCTGCCAGCTATTAATAGCGCACATCTTTCCCCGATATATTCTGCTGAATATTTTTGGTCATCATCATAAAGAAAATTCTATCATTTTTTGAGGCAACATGTCAGACTAATGAAAACATCTGCGGGCTAGTAGATCTTAAAATCCACTAGCCCAGCTGGCTAGTACTAGTAGAAAATTTCAATCTTCTCCAGGCCTGACACGGCCAGGCGGTTTATTTGATGAAATGGTTCCATACGCGTGTTGGGATGTGATTGTCCAGTCACTGATGAAGCATCATTGCTCTAGGTCCCATCTAGCACCCTCAGGTTTTTCTTGTTAACCCTTTGACTACTACACCCTATCTACAAATTGCAAAAACTTAACCCTTTGATTCCCTCACCCTATCCACCAGCTTCCTGCAGGAAGCTGGTGGATAGGATGAGGGAATCAAAGGGTTAAGTTTTTGCTTTGCTAGCATGTCTGGCAACGCAGGATGCTGCTGGACAGGGTGCGGTAGTCAAAGGGTTAAAGTTGACCTGCAGCTTGGCTGTTGGCGGAATAAGGCCTGCAGGGAAAGTCCTGGTGACAGCTTGGCTGTTGGCGGAATAAGGCCTGCAGGGAAAGTCCTGGTGACAGCTTGGCTGTTGGCGGAATAAGGCCTGCAGGGAAAGTCCTGGTGACAGCTTGGCTGTTGGCGGAATAAGGCCTGCAGGGAAAGTCCTGGTGACAGCTTGGCTGTTGGCGGAATAAGGCCTGCAGGGAAAGTCCTGGTGACAGCTTGGCTGTTGGCAGAATCAGGCCTGCAGGGAAAGTCCTGGTGACAGCTTGGCTGTTGGCGGAATAAGGCCTGCAGGGAAAGTCCTGGCGACAGCTCAGAAAATTTGGGATCCCTCCCATCCAGCATCCTCAGGTGTTTCTTGTTAACATCGTTAACTCAACATCAACGGAACAGCCACAAAACTTCTTCACTCAGATACAAAATATATTGAGACATTCAAAGAAGAAAATACATCCAACTCAGACATGGGAAACTTGTGCAAAAATTTGGATTTTCTACCATATTCATTTCTATTATTTCTAGAATACTTCTGTCTGGTCTTCCTGCCTCCACCATTCACATCCTACAGCGCATTCAAAACAATGCTGTACGCCTTGTACTCAAAAAGAAAAAAGCTGACCACATATCTCCTCTCCTGGCACAACTTCACTGGCTCCCTGTATCAAAGCGCATACAGTACAAACTAGACACCATGTGCTACAAAAGCCTCAATAACGCAGCCCCCGATTACCTGTCAAGCCTATTGAGATCTATGTTCCCTCACGTACCCTCCGCTCTACCTCCGATCCTCTGACTTTTCGCTTTCCACGCACTAAGCTCAATACCTATGGTCCACGAGCCTTCTCTGTTTCTGGTCCACTCTCCTGGAACAAACTTCCTCTCTCAGTCCGTCAGCAACCTACTTTTGTCTCCTTCAAGTCCGCTCTCAAAACTCACCTTTTCTCCTCCGCATAAAATCCTAACCTCACTCAACCCCCCCCCCCCCTCCCTCTCTGCAGCCTGTCTCCGTTCGGAGGGGAATCACATGGTTATAATATATAATTGTATATGCTATGCTCTCTATAATTTTCCATTGCTTTTATTCTTGCTTTTATTGCTTTTATTCTTTCTCCCCATTTATAGCCATGCGTGTGTGTGTGTGTGTGTGTGTGTGTGTGTGTGTGTGTGTGTGTGTGTGTGCGTGTGTGCGTGCGTGCGTGCGTGCGTGCGTGCGTGTGTGTCTGATTCAGCGCTTAGATTTGATTTTATCAAGATTTTGCGCTATATAAATATTGTAATTATTATTATTATTATTAAACTTTGTTGCAAAGAAAAAAGGATGCTGGACTAATCCCCAATGAATCAGCCATGCACAGCATGATGTACATCTATGAAATTGTTTAACCCTTTGACTCCCACACCCTATTTACCAACTGCAAAAACTTTACCTTTTGATTCCCTCACAAAATCAAAGGGTTAAGTTCTTGCTTTGCTAACATGGTTGGCACTGCAGGATGCTGGTGGATAGGGTGCAGGAGTCACAGGGTTAATCACTGAAGAATGGTGGTGTATCCACAGTGCAAACATATTCTGTGCAGTCTTTTCTGTATTTGGCATCCAATCGTCTTTCTTCAACTGTATTTGGTCAGAGAAGCTTTCCAGCTTTCAAACGATGTACAACATGACTATGTTCTGATGCATTTTGAGAAAAAAGCTTATATGATGTCATACTCATAGCAAAGAGGGTAGACAATAAGAGGGGCCACTCTCCATCTGGCCTTACTAGCGAAAGTGAAGCTGGTGGCCGGACGGTTGCCGTGAACGCACGAGCAGCTACTCCCATCTTTCTTGACGATAACAAACCAGGCTGTGTGTCAGACGATGAAATGTGTTGTAGGTCTCTTGTGCCAGGCTACTGTACTAACACTGACACTGGGCATGTACTTCTTGTAATCTCTGCCATACACATGTTGCAACTAACAAGGCCATCTTCTGATTATTGTTTCAACTCTCACCCCACCTGAACCCCCAAAGAGAAAGAGAGAGAGAGAGATTTTCTGAGGTCAGCATCGTTTTGTTTCTTTTGCATTAGTTACTGGTTGATTGGTTGAAGACAGCATGTCAAAGACTCTTAATTTACATAAAACAAGCCAGCAAAAACCACACACACACTCCTCTGTCATTACCTTTCTCCACACACACCAAAACAAAATCATACAGTTCCTTGAAGAAGTATATTTGTACATATGTTCAATAATCTATAAGTCCTACACATGCTGAAGCTTCAGTATCTTTCTGTTTTGTCTCCCTGAAGCTGCTGCGAATTTCCTGTTGTCTTTTATGGTGAAGTGGAGCCTGATATTTAGGAACAAATTCATAACAAATGGCACTTGTACATGTATACTTTACACTGTAAAATCTGTTAAATACAGAATACCCCCATCTCTCTGTCTGTCTGCCTGCCTGTCTGTCTGTCTTTGCCTCTCTCTCTCTCTCTCTCTCTCTCTCTCTCTCTCTCTCTCTCTCTCTCTCTCTCTCTCTCTTCAACGTGTGTGTGTATGTGTACGTGTATATTTTGTGCTTTTGTATTCGAGGATTGTGTGTGAATATAAATGTGTGCGTGTGTGTCACTGTGTGTGTGTGTGTGTGTGTGTGTGTGTGTGTGTGTGTGTGTGTGTGTGTGTGTGTGTGTGTGTGTGTGTGCGCGCGCGCGCACGCGCGCGTGCACATAAGTTTGCACGCACATGTGTTTGTGTGTGTACACGCAAGACTATAAATTTCATGCTGTGTTTCTAGTTTTCACTAAATTGCAGTATAGACCTATTGCTATTATTTCAGTTACAATTAGTGTTATATTCTGTGCTGTACTTCCTCTCTGGGCAGGGCCAGATACAAATGTACAATATATGTTTATCTAGTACTCGGATTCTAACTTCATTCATTCATTCATTCATTCATTCATCATTCACTGATTTTCTCTCTCACTCCTCTATTTCCCCCCTCCCTCAAGCCCCATTTCACTTCTGCAAGTTTCTTAGAACATCCAACTAGAACTCTAAATTATTCTTTGCATAATTATAAATCTCAGTTATAATTGTTATCACAAATAATCAACGTGTACATATGATAACCGGCATCCTTTCTTTTGAGAAGTATAGCAGTTAATTGCAGCCTACCACTGCCTCGACCGCCATGTTGCTGCCTCCTGTTACAGTCAGGGAAGGAGGGAGTGGCCGTTTGGAATGCGGGCATCTCTCGGCTTCACTTTTCAGGAAGAGTGGGCTTACCGTAGGCAGTATTCTCTTTGCTCATTGTAACTCATATCGCTAAAAACAAATTCCGCTCTATATACTTTTCTACATTTTTGATATATTAAAGCTGCACCCGTTACGCATTATTTCAGTGCTGTGGCTTTTGTTTTTTTGTTGTTGTTTTTTGTTTGTTTTGGTTTTTCTTTTGTTTTGTCTGTTGTTTTGTTTGTTGTTGTTTTTTTTTTGTTTTGGGTATTTTTGTCGTTTCTCTTTAGGCTATTTTAAAAGGCGTAGTCCTGGTTAAATATTAAAACTGAGTATATCTACTCACCGTCTCGCGCAGTATTATATTATATTGCAATTTCTAGGCTAATCACATCTTTCCAGTTTACTTCAACTGTACCATAGTAAGACTACATGTGTGATTTATACTAACGACATTTGAAAGTTTCAATAAACCATACCTGCGTAGACTGAAATAAGCGTTGTTTCCAACTGCAGAAATTTGGTTTTGAACGAAAATGTCTCAGTAAGTGCCGACGAAACATTGCAGACGGTTTCGAGTTTCTGCTGTTTCCACGAGGTCAATGCCAAAGGTAGGGGTCAAGGACGTAAACTAATAAAGCAAATAATTTGTTTCTGTGCACGTATATTTTCCATACACATATTTCATTTTGTACATAACATTCTCTCCATGGTTTAATAATGACACAAAACATCAACAACAAAAAAAGCTTTCTCTCACAGATACATTTAAAGTTCCGGTTTCCCAGGGTCCCGCGCACAAACTGTCTTTCCGGTTAACCAAAATGGTAGGTGCTACGCTCACGTGTTTTGTGCATGCTTATTAATTCCTAATTCATGCATATTTTTCAAATCAAAGATGATATAATATGTATAAGTCGGTTAAGGTGATTCTAGTTTAGCATTTGGTGGGTTCATATGTAGTTACAGATCGTTTCTGAAAGTTCTAGTCAGATTTTCACAACTCGTGGACTAACGAATCATGCCGACATGACGGTGACCAAGCCTTACGAGTAACGTGTCCGTCACCCAGGCTGCACATTTACATTGTCATGTAGGCCTACTTCTGCTTTTATGTTAGGAAAATGTTCTGTTTCATCAATTTTTGAAAATAGGCTAATCATGGCGGTAGTCCGTATGTCACTATGTGTGCTTCACGACCTGCATTTTCAGAGCTCGTTACACGTTTTCTTCTTCTCGTGTTAAACCTCGTGCTGTGTACATTTCACAGGAGTTAGGCTAATTCTTGATTTACAAACATGACTTACGAGGGCAAGTACTGTACAGTTGTTTGCTATTCCAGCCTCATAGAAAAAAGATGTTCCTTGACATCCCAGCAACTAGTTCACCACCAAAGAAAATGTCATTGTTGCTTTATTTTAATGCTTTTCACCTCTAATAATTGACTTCGGGTCACATCCCCAAAAATGACTAAAACCAGAGATATTAGCTGTTACACATGTCACAACTTGTTCGTGAATTTTCTTTTCTATAGTGGCTGCAAATTTTCTAGTGTAGAACCATCATTTGATGCAAAAATAAGTAAAAACCTCCAAAAAGAAAAAGTGCGCTCATCTGTGGACTTTTTCACTGATCATATGATGTCAGCTGAGTTTCTGAAAGTCATTTCTTTGAAGAAGGCCCTGCTGAAGTGTCACCACCATCCAAAGAAACCAACTCATCATTTGAGCATCAGAAAACTCATCATTGTCACTGATGATATTATTGCTATTACTGTCATCCAGTGTTTCTTGAAACAATATTATCGCCTGCTCAGCAGTCAGTCTGATAGGGTGCCGCACACCCGATGCCATGACAAATCAAAACAGCACAAGATGCAAAAAACAACTTCAAATTACTTCACCAGCTCAGAAAAGCGTGAAATGAAAGCAGAAATATCTATTGCCATAAAGCAAGCCAGTAAACCTGCTGATGTTGGAAAAGTAGTGGACTGTCGCAATCGAGATGTCCAGTAACTGAAAAAGCCAACTGAATCGGCTCGCCGGCCAGTCAGGTTGGACGGAAACCCAACTGATTCGGCTTGCCGGACAGTAAGAGTTAAAACATGTTTATGAAATAGTCTACCTGTCTTTTTAAAGTTGGCAACCATTTGTTGTCAACATCATCTGCTGTTTGCCAAAACATGGATTCACAATCAATCCCAAGGACAAGTAAGCATATTGGTCCTTTAGTACCAGGTAGGCCTATGGGTCTTCATGTGGGATACAAGACCAATCCTTGATATGTATATTCTTCCACAGGAGTTGCATGGCAAGAATCCTGCGGTGTGGGTTCTGCTTATGCCAGTCTGTCTTCTAATTTTCTGTTGTATAACGGCTGTCGTATGCTGTTGAAATTTGATCGTGTCTTATAATTATATGCATTTCTGTCACCTCTTCAAGGTACTGTGTTATGGGCAGTAACTTTCCCAGTTGGTGGTGCTGGTGCCACAGCCGATAGCTGATGAGTTTGGCCTTCAGATTATTCTTGGATAGGTTGAGTAATCATCCCTGATGATGATACCCTCGTTTACAAGTGTTGCTCTTACCTCTTGTGGTAACTAAATTCAACGCATGATTTGACTTTCAGTCGGTTAAATGTAAACTACGTAGGCCTACATGACTACATTTTTGGCTGTTAGGAAATATGATATAGTTTTCTATAGGCCTATTATGTTTAACATCCTTCATCATATTTCTTTTTAGGCCTGGGATTGTTTTTTCTTTGTTTTGTTTTGGTTTTTTCAAACCTTCTGGTGATAAATTCAGGGGAGTGTTCAATGCTTCAGGCATAGGCCTGTCCTTTGATTATAATTTATATGTATGTATGTGTGCGCAAAAACATTAATATGTGTACATTTCCCTTTTCCTGTTGGTTTGATACCATATGGACCACTTTTTTTTTCTTTTTCAACATATGGGTATTTTCCCATCATATAGCATCATCATGTTTGCACATATTTTTATGAAATTTTGAAATTGTCTGAGTATGTGATACATTTTTAACTGAAAACCTAAGGATTGTATTCAGAATTTAACCAAAATATATTTTCTCTAAAAGCAAAGTTGCAGCTTACCACTAATTAGTTTGTGATATTTACTCATAATTGGGTACAGCAGTTTTTGTGTAGTTCAGTTGTTGTTGCAGCCTCAAGTTTTGTGCCAGCAGATAATGCAGGTTTTTTTCTTTTCTTTCAGGTGTTCGAACGTTTTGTGGAGGTTGGACGTGTGGCCTTCATTGCCCATGGCGATGACAAAGGCAAACTTGCTGTAATCGTGGATGTGATTGACCAGAACAGGGTAAATCATAACTGTTTTGTGTTTTTGTTTGTTTTTGTAAAATTACTGGGAAAACACCAATATAAACTTGCTTTGTACTTTTGTGTATTGGTGCTCCTCTGTCTATGATGCAGGAAAAAGGCTAAGGTCTTTACAATAGAGCATTGAGTGTAATGATAAAGCATTGAGTGTAAGCCTTACAATCATGTTACAATGTAACATACATCCTGCTGCATATATTTGCTATTGAGCTAAAGTAAGATTCTTTGGTACTCTTCATATATACATGATTTTTTTAAATCTTTTTATTGATGCTGTATAGTATGTTTGGTGTCCGTTTAATGTGGAACGAAACATAAAATTGAAAAAAGCTATTTTAAAAAAAAAAAAACATGGTGGAATTTTTTAGGTTTGTGGAATTTTTTAGGTTTGGTATTTGTGACGCAGCATGGGAACACTTAGATGCAGGTAATCAAGTCATGGCTATGGCTAAGAATAGCTGAACAAAGAATTATGACAGTTATCTCATATGTCAGATTCTTTAACCCCTTCACCGCCAGTGATTTTAGAAGTCCTCTGCGCCAGCTGTTTTAAAGAAACAACAAGAAAAATGCACCTACCAACTTCAAATGACTAACTTTATTTCTCAACCAAATTGCTTTCTTTTTTTTTTTCAAAGAAGAATGATTGGAGTTTGGCATTATGCAACAACAAAGTCTGTTGGCAATCTGCCAGACGGTCACCAAAAGTCGACATCAGCGGTGAAAGGGTTAACATCTTATCGTCAATCTGAAATTTTACGAGTTAAGTAATCAGAAATGAAAATTGCGTGCTTTAGCTCTCAAAACATGTTCATTCAAAGAATTCAAGTATATGTTTGCTTTTTCTCTGAGTAGGGTTGGAAGGGACTTTGTTTTTGCTATATGTGTTTTCACATTTAATAAATTATTTTACATCAGGCGCTCATCGATGGACCCTGCAGTGGTGTCCTGAGGCAAGACATCAACTTCAAGGCTCTGCACCTGACCCAGTTCACCATCAAAATTGGACCCTCAGCCCGCACCGGAACTGTGCGCAAAGCTTGGGAGAAGGAGGAAATCTCCAAGAAATGGCAGGAGACAACCTGGGCCAAGAAGATCGCTGCCAAACAGAGGGTGAGTCTGTGGTCATCCTCTTCTTCATTCTGTTTGACAAGTTGTTATGACGCCTATGATATTTGACAAGTTGTTATGACGCCCATGATATGATAAGTAAACTTGGAGAATTGCCTGTTGCTGACAAAAATGTGACCTTACAGCTGTACAAGTTGGTTCAAAAGTGGAACACTCGGCAGGTGGTGTTAATTACCTTGACTGTTTTCACTTGAGGTTTACTTGCCGATGATGAGCCTTTGACGATAGGAATTGCCGGCATAATGTGTTGATACACTTGCTGACAAACGCTAATCTGAGGCAAGTAAATCAAATCCATTTTATGGATGTTCTTTTCCCCTGTCTTGGAGGCATCTTGAAAGTTTATTTAGCACTCCCAGATTGATGGATGCTTCAGATTATATTTTTTCTTAGTGTTGAGAAACTAAGCCAGGTTTTTGTCATTGACACTGGCAGCAACAGCAAAAAGAGATCATTCAGCTGTTTGGTGTGAAGAAGACCATGTCATGGAAAACGCCACAAACGTTGAGAAAACAAAAAAACAAAAAAGCAAAAAAACTCATTGAACTTTGAAGGCAGAAACTTATTAGAAAGCAGATGAAACTTAAGCGATTACTTTATTATTTAATCTCTCTCTCTCTCTCTCTCTCTCTCTCTCTCTCTCTCTCTCTCTCTCTCTCTCTCTCTCTCTCTCTCTCTTCTCTCTCTCTCTCTCTCCTCACACACACCCCACACACACACAACACTATCACATGTGCATGCACATGCACACACAGATGAGAGTAGGGGTTGGAGGAGGAATTGCGGTTGGTTTGCATAATGCATCTTCTCCCAGACTTTTGGAATTGAATACTTTCTTTCTTCACCATATCCACCAGCTGCTGAAACTTATCCTTTCTCTCCCTCATTGTTTTCCACCAGCATCCTGGTGGATAAAATGAGATGAGAGTGGCAACATGTATGTTTATTCCTTTTGCTATCACAATAGATATTGCGAGTGTGAGGTAACAAAAGGATTAGTTATAGCATTGTCAGAAATATGACATTACTAGCTGAAGGGGGGGATGTGGTTAGTTTGAATCTGTTCTCCTGGCTCTTTTATTATCACATGGCTAGAAGCAAGGACATGTCTAGAAGTAATTGAATTGCGAGAGAAATGAAGTGGGTAGAGGCAAAACATGTTACTGTTTTGTACCATGCCTGCTGTGTATGCAGTGTATGTAATGTATACTGCTCATGCTGCCTTGTATTTTCAGGTGTGTATATCAAGAGTTAAGAAGAAATTCCACCCCTTAATTTTACAAGAGGACAAACATGGCCTCTAGTCTTTAATTGATCCCTTGAAACATGGAAAGAGCGCAGTGTGAAATCCCTGCTTGTAGAAAGGAGGATTGGGCACGGTGCACAAATCCGAGATACTTTAGTTGGCCACTTTCTGCCGGCTATTAATAACGCGCCCCTTCCCTTCTACTCCCCACACCCTTTTCACCCGTCCCTTTATCACTAGTGCGGGAGCACAAAGACGCGCTACACTGATGGACTTTGGTCAACCCTGCCTGGCTAAAAATAGCACACGCATGCGACGCCGGCTCGCAACTAAAGGGTGTCAGAATGGCTGGGAAAATGCAGCCGTGTGGGGGAAACTATTTCTTCTGTCCTGTGTGTGCTTGTATTAAGAAATATGAAACTTTTCCTTCAGATGATGAGCCTTGTTTGATAAGAATTGCTGTCTGAATGTCTGGCATGATACTTGTTTACAAGTCTGAGATAGGTAACTTGAAAACGCCTGTTGAGGCTGGTAACTTGAGAAACTCTATTTTAACATTTTTGGCTGGCTATTTTCAGTCAGAAGCACAACTTGTACCTTGATCTTATAAGCCTATTTCAGTTTTTCGGGTGGGGAGGGAAGCAGCATTGATATGTGTTTTTATGTAGTAGTACACCACATGGTCTATCCTTGAAAAAAAGATGAACATTTTTTAATGCAGATTTTTTTCTTTGAGAAGGCATACCATGTTAGTTGTCACAGTCATGCTAGTCATATTATCAGGAGTGTTCCCTTGTGTGTAAGAAGTTTTAGCATAAATAATCTATTGTAACTGTTGAGTAAGAAGATGAACAAAGACTTAACAGTTTGTTTCTCCTTATTCCTTTTATCATAGCACTTCAGGGTGAAGTTTTAAGTCATGTACGAATGTGCTTTAGCTGGATCATTATGTCACCAGCCATTGTTGGTGTTTTTGTGCATTTGGCACCTCTGTTGCTAATTTCTTTGTTTTGGTTTTGGTTTTTTTGTTTGTTTGTTTTTTTACGTATCTGTTCATTTATTTTAGCCGTGTTATGAGACATGCCATTTGTTAGAAAGGAAAAACCCCTGCCGATGATGAGCCTTGTATGATAGGAATTGCCGTCAATAATGTGTCATGTTTGACACTTGCTGACGATCCCTAATCTGAGGCAGGTGAATCAAAAACAAATTTTTGAATTTTTTGTTTGATCATTTCACATGTCTTGGGGACACTTTACTCCCAGACACATAATTTTCACGGTGATGAATGCTTGAGACATATGCTCTATGTATTGATTTTTTTGTCCCTTAGCTTTTCAGATGGTATTTGTGCTGAATCTTGTGTCATTTAGAGCTCCATCCTTTGGTGTATCTAGGCAGACCATAATTATCTGTAACTTTCTGATAGGAAGTCCAATGTTTACTCAATTGATCACCCTGCCTGAGATTTGGAGATCGGAGAGTCATCTTCATGTTACTGTCATAGTTTCAATTTTTTATGTGATTAAGAAAATAAAGGGAAAACTAATCAGCCAGCTTTTTTGCATTTGTTTACTTGATATCATCTTATTCTTAACCCTTTGATTCCTGCACCATGTCCACCAGCATCCTGCATTATCAACCATGCTAGCAAAGCAAAAACTTAACCCTTTGACTCCCTCACCCCAGGGTGAGGGAGTCAAAGGGTTTAATTTTTGCAGTTGGTGGATAAAGTATAGGAGTCAAAGGGTTGAGTATGGAGAGAAAGTTTTGGTAATCCAAGAATGTGTACAAGCTTATCATTTTGTGAACTAGACTGTTCGTTGTGGATGTGCATTTATTTAACTTGTCCTGTTTTCTTTTTCCTTTTGCATTGTTTTATTGTCAGTAAATCTGTGAATTGTGCCCATTTTGTCTTTTTATACACAGTCCAGGTGAAATTTATGGAAGAAAATTACCTGCCGATGATGAGCCTTGTATGATAGGAATTGCCGTCAATAATGTGTCATGTTTGACACTTGCTGACGATCCCTAATCTGAGGCAGGTGAATCAAAAAAGCAAATTTTTGAATTTTTTGTTTGATCATTTCACATGTCTTGGGGACAGTATCCTCCCAGACACATAATTTTCACGGTGATGAATGCTTGAGACATATGCTCTATGTATTGATTTATTTGTCCCTTAGCTTTTCAGATGATAAATGTGCTGAATCTTGTGTCATTCAGAACTGCAGCAGGAAAAGGAAAACATCTGACAAATGGGCTGCAAAAGAGCATTTCATAGAAAACCCATATTACTAAAAGCCCAAAAGAAAGCTGCAATGACTGAAGAAAGAAACTTTTGTTTAGTGCATGTATGCACATTGTTTCGCCAACAGGTGATATGTTGTTGCACAGTCTGCGTTTCGTCTTTATTGGGAATGTTGGCTAGGTGCTTCATCTTTTCATAAACCAGCTACTGATTTGACTTGACAGCATTTCTAACATGCATATAAACTTTTTATTGTTTGATACTCCGTATACATATGCACATGAAGGTTGTTTCGACACTGGCAGGTCTGCCTGTACATTGACCTGGGAGATGGGGAAGATCTCCATCCTTTGGTGTATCTAGGCAGACCATAATTATCTGTGACTTTCTGATAGGAAGTCCGATGTTTACTCAGTTGATCACCCTGCCTGAGATTTGGAGATCGGAGAGTCGTCTTCGTGGTACTGTCATAGTTTCAATTTTTTCTTTTGTGAGTAAGAAAATAGAGGGGAAACTAATCAGCCAGCTTTTTTGCATTTGTTTACTTGATATCATTTTAACCCTTAGATTCCCGCACCCTGTCCACCAGCATCCTGCATTATCAACCATGCTAGCAAAGCAACAACTTAACCCTTTGACTCCCTCTCCCCAGGGGGAGGGAGTCAAAGGGTTTAATTTTTGCAGTTGGTGGATAAAGTATAGGAGTCAAAGGGTTGAGTTTGGAGAGTAAGTTTTGGTAATCCAAGAATGTGTACAAGCTTATCATTTTGTGAACTAGACTGCTCGTTGTGGATGTGCATTTAACTTGTCCTGTTTTCTTTTTCCTTTTGCATTGTTTTATTGTCAGTAAATCTGTGAATTGTGCCCATTTCGTCTTTTTATACACAGTCCAGGTGAAATTTATGGAAGAAAATTACCTGCCGATGATGAGCCTTGTATGATAGGAATTGCCGTCAATAATGTGTCATGTTTGACACTTGCTGACGATCCCTAATCTGAGGCAGGTGAATCAATAAAGCAAATTTTTGAATTTTTTGTTTGATCATTTCATAGGTCTTGGGGACAGTGTCCTCCCAGACATATAATTTTCATGTGATGAATGCTTGAGACATATGCTCTATGTATTGATTTTTTTGTCCCTTAGCTTTTCAAATGGTAAATGTGCTGAATCTTGTGTCATTCAGAACTGCAGCAGGAAAAGGAAAACATCTGACAAATGGGCTGCAAAAGAGCATTTCATAGAAAACCCATATTACTAAAAAGCCCTAAAGAAAGCTGCAATGACTGAAGATAGAAACTTTTGTTTAGTGCATGTATGCACATTGTTTTGCCCACAGGTAATATGTTGTTGCACAGTCTGTGTTTTGTCTTTATTGGGAATGTTGGCTAGGTGCTTCATCTTTTCATGAACCAGCTACTGATATGACTGACAGCATTTCTAACATGCATATAAACTTTTCATTGTTTGATACTCCGTATACATATGCACATGAAGGTTGTTTTGACACTGGCAGATCTGCATGTACATTGACCTGGGAGATGGGTCTTCTCCATCCTTTGGTGTATCTAGGCAGACCATATCTGTGACTTTCTGATAGGAAGTCTGATGTTTACTCAATTCATCACCCTGCCTGAGATTTGGAGATCGGAGAATCTTCATGTTACTGTTATAGTTTCAATTTTTTTTTTGTGAGTAAGAAAATAAAGGGAAAACTAATCAGCCAGCTTTTTTGCATTTGTTTACTTGATATCATCTTATTCTTAACCCTTTGATTCCTGCACCCTGTCCACCGGCATCCTGCATGATCAACCATGCTAGCAAAGCAAAAACATAACCCTTTGACTCCCTCACCCCAGGGTGAGGGAGTCAAAGGGTTTAATTTTTGCAGTTGGTGGATAAAGTATAGGAGTCAAAGGGTTGAATATGGAGAGAAAGTTTTGGTAATCCAAGAATGTGTACAAGCTTATCATTTTGTGAACTAGACTGTTCGTTGTGGGTGTGCATTTAACTTGTCCTGTTTTCTTTTTCCTTTTGCATTGTTTTATTGTCAGTAAATCTGTGAATTGTGCCCATTTCGTCTTTTTAAACACAGTCCAGGTGAAATTTATGGAAGAAAATTACCTGCCGATGATGAGCCTTGTATGATAGGAATTGCCGTCAATAATGTGTCATGTTTGACACTTGCTGACGATCCCTAATCTGAGGCAGGTATTGTAAGAAGGCTGTCTTTCCCATGTTATAGATTACAGCAAGTTTGATCTTATTGATCAGAAAGCATGTCTTTCAGATATGTTTTGTGAATGGATTTCTCCCAACAAGTACCTGACACAAGAGAAAAAGCTAGCTGCATATCACTATGAGGAAGTTGAGCCATTGTTTGTTGTGTTGCAGAGAACTGAGCTGACAGACTTTGAGCGCTTCAAGCTGATGAAGGCCAAGCAGGCGGTAAGTATTAGCTGGATGTATTCATGCTGAATGAAACATGCAAACAATGCAGTTGTGAAAAAAAACTGCTATTAGAACTTTGGGGATTTTGTTTTTTAGGACTAAGTTTTGATAGGCATCTATGTGTATTCTTGAGGAAGGCTTCTCCTGTAAAGACCTGTTGTCCAGCTCTCTCAGTTTCTTGCCACTTTAGCTCACAGAAAGAAGAAACAATTGCATTATATTCTTACAATTCAGTATTTGTCTCCCCAGTCTCTCCCCCCTTCTCTCTCTCTCTCTGTCTCTCTCTCTCTCTCTCTCTCTCTCTCACTCACACACACACACACAAAGAGTAACCGACATGGAAATTAAGAGATAGTGATAGAAAAAAAATGTACGTGTGGATGTGAAGGGGAGGGAGGTTAAAAATGTAGTGTGGACAGAAGGTGGCAGAAGTCTGATTAATATTAGCAGCGTTTTGTTTCTAATTGGCTGATTATTTGAAAGGCTTTACAGAGACTAACATAAATAAGTTTGACTCTTGAAAGCTGTGACTTTTCATAAAGTCTCAGGCATGGGAATTGTCTGATTTTTGGCAGATGTATAACTTTCTTGTCAGTTTTCTGGGGAGGGGGAGGGAATCGGATAGAAATGTGAGAACCCACTGATACCAAGTTACTCTCAAACGACTTCACCAACCTTAAATGGCCCGATTTCGGGCTAACTTTAGTTGTGCCTGTGTGTAAACGTACTTGGACAATTTCTTCTGCACTGGTTAGCAAAGCAAAAATATCAAATAATGCTGATTGTCAGCAAAGGAGATAAATGAAGATGGTGTAGCTAATCAGTGGAGGTGAAACTGACAGGCAAGATGCTTGTTGTGTCAAACATTACACAAAACTGTTTGTCAGCCTAAAAACAAATAGAAGCCAAGAAAAGTTTGAAGCATATATGCAATGCTCTAAATTTATAGTTTGCTGTGTGTGTGTGAGAGGGGTAGAGGGCTTTTTGGAGAGAAATAGAAGAGGAGGAGCACTTTTCATAATTTTTTTCTGCTGATAATGTGTGTTGTCAGGCTGTCAGATAGCCCTAGATTGCACAGATTTTGACTTACCTTTTCAAAGTTTTCGGGGGGGGGGGGGGGGGGGGGGCAGGTGGGGTTGTCCCTGGACCCAGCTACATTTTCAGTCTTTTTCATCCTGACCAGTTCCCACGCCTGGGTCATTTTTAGACTTTTTTCATCCTGACCAGTTCCCACGCGTGAGTCATTTTTAGACTTTTTTCATCCTGACCAGTTCCCACGCCTGAGTCATTTTCAGTCTTTTTCATCCTGACCAGTTCCCACGCCTGGGTCATTTTCAGTCTATTTCATCCTGACCAGTTCCCACGCCTGAGTCATTTTCAGTCTTTTTCATCCTGACCAGTTCCCACGCCTGAGTCATTTTCAGTCTTTTTCATCCTGACCAGTTCCCACGCCTGAGTCATTTTCAGTCTTTTTCATCCTGACCAGTTCCCACGCCTGAGTCATTTTCAGTCTTTTTCATCCTGACCAGTTCCCACGCCTGAGTCCCCTGCGTTAGAAACATGACTTAATTTGGGAACCAGAATTTTGTTTTTGTTACTTTTTCCCAGTGTTACTTGCCAATGATGAGCCTTTTTTTGATAGGAATTGCCGTCATAATGTGTCCCAGGACACTGGCTGACAATCAACTGTCTGAGGCAGGTAGCTCTGAAGTCTTTCATTGCCATAGAAATGCATGTAATTCTAACGTTGTGATGGTTTGTATCATATCATTGTCTTTTGCAAAGAACAAATTTAATGATATTTGGCACATTAAAGAACTCGCCTTTACTTGGCCTTTGAAAAATTTTGAGCTGGCAGGTTTTTATCATTAGTATTATTTGTTAGTATGATTCTGTTTTATTTTGTCAGTACCCTGTGTGTATAGTGATTGCCAGTAGATTTAGTATTCACATCAACTGTTGCAGACTGGATTTTATACAGTTTACATAATTCCAAGTTGATTTGTGATAGAAATAATCTTGTGTGCTGATCTTACCTTTATGTTCAACATGTAACTTTCATTGTTACAGAGAAACCGCATGGTCAATGTGGAGTACGGAAAGCTGCTCAAAGTTTCCAAGAAGGCGCCCAGCAAACCAAAACGGCTCAGGAAGAAAGTCAGCAAGAAGTAAACTTCAATTATGAGAAAGACTTACGAATGAAAATAAATCAGTTCTTGGTCCGTTTCTCATGTTCAATGGGTTTGGCTGTGTGCAGTGGTGTGTGTGTGTATTGGAAATGCATTTTGTCATGGTAAAAATAGTTCATACTTTTAGTTCTGTAGAAATAAATTAAAAAAATGCCCACATTAGAGAAAAGTGAAGCAATGATGTGTGTTGAATTGCCAAACCACTGTCGATTTAAGTAAAGATGGTCAAGCCATACCAAACAATTATAGCCTATGTGTAGCTCTAGGTAATCATCGGTGTGATCAGTGGTTGAACTAAAGAATGCTGAGTAGTTACTTCCCCTGATAGTTTTGTCTCTTACAATAAGTTACATTTATGAGTGAGACGATAGTTTTGTCTCTTACATTTATGAGTGAGACTGTCGTCTGAAGTCTGCAAGTCTTCACGTCATTATGCTTTTATGCAGAATAAAGATGCATTGTCATGTGCATGAGAACAACTTGATGACAAATTTGCAAACTTAGAGTTTGCATAGTTATGAACCATAAAGTTGCCATGATTTTGGTCTAGAAATAAAGTTGAGCTATTATCCCAGGGAAAAGCCCTTAATCGTAGCATACCACATCAATTTGTTGACCCAATTAGGTATGGTTCTCCACTGAATTTTGTCAGAAATAGGACTTGTTTCTGTGCGTGCTTTTATAGAGCCCTTACCAATTCAGAACAGTGTAAAACAGGGCTGTGTCCTTGCACCACCTTTACTTTGACTTTTTTTTTTCACTGTTTCATAAATTTCACGGTCAGACGCACTGCACAAGGTGCCCACTTGTACACAAGAAGCGATGAAAAGCTGTTCCTGAAGACCAAGATCAGTGTGAGTTTCTCAAGATGACATCTTCGTGCTCAGAGTGAATTCCATATGCACTAATGCCACAGGTAGGGCTACCATGTGATGGAGAAGATCCAAAATGGTCATGGCTTAAGCCTGTACATATACCCATGAGCTGGCCAGGTCCTGAGTTTCTATCTAGTTTGTGTATAGTGTT
The DNA here is from genome assembly GCA_030674185.1 of Monoplex corrugatus. Lineage (NCBI taxonomy): Eukaryota > Metazoa > Mollusca > Gastropoda > Littorinimorpha > Ranellidae > Monoplex > Monoplex corrugatus. The sequence continues at coordinate 61,111,714 of JAPXFY010000020.1, forward strand.
TGTATGCACACAGACAGGTACACACAGTACACACAGCACACACACACACATGTATTTTGTATAAGGTGTAGCAACCATTGCATGGTTAAAATGCCTACACAGGAAACAAGAAATCGTGTTGGCTTCGAAATTTGGATTAGACAGCATTTGAACTTGGTTATTTTTGTTTAAAGCTGTGCCGACTGAGCAGAGCCATATCAGGGTTATAACCAGATAAAACGTAGGCCCTACACAATACCTCGCACACCAAAAAAAAAAAAAAGGAAATTAAAGTCGTATTATTGTTATTCTTTCTCCCCATTTATAGCCGTGTGTGGGTACGTGCGTGTGTGTGTGTTTCAGCGCTTAGATTTGATTTTATCAAGATTTTGCGCTATATGAATACAGTGGAAACCATTTATAACAGGACCGATTATAACAGGAATCTGGATATAACAGGGCTTTTTTCAATCCCCATTTTTTCTTCCTCTTTGTCTCTATTAAAACTTATCGGCAAAACAGGGAGACAAGAAGGCTCGATCGGTTATAGCAGGGATGCCGAGACGGGCTCTGCAGCAGAAAGGCCTAGGCCTAGACTCAGCACGCCACGCAGTAGCGTCTAGATCTAGGCTAGCCTTGGTATACTGTGTACTGTACACTGAAAGAATGCGAGCGTCATGCGTGCGCAAGCGTGTAGGCCTGAGGCCACCGAGTCAGTGACTGACTGCGCCATCATTCAGTTTGTAAGCTTACTGCACACTTACACCAGACCAGATCTAGGCCTAGATCGACTGTTTATCTTTCTATTTTCTTAGCTTTCTTGCTGATTCTGATTCTCATTGCTATTGCTCATAATGGCCACCGCTGACAACAAACGTAAAAGAAAATGCCTTTCAATTGAGAAGAAATATGAGATCATCCAGGCTGTCGAGAAAAAGCAAGCATCGCTCGCAGAGATTTGCCGTCAGTTCGAAATTCCACAGGGATCGATCCACACCATCATCAAAGATAAAGAGAAGATATCGGCGGCCTATTCTCAAGGGAAGTTTGCCAATGACAGGAAGAAACTGAGATTGCCGAACGCAGACGACGTTGATCAAGCTCTCCTCCTGTGGTTTAAGGACGCGAGGGCGAAGTTGGTGCCGCTATCAGACCCGATATTGATAGAGAAGGCTCAGGACTTTGCTGCTCGTCTTGGAGTCAAGAACTTCACCGGGAGTTTAGGATGGCTTGGGCGTTTCAAGGAACGACACGGGATCAATATGAAGACGATATGTGGCGAATCTGCAACAGTGTCGGTTGAAACAACGGACGAGTGGATTAACACAACGCTCAAAGTTGTGTTGGAGGAGTATGACCCAGCCGACATTTATAATGCTGATGAGACGGGTCTATTTTACAAATGTTTTCCGACTCGCACACTGGCACAGAAGGGAGAGAATACCAGTGGACCCAAAGCACCAAAAGACCGGCTGACACTGCTTGTAGCAGCAAACATGACGGGCACAGACAAGCTTCCCCTCTTGACGATCAGCAAATTCGAGAAGCCAAGATGTATGAAAAATGTAAGGACTCTGCCTACTGACTACAAGTGGAATCGCAAGGCCTGGATGACATCAACCATTTTTGAGGAGTGGGTGAGGAAACTGGACAGGAAGTTTTTGCTACAGGGCAGAAGCATAGCTCTCATCATTGATAACTGTGCAGCTCATCCTGTCATCCCTGACTTGAAAGCAATCAAGATCATCTATCTCCCTCCAAACACAACCAGCGTCCTCCAGCCTTGTGACCAGGGCATCATACAATCGTTGAAAGTCCACTACAGGAAAAAGGAGGTTGTTGCCAACATCGATGCAGGAGGAGATGCAAAATTCCACCAAAAGATGACCATTTTGGATGCGATGATCACTGCTGCTGATGCCTGGAATGACGTCAAGCAAGAGACAATTGCAAATTGTTTCAGGCATGCGGGATTTGTCAAGGACACATCACAGCCACAGCCAATGGGTGAAGAGGAGAGTCTACACTCTTTCCTTGATGGTGACAAAAGTGAAGTGGGACAACTTTTGGACCAATTGAGAAAGAAAGACAGCATTGATGATGTGCCCAGTGCTGAGACCCTGATAGAAGTTGACAGCGAATTCCCAACTTCAGCCCCACTGACTGAGGAGGACATAGTGACAGCTGTTCAGCAGACAAGCCAAGAAGACCTATCACAGCCAGAGGAAGAAGATGAGAGCATGGCAACTCCTCCTGTTACCAGCAGACAATGTCTAGAGGCCCTCCATACAGCAATGTCTTACCTCTTGCAACAAGCTGACAGTGATAGGTATATGCAGCAACTTTCAAATGTGAAAAGTTTCGTGCAAGATTCCGCCATCGGCCGACGCAAACAGAAAAAGATTGATGATTTTTTTAAAAAGAAATAGAGACCCTACTGAACTGTTTCCCCTTAATATAAAAATAAATGGCCAAGGAGGGATAGTACCTTTTGGTGGGGGGCGTACGCCTGAAGCCAACTGGTTCTCACTTGTGCCTTTATAAAAAAAAAATAAAAAAAAAAGCCCAATGACACTACTGAGAGAAAATGGGTCTACTACACCCCTGTTCAATTTTTTTTTGTCAAGGGACAAAACCCATGATTTACAAAAGTCAAGAGTTAGTTGATCAGTCCATATTTCCCTTGATATCTGATATAACAGGGATCTGATATAACAGGGATTTTGATTTGGTCCCATCATCCCTGTTATATCAGGTTTCCACTGTATTGTAATTATTATTATTATTGTATGCACAGTCGCACACATAATCGTAATAAAAGATATGCCGAGATAAAGTTTGCAGAGTCCTCAGAAATGTTCACAGAGGCTGCTGCCTTGACCTTGCGTTCCTGAAAAAGCGATGATGCGATCATTCATACAAGTATAATAATACAAGATGAACAGTTGATTATGAGCGCCATATAAAAACGTTTTTTTTTCTTCCAGCATATGCCTGTATATGCGCCGTGTAATGCCACTGAATTAGGTCTCTGAATTAAAAAGTTTCAGAATTGCATTGTTATTATAGAACAAGCTACATTCATTGCTTTTGAACAGGTGCACTGGTGATGACAAACCTTATTTGGGGAGTACAACCAACCTACTTTTCATAATGCTAATTAACGTTCATTGAGCTAATGTTCAGCAGCGTCTGTGGGAAACAAGACGCTTAGTAGCCCAATAACAGTAGTAAAAATTTTGAAAAATCTCCCTCGACTGTAGACGCCAATCTTACGTTTAAAACTGACGCTGACTGCAGTACTGATTTTGTCGCAGGAAGCTAGTGGATAGGATGAGAAAGTCAAAGGGTTAAGTTTGTGCTTTGTTAGTATGGTTGACAGTACAGGGTGCGGAGTCAAAGGGTTAATGCAAGATTCACAAATCTAAGGACTTTCTTTCCAAAGATTATTGAATATCCGATACAAAATTGAGCTGAAAATTGCCAAAACAAACTTTCACTTGTCTATCTCATTAGAACAACTATATGCCGGTGTTTTCACAACAGAGACATGTGGGACATGTAGATCCTGCTTAAAATCTTGATGTGGACAACGAAACTCTCGAGTGCCACAGTTTAAAATATTCTTACATGTTTCTGCACATTATATGTTATGTGCCAATATCACTTTTTCCTATTTATGAATTCATACCATTATCTGTTGTCTGGTAGGCTACCACATTATTTGTTGACGTTTGTTCATAACAAAGCAAAATGAAACCTTTCCGTTTTTTATTTAATACAACCAGACAAGACATGCGCAAATTTTTGGCCAACTGGCCTATGTCACGCTTTAGATCACAAACAAAACACCAGACACAAAATTAGGAGGAAAATACTGAGACTTCCCTGCGTTCTAATTCTTTTTTCTTCTTTTTTCTGGTTTCTGTTTGCCTGAACACGGGCAGTCACACTTCTTTCGGATTCCAATTGTTTTTAAAATTGGAAATCATCCATTCCTAAAGAAACTGCCAAAATGGTATTATTATTATGACTATTACTGCTACTGTTTCAGCCCCTATGGCTGAAGGGCGACACGGATATGGGTCTCCTTCGGGAGGCAGGAAGGCCAGCACTTTGGCAGAAAATGGCTCACCCCCTGGTTCGCCAGGCGGGACACCCCCTGATTAATATTATTGTTATTATTATTACTATTATTATTATAATATCCAGGGTCAAAGTGTCGGATAACAGACATAAGATCAGGTGAAGTGCACATGGAACTGTATATTTGATGACTCGCTTTAGAATTAACTCCAAAGTAGGTAGGCCTAGTTGTAAACTTGACCCATACCGCTATATCGGTACTTCACATGTTCATATCACTGTCATATCAGTTGATATGGACAAGAAGGTCACTGCGATACCATGTGCTACTAATGAGGCTGTCGCCACACTTTGTTTTTAAAATGGAGAACAAGATTACTAGGACATTCACACTTTGTTTTTAACCCTTTGACTCCCGCACCCTGTCCCAGCATCCTATATTGTCAACCATGCTAGCAAAGCAAAACCTTACTCCTTTCATTCCCTCACCCCATCCACCAGCTTTCCTCAGGAAGCTGGTGGTGAGGGTGTGAAAGGGTTAAGTTTTTGCAATTGGTGGATAGGGTGTGGGAGTCAGGTTTTAAATGGAAAACAAGATCACTGGGACAGTCACACTTTTTAACCCTTTGACTCCTGGACCCTGTCCTCTAGCATCGTGTATTGTCAACCATGCTAGCAAAGCAAAAATTTAACCCTTTGATTCCCTCACCCCATCCACCAGCTTTCTGCAGGAAGCTGGTGGGTAGGGTGAGGGTATGAAAGGGTTAAGTTTTTGCAGTTGGTGGATAGGGTGCAGGAATCAAAGGGTACGGAAAACAAGATCACTGAGACAGTCACACTTTCTTTTTAAACGGAGAACAAGATCACTGGGACACACCACTTGCCGTGGCGCAGTGGTAAATCTAACAGACTACAGACTGGATGGCTGTGCGTTCGTATCCCATTAGATCTTGCGTTCTTGTGCCTATATGTATTTTAATGCGAATGCCAAAACAATTTCTCATTGTGATGCTTTGGGCTAAATAAAATTCTTGTAAAAATCTGTGGTATTTTCGGCTTGGCCCAAACCAGCTCCCTCGCAGAGTTGAGCGTGCTAAGGGCTCATTGGAAAGATTGGGATTGCACAGTCGAATTTCATTATCTTCACTGATGCATCACAGTGGCGTGATGTTTAAATCTCCTGATCAGCACCACAGGTGTCTGTATCTCTCGGGTCTAGTTGACGTTAGGATGTATTATGAAAGTAAGCATTGAGTAGGCCTACAGTCTTCTCAAACAGTCTCAATACTAGATGGAAGTCCGTAACATCAAGATTATCATTCCCATAGCCAACACGTAACATTGAAAAGTCGTCTTAGTTTCTGTGCCATTAAACTGGTGTAGAAAGTAGGACAGTGAAATAAAAAGATAGGGTAGGCCTATATATAAAAAAAAAAACAGAAAAAAAGACTGACGTAGAAAATGGGACAGTAAAATTTGTAAAAATCTTAAAAAAGGAAAAAAACTTGCCGTAGAAAATGGGACAGTAAAATAAAAAAACAAATCTTAATAAAAAAGAAAACAAAACTGGCTTAGAAAATGTGACAGTAAAATTTTTAAAATCTTTAAAAAGACAACAACAAAAACGGCGTAGAAAATGGGACAGTAAAATATATATAAAAATCTTAAAAAAGAAAAAAAAAAATGGCATAGAAATTGGGACAGTAAATTAAAAAAATCTTAAAAAAGAAAAAAAAAATGGCGTAGAAATTGGGACAGTAAATTTAAAAAATCTTAAAAAAGAAAAAAAAAACTGGCATAGAAATTGGGACAGTAAAATAAAAAGAAATCTTAAAAAAGAAAAAAAAATGGCATAGAAAATGGGACAGTAAAATAAAAAGAAATCTTAAAAAAGAAAAAGAAAAACTGGCATAGAAATTGGGACAGTAAAATAAAAAGAAATCTTAAAAAAGAAAAAGAAAAACTGGCGTAGAAATTGGGACAGTAAAATAAAAAGAAATCTTAAAAAAGAAAAAGAAAAAATGGCGTAGAAATTGGGACAGTAAATTAAAAAGAAATCTTTAAAAAAAAAAAAAATGGCGTAGAAATTGGGACAGTAAATTAAAAAGAAATCTTAAAAAAGAAAAAAAAAACTGGCGTAGAAATTGGGACAGTAAAAGAAAAAAAAAATTTAAATAGACAACAAAAAACTGGCGTAGAAAATGGGACAGTAACATTTTTTTTAAAAACTGGCGTAGAAAATGGGACAGTAAAATAAAATAAACAAAATCTTAAAAAAGAAAAAAAAAACTGGCATAGAAAATGGGACAGTAAAATATAAAACAAAATCTTCAAACAAAAGAGAAAATGGGGGTGAACGCAAATGAAACTAATTCCCATGATCCTGGATGATAAAGAAAAAAGAAAAATGTAATTATAATAATAGCTTATAACTTGACCTATAATGAATCAGGTCATTATGGACCTAGATGTACGGCGAGCGAGGACATCCTGACACTTGCACTATCTTCTATGTAAATTGGGTCAAACCGATAACTGCATCAATCTTTTTGGTGATTTCGGTCAGTAAGATATTTTCCTTCATTCTAGGTCACAGTGGCTGCCAGCTTGCAAGCAAGCAAAAACCAGAAACGCACGCACGAGAATGGAATAAGAACGAAACAAGCGCGCGCGCACACACACACATACACACACACACACACGCACAAACACTCTCTCTCTCTCTCTCTCTCTCTCTCTCTCACTCACAAGGTATGCACGTTAAAGATCCTGTAAGTCCGACATGTCAACATGCCTGGTGGCTTATGAGCTATGAAAACACCCCATATGGACATCCTTAGGAGACGTAGTCTGCAGACTGCAGCAATATAGGCCCTACCGCTCGCACAATGTGAACAAAACATCATGCAGATATGCATTCAAAAACAAAACAAAAAAAAGTACTTGAAACTCCAACATGAATAAATGAATGAATGAATAAATAAAATAGATAAATAACAAAACAATACATGTCGGCCTACGTACATATATATATATATATACATATATAGAACCTGTACACACACACACACACACACACACACATACACACATACATACATATATATACAGTGGAAACCTGATATAACAGGGATGATGGGACCAAATCAAAATCCCTGTTATATCAGATCCCTGTTATATCAGATATCAAGGGAAATAAGGACTGATCAACTATCCCTGTGGAATTTCGAACTGACGGCAAATCTCTGCGAGCGATGCTTGCTTTTTCTCGACAGCCTGGATGATCTCATATTTCTTCTCAATT
>JAPXFY010000020.1:61124082-61149082 GCA_030674185.1 Monoplex corrugatus
AACCAGGCCTGAGAGATACACGCACTTGTGGTGTTGGTCAGAAGAATTGATCAACTCTGTCAATAACGCATTGTAAATGGATGGGACTCGACTGTGTGGTCTTGATCTTCCCAGTGAGGTCAGAGCACGTTCAACTCTAGTAGGAGCCGGTGGGAGCCGAAAAATCAGTTTCAGTTTCAGTTTCAGTTTCTCAAGATGATGTCTCTGCGCTCAGATTGAATTCAGATGCATGACCCATTGGTGCAATGTTGTGGGGAAGATAAAACATGATCAAGTAACACGCCTTACTCCACACATGTACACACACAGACACACACATAGACACAGACACACGCAGACACACACACACAACACACACAACACACACACACACACACACACACACACACACACACACACCCCACACACTACCTCACCACACACACAACCCCGTCAACACAACACCCTCACACAAGACACACACACACACACACGCCCACACACACACCTACGCTCACTCACACACACCCACCACCCCCGCCACGCTCCTCCCCCCTCCCCCCCCCCGCCCATCCTCCAATACACACACAACACACACAAACATGCACACACACACACACACACACACACACACACACACACACACACACACACACACACACACACAACACACAAAACGCACACAAAACACTCACACACATGCTCACTCACCACACACACAGACACACAGCACACACACACACGCACACACACAACACACATACACATTCACACACACAATTCTCTCTCTCTTTTCTCTCTCTCCTCTCTCTCTCTGCCCCCCCCCCCCCCCCCCCCCCTCTCTCTCTCTCTCTCCCCTCTGACGAACAACCATTTTTTTTCAGACGATGTGAGCAAGCTGTGCGGCAGAGATACACGTTGTCTCAGCGTCATTCTGACAGCAGACCAGCTGCGATTGTCCGGTCACTGCACGTTCAACGCGTACTCCATGTTGCACCATAAGGAGGACAACAACAACAAGTTAACGTGTCCAGCTGTTGAACCTGCAGGCCCACTGTGCGACCAGCTACCTCCAGTTGTACGATGGGCCAGGTTCTGGAGCTACATCTCCGCTTTCCAGTAAGTGTTATTTCTCGTTTTTTGCTCGTTTAGTTATCTTACATACTCTTTTATCTTTTGTCATCATCATTAGGTGCCCTGCCGCATGGCGTTGGCGATCATGGACTGCCATCTGTCTCTATCTCTCTCTTTGCTCCTAGCTTCTCCCCCACCCTCCTCGTCCCCAGCCACTCTTTTGTGTATTTGTTTACTTACTTACTTACTTACTTGCTTACTTACTTATTACTTACTTACTTACTTACTTACTTACTTACTTACTTACTTGCTTGCTTGCTTACTTACTTACTTATTTACTTACTTACTTACTTACTTACTTATTTACTTGCTTGCTTACTCACTTACTTACTTACTTACTTACTTACTCACTTACTTACTTACTTACTTATTTACTTACTTACTTATTTACTTGCTTACTTACTTGCTTACTTACTTGCTTGTTTACTTAACTCACTCGTTCACTCACTTACTACTTCACTCACTCACTCACTCACTCATTTATGTACTTACTTGCTTGCTCACGTACTCACTTGTATGCATGTACGTGTGTCTGTCTATCTGTACGGATGGATGGATGAGTGAGTGGATGGATTGATATATGTTTTCTCTGTTCTCGATTTTGTTCTTTTTCAATGTGTGTATTATTTTTTTCATTCATTCATTCATTCATTTATTCATTTATTCGGTTCATTTATTTGTTTATTAATTAATTAATTTATTTATTTATTTATTTATTTACGTTTGTCGTTGCTCAATCTGGTGTGTCCACAGGCCTACAAGTAAGTGTGTGTTCGTTTGTTGTTTCTTTTAACGCCTGTACTCATATGTGCTTTTAGACAACTGTGTGCGTGTGCATACGCGCGCGCGCGTGCGTGTGTGTGTGTGTGCGCGCGCGCGAGTGTGCGCGCGTGTGCGTGCGTGCGTGCATGTATATGTGTTCATGCATGGTTGCATGTATGCATAGGGAAGGGAGGAAGAGTACGGGGTGTACTTGCGTGCACCTGACCGTGTGTGTGTGTACATGTATGCACGTGCAGATCGTCTGTGTGGTGACGTGGCCAACCTACAGACGACGTACTTGTCACTGAACGCCCTGACTGTGGATTTGAACTCAGTCAACACCAGTGCCTCTGTCTCCCTCAGACTGCTGGTCACCGCCACGTCTTTGTGTAAGCCTGAACGTTCTTTGTGTAAGCCTGAACGTTCTTTGTGTAAGCCTGAAGGTTCGTTGTGTAAGTCTGAAGGTTCTTTGTTTAAGCACGAACGTTCTTTGTGTAAACCTGAACGTTCTTTGTGTAAACCTGAAGGTTCATTGTGTAAACCTGAACGGTCTTTGTGTAAATCTGAACGTTCTTTGTGTAAACCTGAAGGTTCTTTGTGTCAATCTGAACGTTCTTTGCGTAAGCCTGAACGTTCTTTGTGTAAGCCTGGACGTTCTTTGTATAAACCTGAAGGTTCTTTGTGTAAGCCTGGACGTTCTTTGTGTGAACATGAACGTTCTTTGTGTAAGCCTGAACGTTCTTTGTGTAAGCCTGAAGGTTATTTGCGTACGCCTGAAGGTTCTTTGTGTAAGCCTGAACGTTCTTTGTGTAAGCCTGAACGTTCTTTGTGTAAATCTTAACGTTCTTTGCGTAAGCCTGGACGTTCTTTGTGTAAGCCTGGGCGTTCTTTGTGTAAGCCTGGGCGTTCTTTGTGTAAGCCTGAACGTTCTTTGTGTAAACCTGAACGCTGTTTGTGTAAGCCTGAACGTTCTTTGTGTAAGCCTGGACGTTCTTTGTGTAAGCCTGGACGTTCTTTGTGTCTTTGTGTAAGCCTGGACGTTCTTTGTGTAAGTCTGAACTTTTAATGATGCCTTAGATTGTAATGAAAAGTCTAAGTATGTGTTATTCGATCACGCTGTGTGTGTTTGTGTGTTTGTGTGTGTGTGTGTGTGTGTGTGTTGTGTGTGTGTTGTGTGTGGTTGTGTGTGTGTATGTGTGTGTGTGCAGTTTGTGTGAGTGTATGTATGTATGTATGTATGTTGTGTGTGTTGGTGTATGTGTATGTGTGCGTATATAGGCCTAAGTGTGTTTGTGTACGATCTGTGTGTGTGTTTGAGTGTTTAATTTATATGTTTATGAGCGTAAGTGCGTGCGCGCGTGCGCATGTGTGTATGTATGTGTGTGTGTGTGTGCGTGTGTGTGTGTGCGTGTGTGTGTGTGTGTGTGTGTGTGTGTGTGTGTTTATGAGTTTATACGTGTGTATATGCTTTCTTGAGTGTATATGCGTGTGTGTGTGTGTGTGTGTGTGTGCGACTGTGTGTGTATGTGTGTGTGTACACACTTACAAACTCACATGTGTACACGTGCCCACATACACATACTGTATTCATTAGGGTGTGGGGTGAGGGTTACTGGGTCAGTACAGTAATGTCGTGTTGGCGCCTCTCCAAAAGCCAGCTGAGCGTATTTTCTCCCAGTCCCAGTGTGGCTTCCGATCAGAACGCTCCACAGCGGACATGATTTTTTCCCTTCGTCAGCTACAGGAGAAATGCAGAGAACAGCAAACGTCTCACTATATCGCCTTCATCGACCTCACCAAGGCTTTTGACCTGGTCAGCAGGGATGTACCGTTCAACATTTTTCTGAAAATGGGATGGCCCCCAAAGCTGCACAGCTGATCAGTTCATTCCACGACGACGTGAAAGCAGCCGTCCAATACAAGGACAGCATGTCCGAACCCTCAAGCATCAAAAGCGGTTTCAAGCAAGGCTGCGTCCTTACCCCCACCCTGTTCGGCATCTTCTTCTCCATGGTCCTGAAGCATACTTTTAGGACTGCAACGGAAGGAGTATATCTCATCATCATCATCATGTGCCCTGCCTCATGGCGTTGGCAACCATATGCATCTACCCCTTACCGCCGCAAGCACATCTCCCACCCTCTTTGTCCTCAGCCACCCTGCAAGTCTGTCCAATATTTCGTCCCTGGGTCTGCCTGGTGTTCTCTTTCCCTCCAGCTTTCCTGTTGGGAGTGTACCTACGCACCAGATACGACGGGTGACTTTTCAACTCGCAAGACTGAAAGCAAAGAAGCCATCATCAGAGACCTGCTCTTCCGCTGATGACGCTGCTGTTACGTCACACACTGAACAACAACTCATAGACAGATTTTCCCACTGCTACGACTTTGGTCTGACCATCAGCCTGGCAAAGACGAACGTGCTGAGCCAAGACGTGGACATTCCACCTGTCATCATTATCGACAACTACGAACTTGATGTCGTACATCAGATCACATACCTCGGGTCCATCATCAGCAACAATCTGTCCCTCGATACCGAGATCAACAAGCACATTGGCATGGCTGCAGCAACCTCAGGCCGACTTACTGCTCCGTCTGGGAGAACCCAAAGCTGACAACTCCGATCAAGATGGCAGTGTACAACGCCTGCATCATCAGCACTCTGCTGTATGGCAGCGATTTATGGAAAACATTTGCCAAACAGGAGTGAAAGCTGAACAACATCAGGTGGAGTGACAAAATATCAAACGCCCAGGTCCTAGCATGTGCTGGTCTCCCCACCACACATACTCTACTCAAACAATGCAGTCTGCGTTAGTTTGGCCATGTGCGTCGGATGGAAGATTGAGGTATCTGAGAGGATATCCTTTACGGTGAACTAGTCTCTGGCAAGAGATCTGTTGGCCTCCCCAAGCTACGATACAAAGACGTCTGCAAGCGTGATATGAAAGCTCTGGACATCAACACAGACAGCTGGGAAGACACAGCAGCCGACCACAATAGATGGCGCAGTGTACTCCAGAAACAACTCAGGTCAGGGGAAAAGAAGATCCAGACCTTGGCCGAGTAAAAGAGAGCCAGGCGAAAAACAAACTCCATGGCCATCACCTATACAATGTCGCACAGTCTGCCTCTCCCGCATCGGCCTGCCAGCCACAGCTCCAAAGGCGTCAGCTCGACTCAAAACGACACTAGGACGCATCATCCATAGTCGACGCCGACTGACGGGGGCATATTACTACAACTACAATAATGTAGCAACAACAGATCATACTACTACTACTACATAAGAAGAAAAACGTACAGAATTAAACTAAGATTTTCGTATACATTAGAGGGGGGGGGGGGGCATATAGTTAAACATACCCACGAACACTCACAGAGAGAGAGAGAGAGACAGACAGACAGACAGACAGACAGACAGAGAGGGGGGAGAGGGAGAGAGAGAGACAGACAGACAGAGACAGACGAACAGACAGACACAGAGACAGAGAGAGACGGAAACAGTGAGAGAGAGAGAGAGAGAGAGAGAGAGAGACAGACAGACAGACCGACAGACAGAGACAGACACAGAGACAGACAGAGAGAGGAGGGGAGAGAGACAGACAGACCGACAGACACAGAGAACAGACAGACAGACAGACACAGAGACAGAGAGACAGAAAGTGACAGAGAAAGAGACAGACAGACAGACTGCAACACGACACGCAATATCCCTGATCGGTTCATTTCGTGTGCAGTTCCACAGTCAAAGGACTTCAGGTGTGACAACTACTGGTACGTCAACAATTCCCTGCTGTGTGACGGATATAACAACTGCGGTGATTGGTCCGATGAAGATGGGTATTTGTGCAGAGCTGCCCTTTTCCATTCTGTGAAGATTGGACTCCTTATTGTGGCATGTGTTGTCGTCGTCATTGTCTTCGCCATTATCTCCATTCTTCTTCATCGTCGTCGTCATCGTCGTCGTCGACTTTACCTAGAGCAGGTTGTTAGTTGCTTATGTTATTCTGTTTATGTTTTGCTTGGTTTTTCTTTCTTTCTTTCTTTCTTTCTTTCTTTCTTTCTTGCTTTCGTTCTTTCGTTCTTTCTTGTTTGCTTTCTTTCTTGCTTGCTTGCTTGCTTGCTTTCTTTCTTTCTTGCTTGCTTGCTTGCTTGCTTTCTTTCTTTCTTGCTTTCTTTCTTGCTTTCTTTCTTACTTTCTTGCTTTCTTTCTTGCTTGCTTTCTTTCTTGCTTGCTTTCTTTCTTTCTTGTTTGCTTTCTTTCTTGCTTGCTTTCTTTCTTACTTTCTTGCTTTCTTGCTTGCTTGCTTTCTTTCTTTCTTGTTTGCTTTCTTTCTTGCTTGCTTTCTTTCTTGCTTGCTTGCTTTCTTTCTTGCTTGCTTTCTTTCTTCTTGTTTGCTTTCTTTCTTACTTTCTTGCTTTCTTTCTTGCTTGTTTCTTTCTTGCTTGCTTGCTTTCTTTCTTCTTGCTTTCTTTCTTTCTTGCTTGCTTTCTTTCTTACTTTCTTGCTTTCTTTCTTGCTTGGTTTCTTTCTTTCTTGCTTGGTTTCTTTCTTGCTTGCTTGCTTTCTTTCTTGCTTGCTTGTTTGCTTTCTTTCTTGTTTGCTTTCTTTCTTTCTTGCTTGGTTTCTTTCTTGCTTGCTTGCTTTTCTTTCTTGCTTGCTTTCTTTCTTACTTTCTTGCTTTCTTTCTTGCTTGGTTTCTTTCTTTCTTGCTTGGTTCTTTCTTGCTTGCTTGCTTTCTTTCTTGCTTGCTTGTTGCTTTCTTTCTTGTTTGCTTTCTTTCTTTCTTGCTTGCTTTCTTGCTTGCTTTCATTGTGAAAAAACGATTTCTGTATGAAGAAGAACGTTTCCTGTACGAAGAAATATTTTCTATGCGAAGAAATGTTTTCTTTGTGAAAAGTTTTTTTCTGTGTGAAGAAACATTTTTTTAGTGTGTTGGATAAATTATTTCCCTTTCTTTGTCAGCCGTCAGGACATACAGGTCACAGTATCAGTTTGTCAGATAACATGTCGATTCATTTGTGATTGATATTGTGATATGGTGTGTGTGTTTGTGTGTTGTGTGTAGGTGTGTGTGTGTTCTGTTTATTGGTGTGTGTGTGTGTGTGTGTGTTGTGTGTGTGTGTGTGTGTGTGTGTGTGTATGCGTATGTGTTTGTGCATGTATATTTGTGTGTAAGTGTTGTATATATGTGTGTCTGTGAGTACGTACGTACGCACTGTAGTGAGTGCAAATTTCATGTTAGTCTAACAAAAAATGTTTAACGATGCTGGTGAGTGTGCAGTAGTGATTATAAATGTTACGTTAACCTGACAATGAATGGTTTATGATGATGGTGTGTGTGTGTGTGTGTGTTGTTGTGTGTGTGTGTGTGTGTGTGTGTGTGTGTGTGTGTGTGTGTGTGTGTGTGTGTGTGTGTGTGTGTGTGTGTGTGTGTGTGTGCAGGGTAACGTCAAAACCGTTCGACATGTCCGCCAAGACGTTCAGGACTACGGCTCTATCCAAGAAAGACTGATGGATTAATTCTCATTTCACGTCGACATGTTTCTACTTCGTGTGATATACAAATCCTTGACAGTGAGGCGGAGTAGGAGGTAAATAAAGGACTTGTTTCACCTGACATGGTCATCAACAGAACGATAATACGTTGGACCCCGTCACCCGTGACTCGCCACCCATCAGCATCATCAAGTTCGACGTTAGCCATCGCAGCAGACATCACAACAACTCTCCTCCATTTGCTCTGGTCTTGACTTTTCTGTGCTAATTCGTAGACCTTCAAAGCTCTGATGTTGGTGATATCAAAGCTCTGATGTTGGTGATGTCAAAGCTCTGATGTTGGTGATATCAAAGCTCTGATGTTGGTGATGTCAAAGCTCTGATGTTGGTGATGTCAAAGCTCTGATGTTGGTGATGTCAAAGCTCTGATGTTGGTGACGTCAAAGCTCTGATGTTGCTGATATCAAAGCTCTGATGTTGGTGATGTCAAAGCTCTGATGTTGGTGATGTTAAAGCTCTGATGTTGGTGATGTCAAAACTCTGATGTTGGTGATGTCAAAGCTCTGATGTTGGTGATGTCAAAGCTCTGATGTTGGTGATGTTAAAGCTCTGATGTTGGTGATGTCACAACTCTGATGTTGGTGATGTCAAAGCTCTGATGTTGGTGATGTTAAAGCTCTGATGTTGGTGATGTCAAAGCTCTGATGTTGGTGATATCAACGCTCTGATGTTGGTGATATCAAAGCTCTGATGTTGGTGATGTTAAAGCTCTGATGTTGGTGATGTCAAAGCTCTGATGTTGGTGATGTCAAAGCTCTGATGTTGCTGATGTCAAAGCTCTGATGTTGCTGATGTCAAAGCTCTGATGTTGCTGATGTTGTTCGTGTAGGATGTGGGTGTTTTGCCCGGATTTCTTTTGGCTTCAGCTTTTTCTTGTAAAAGTGTTGTCAGTGGGATTGTGTTGGTGTTGCGGGTTGTATGGCTGATGTATGTTATTTTTCTGTTGTTGACTTTTGTCAGCAATTGACGTTGGACTGTCAGTTCGTTCGAAATGCGTTCGTTTGTTTTTCGGGTTCGTGTGTGTGTGTGTGTGTGTGTGTGTGTGTGTGTGTGTGTGTGTGTGTGTGTGTGTGTGTGTTGTGGTTGTGTGTGTGTGTGTGTGTGTGTGTGTGTGTGTGTGTGTGTGTGTGTTTTTTGTTTTTTTTTAATCGGTCCATTTAGCTCTAAGAAACCGCCTGTAGAACCATATTTTTGCTGCTTCCATCTTATTTCCATCCGCTCTTCTGCATGTCCAGGCTTCACAGCCATGTAGCATTACTTACTGCATCAGTCATTTTAGAACTGTGGTCTTTGAGGGCTGTTGGTATTCTTCTGTCTTTCAACATTTTTTCGAGTTGGATATTTTTCTGTTTTGCCATTCCTACTCTTATTTTGATGTCTTCAGTACAGGTGCCATCGTGAACTTTAACTGAGACTAGATATTTGATATCACTCACATTAGCCTGAATATTTAATATCACTCACATTAGCCTGAATATTTAATATCACTCACATTAGCCTGAATATTTAATATCACTCACATTAGCCTGAATATTCAATATCATTCACATTTTCTAACGCAATCTTGTTGATTTGAAAATCTCGATGTGCTTGACTTTTGTCTTCTTTTATGTGCATTATTTTGTCTTCTTTGCATTTTTGTACCGCATTAATTTTTTGATGTCTATTTTTTGACACTTTGTTTGTTGATGTCTGTTTATTTTGTAAAGCAAAAATGTAATGAGTAAATTAAAAAGTTTTCTTCTTCGCATTTTTGTACCGCATTGTTTTTTGATGTCTATTTTTTGACACATTGTTTGTTGATGTCTGTTTATTTTGTAAAGCAAAAACGTAATGATTAAATTAAAAATTTTAATGAAAACAAACTGCCACTGACATTCCTAGTTTGTGCAGGTAATTTGTGTCCATTATTTGTTTGATTGTTTGATATCTTTATCACACCCCCCCCCCCCCCACTCCCCATCTTATGCAGGACACTTAACATACAAAGTACTGAAAAAATTGGGTACATGACAACAATGAAGAAACATTAACGAAATTTACCTAATGTCCAGTTTATAGAAACAAACAATAAAGAATGTATGATGTAAAAAAAAAAAGAAATAAAGTGTACACTATGGAAGAAACACGAGCGACATGCTGTTTGCCATATATATACGCCAATTGCAAGAGAAATGTCACGAACAAAACCAATAAACCCGCTTGGTATTTGTAGATCTGACAAAAGCATCTGACATTTTTTTTTATCTGGAAGGGCTTGTGAAAGATACTAGTCTATCAAAGTGTAGTTGCCCTCAGAAGTTTGTCTCGCTGATTACTTCCTTCCACAAAGACATGCTGGCCAGGGTGCAAGAGAATGAAGATGCATCCGAATCTTTCACAGTGCTAAAGAAAGTGAAACATGGATGCATTGTAACGGCCACATTATTCTCTGTCCTCTTCACATCAATCTGATTGATGCATTCAGAGACTTTGATAGGGTGGAGTTGTCCAAATCCACCCAGACGGAAAACTCTTCAATCTGCGAAGATTCCAAGCCAAAATCAATGTGAACTAAGTCTTTCTGCGGGGATTTATCTGTGCAGCTGACAACACCTGGCTGCACGCTAGCACAAAAACATCCAACACATCACTGACCAATTTACCTGTAATTTAACCTGCAAATACGTCAACCTTACAATTAACCTCAGCATGACAGAGGCTAAGTTTGAGCCAACGCCATCTCAGACTTTTGACATTTCAACACAAACATCCAACACATCACTGACCAATTTACCTGTAATTTAACCTGCAAATTCGTCAATCTTACAATTAACCTCATCATGACAAAGGCTAAGTTTGAGCCAATGCCATCTCAGACTTTTTACATTTCAACACATTTACCATAATATTGTCATCAACAGCCAGGAGATTAAGACTAAACAAATTCTGCTACTTGGGCAGTACAGTGACCAGCAATGGGTCTCTTGATGCTGAGGTGGTGCTGTGCATTTTCAAGGCTAGTCCTACCTTTGGAAGGGATCAAGAGGTTGTGACAAGACCATGATATAAACCTCGCCACACAGATTGCTGCGTCCTTACGACAGTCCCTAATCGTTATCACACTGGGAAGTTAATACCACTGAAGAAGAAGAAGAAAAATTGCTGCGTACAGAACAATGTACTGAGAACCTTGCTGTACTGCTGTGAAACTAAACTACCCAGGGCCACAGAAGGCACATTCAATTCAGTTTCAGTTTCAGTTTCTCAAAACGACATCTCCGCGCTCGGAATGAATTCCATATGTACTAAGGTCACAGGTGTCATGTGATGGAGAAGATCCAGGAAAAACCCCACAAGAATTGGAACAGTGTCATCAAAGATGTCTTCAAAAGATCTGCGACTCATGACAAGATCGGGTGTCCAAGGTTCATATTGTGAAGAAGTGTGGCTTGTTAAGTATAGAGTGTCTACTCATCAAATGCCAGCTTCACTGGACAGGACACGTCATCCATGTGGAAGACAACCGCATCCCAAAGATGCTCTTGTACGGAGAACTGAAGAAGAGACACGGTAAAATGAATGACAACTAATCCGAATGTTAACTGAATGAATGAATGTGTGATAGTCTTGAATGATACACCTAGAGATTCCTGCAACAAACCATGAAGACAAGGAACAAGAGAGGAGAACCCAAGAAAACAGCAACAAACAACTGATGCCAGAGCTACTCTATCCACACAAAACCAACATATGACAGTCACCAAAGCAAACTCCTAAAGCAGTCTACCAGAGAAGAGGGACGACCAAGGAACAAGGAGAAGACACCATCACGAACATCAAACAACCAAAGAAGCCCACCGTAGAAGAGGAAAGACCAAAGGACAAAGAGAAGACACCATCATAAACAGCGATATCAAAGGGGGGGGGGGGGGGGAGAGAGAGAGAGAGAATGCATGCACTACTTCTGTCCATCTAATTTCATCATCTTAGAATTATATAAAAGATAAATAGCAAGATTCCCTGTACTCTCCCACAAAGCTTTGTGGGGGAAAACTCTGATCTCCCAACAAAGAAAATAAAAAAATTAAAAAAATAAAAATAAAAAAAGGATACTCTAAAGGCCAACCTCATCACTGCTTTGGCATCAACACTACCAACAGGAAAGACATTGCCCACAACATAGTAAGCAGGCACCAGTCGTACAGTTCACCTAGGGAATAGTCACATTTGAAAAACACAGAAGAGCTGCTATTCAACAAAAAGAGGGACTGGTGGAAGCAGAACCCAAAGTCATAGGACTTCGTCCCATGCGGTGCTTGTGGATGAACATGCTGTGTACCTCCAGGATTGATCTTGTATCCCACATGAAGACCCATGATACAGGCAATAATGACAGCATGCCTACTCATTTGTTGGATCGATGGGAGAGTGCACCATCATGTATACTATATATGCGGCAATTAACTGATGAAAACCACGCACGCAAAATCTAAACATTATTATCTAGAACTGGAACTAATGAAAAGCCTGGGAAGGTGATATGATGACTCCCTGAAATATACAATAAAAGGAGTTAGGAAACCAAGCAAATGGCAGAAGAAATATTGCAGGTAACAGACCGCTGTCAAAGTGTGATGCCAGCAGTTCATGCTGATTCCAAAGCTCCTGTGGCCTCTGTTGATATACGATATCTGCACTAGCACAGTGGAACCAGAAGAACAAGAAAACCAATATAAGCGCGTATCCAACAAAACAAAACAAGCGCAAATTTTCGGCCAACTAGCCCTTGTCAAGCGCGAACGCACGGTCACAAACAGATCACAGACACCAAACAATGGATAATAAAAACGGGACTAAAAACTTCCCTGCCGCCTCGTCCAGTGGGTAAGAAATGGAATGCTGGACGAGGCGGCAGGGAAGTTTTTAGTCCCGTTTTTATTATCCATTGTTTGGTGTCTGTGATCTGTTTGTGACCGTGCGTTCGCGCTTGACAAGGGCTAGTTGGCCGAAAATTTGCGCTTGTTTTGTTTTGTTTTGTTGGATACGTGTTTATATTGGTTTTCTTGTTCTTCTCGTTCCTGTTTGCTTGGGCGCGGGCAGTCACACTTGTTTTGGATCTAGCACAGTGGAATCAATGGAGGGAAAACACACACACACACACACACACACACACACACACACACACACACACACACACACACACACACACACACACACAAACACACACACACACACACACACAAGGAAATGGCGTGGGGTCCCACCGCCGGTCTATTGTAACCAACCAAAGGTGAAGGTACCCCTTTAAAGTCCTTTGTTGAGAAGTACAAGGCGGCAGAATCAGGCTTCTCGAGATAAGGTTGTGGAATCAATCCAGCCCATGCTGAGGACTGGTAGTCAATGGTAAGTCTACGAGGCAGTGGATGCAGCGACAGGCCAAAACTCCTTGAAAAAGTCGTCCTCAACCAGCTGAACTCTCACCTGTCTGCCAACAATCTCCTCAATCCTTTCCAGTCAGCCTACCGCCAGTGCCATAGCACTGAAACTGCCCTACTACACATTCTCAACAATCTCCTCCTTGCAACTGATACTGGCAAAGTCTCTCTCCTCACACTCCTTGATCTGTCTGCAGCCTTTGATACCATTGATCATGGTATTCTCCTTTCTAGACTTCATCATACTTTTGGCATCTCTGACATTGCTCTGTCTTGGTTCACTTCATACCTATCCAACAGAAAACAAACCGTTCTCATCAATGGCACTTACTCTCAACCTGCATACCTGACCTGTGGTGTTCCACAAGGATCTGTCCTTGGCCCTGTTCTTTTCACTCTTTACACCTCCCCCCTGTCCACCATCATCAACTCCCATTCTATAAAACACCACTTCTATGCTGATGACACCCAACTTCAAGACAGTGACTCACCTGATAATATACAGCGCCTGTTGACTCGCACCACTGAGTGTTACTCGGACATTAAGAACTGGATGACACACAATAGACTTCAGCTTAATGACGACAAAACAGAAGCTATCCTCATTGGCACCCGTCAGAAACTTTCTCAGCTGCCTCCTCTTTCTCTCCCATTATGTAACACATCAGTCCCAATTTCTGATTCAGCTAAAAACCTTGGTGTCTGCATTGACTCTACCCTCTCCATGAACAACTTTGTTTCTCAAACTGCCAGATCCTGCTACTATCATCTCCATCGTATAAGGCTGATCAGGAAGTATCTCTCTGTCGAAACAACTGCAAAACTCGTTCTCTCCTTCATAATGTCTCGCATTGACTATTGCAATTCACTCCTGTCTGGTCTTCCTGCCTCCACCATTCACATCCTACAGCGCATTCAAAACAATGCTGCACGCCTTGTACTCAAAAAGAAAAAAGCTGACCACATATCTCCTCTCCTGGCACAACTTCACTGGCTCCCTGTATCAAAGCGCATACAGTACAAACTAGACACCATGTGCTACAAAAGCCTCAATAACGCAGCCCCCGATTACCTGTCAAGCCTACTTGAGATCTATCTTCCCTCACGTACCCTCCGCTCTGCCTCCGATCCTCTGACTTTTCGCTTTCCACGCACTAAGCTCAATACCTATGGTCCACGAGCCTTCTCTGTTTCTGGTCCACTCTCCTGGAACAAACTTCCTCTCTCAGTCCGTCAGCAACCTACTTTTGTCTCCTTCAAGTCCGCTCTCAAAACTCACCTTTTCTCCTCCGCATAAAATCCTAACCTCACTCAACCCCCCCCCCCCCCCCCCCTCTGCAGCCTGTCTCCGCTCGGAGGGAATCACATGGTTATAATATATAATTGTATATGCTATGCTCTCTATAATTTTCCATTGGTTTTATTCTTGCTTTTATTGCTTTTATTCTTTCTCCCCATTTATAGCCATGCGTGTGTGTGTGTGTGTGTGTGTGTGTGTGTGTGTGTGTGCGTGCGTGTGCGTGCGTGCGTGCGTGCGTGCGTGCTTGCGTGTGTGTCTGCTTCAGCGCTTAGATTTGATTTTATCAAGATTTTGCGCTATATAAATATTGTAATTATTATTAATTATTATTATTATTATTAAATGGTGGTCAAAGGCCAATGGAAAAGCAAAAAGAGACATGGTAACACAAGAGATGAAGAAAGAAGAGGATGCCACAAGACTTCAGAAGGCAGTTCAGCAAGGCCAACAGAGGCAGTAGACGACTTGAGAAAATTCATTCCAAAGAAGTCTAACTTGAAATAACATGTGACGTATGGCCCCTCTCAAAATCAGTTTCATCCTTAAATATATAAACCACAACTCAGTTTATAACTTGTTCCACATTTTATATTATGCTTCATTTTTCATGCTTATCTTTTTGTGTGTAGAATAGCAAGGACCAGCTGTAAGACAGACCCAGTGGGACCTACTGCTACTATTCTAGAGTATTAAAGTCTGATGTCTGAAGGCTTCTTTGTTTGTTTGTTTGTTTCTTTCTTTCTTTCAATTACGAATTTTTCTTATTTCAACTTTGTCAAGTCATATTTGACTGGAGAGTTAAAGGCTATACCACTTGTTCTTGTTTACCACACAGACGGATACAATGATGCACTGCTTACAATATCTTGTTCCATAAGACAAAGCGAGGGGGGGGGGGGGGGGGGGCAAAGGAAAAAACGAAGAAAAAATGTTAAAAGATAAAAAAAAAAAAAAGGACCAGTGAATATGTTAAACTTAAAGGACAAAACAAGAGCAAAACAAATACAAAGTCACCCATTGCAACCAATTGGGGGGGGGAGGGAGGGGAGGGGGGATAATGATGATGAAAGTATACATGTATTTTAATATTGCTTTTTATCTCTCATATCGTTCATGCGATCTGAATAACAACGAAACACAACTCCTTTACAACACATAGTAATCTTTCAAGAGTGAACTCCCCTACCAATCGTCTGCTTAACAACTTGCGTTTTCCTTTGTACGGCAAAGGCGGTGCATGGTTTGGTGCGCTGCGCATAAACTTCTTTCTTTCAGGTATAGTAATTATAATTAATAACTTGCGATTTAGAAGCGTTTTGGTTACATTTTGGTCTGCAAGTTCAACGGCCATGTGACCGATTTAATAGGGTGCTGGCTGAATTGAAACGTTCTGTCGACAGTGTTGTCCTGTCATTCGACTTTGCCATCGCATTCACTAGCCTAATGCAGCATTGACATTGACATTAGTTTATCATCCGTTCCGATGATAGATTGATTCAGATACCACTTCAGATTGAAGGTTTCTGTTTCCTCAAAGCTGTCGCTTCGTTAGGTCGGCCTGTGTCACTAGACTTGTCAGCAGATTATTTCCTCAAACGATCGGCTTACCAAATGTCGTGAAATGAAATAGTATTATATATTTATTATTATAATATAATTATAGTTTGTTTGCATTGTCACAATGCAGACTATTTGGTAAGCCGATCGGATTGTGTTCGCGGAAAGATAAAATGAGCTTTTGAGCAGTCAGTGAGTCAGGTCAAAAGTGTACTGTGTACGCAATATAGTGACATGCTTACTTTTAGTTCCTGCTCATCCATGCAATTGTATTATCATCATTATTCCATCACACTCATGCATGCACACAGAGACATACAATGTATGATACATGCATGCACGCACACATGCACACTCATATACACATGCACACATATACAACACATGCACACATAAAAATGTACGTGCAGATGCGCATGCACACACACACACACACACACACACACACACACACACACACACACAGACACACAGCACACACACACACACAGAGACACACACACACACATTCACACATACATGCACACATGCATGTATGATAGACACACACTTGTGTGGAAGATGAACTATGATCAGCTGTTGATTGTTCATTGTTGGGCAGTGATTGAAAATTATTAAGCTATCAATATCATGTAATATTTCAAAGGTAACTGTGATCAGCTGTAACCTTTTCATCTCCAGCTAAAAGTTGAAAATACTAAAGCATCAGCTTCTAAGAGAGAGAGAGGGGTTCCTTCCTAACCCACCCACCCCCATCCCTTCTTTCTTCTGCCCTCTCTTTCTTGTCACAATAAATTTACCATATGAAATTCAGCCTACTTTCCATGGGGAGAGGGTGTCATCACAATGCAATAGCAGACATTTTTCCTGTCTGCTTTTAGTTTTAGTTTTGCATACCCGGTGAAAGTGTTGGGGTTGTTGTCTTTT
This sequence comes from Monoplex corrugatus, assembly GCA_030674185.1. Lineage (NCBI taxonomy): Eukaryota > Metazoa > Mollusca > Gastropoda > Littorinimorpha > Ranellidae > Monoplex > Monoplex corrugatus. The sequence continues at coordinate 61,140,724 of JAPXFY010000020.1, forward strand.
AGCTGGCTGTTTGGCTCTTGTAGTGGGGCTTTGTTGTCTATACCATGGCTTTCGATCGGGTAAGACATGAAGAATTGATCAACCAACTAGAAAGACTCAATATTGATGGAAAGGATCTACGAATAATCAGAAATATGTATTGGGAACAAACAGCTGCAATGAGAATAAAAAGCGATATAAGCTCTTTCCAAAACATCAAAAGAGGAACCGGACAGGGTTGTGTTTTGTCACCAGATCTGTTTTCACTTTACAGCGTAAACATCATGAAAAACCTAGAGGAAGACCCTGGATTAAAGATTGGACTTGGAGGAAAAATGATAAACAACGTTCGATACGTAGATGACACCATGCTAATTGCAGAAAGTGAAAGAGACCTACAAAACCTTGTGAATATACTAGAAATAGAAAGCAAAGGTAAGGGGTTGGAACTAAACAGCAGGAAGACTGAAGTCATGGTGGTCAGTAAAAAACATGAAATCCCCTCATGCAAAATAACAGCAAACGGCACAACCTTGAGACAGGTTGATAAATTTAAATACCTGGGAACGATCATTTCATCAGACGGCAGATGCACATCAGAAATAGCCAGCAGAATCGGCCAAGCCAAAACAACATTCAAGAAGATGGAAAGCATTCTTACCAACAAATGCCTATCAGTTAACATCAGGAAGAGAGTTCTTGAATGTTATATAGAACCAATACTGTTGTACAGTTGCGAGGCGTGGACAGTCAACAACCAAAGCCAGAACAAGATTGAGGCAGCCGAGATGTTTCTAAGAAGGATGTTGAGAGTTCCATGGACAGCAAAGAAAACAAACGAGACAGTCTTGATGGAGGCAGACACAAGTAGATCATTCATAAGGAAGATTAGGAAAAGGCAGGCAACATTCATAGGCCATTTTATGAGGAAAGGGGAATTGGAACACTTGGTCACAACGGGAAAGCTGGAGGGAAGGAGAGCACCGGGTAGACCCAGGTAGAAGATACTAGATGGACTTGCAGAGTGGCTGAAGACAGGGAGGGTGGAAGAGATGCATGAGGCAACAAGAGATAGAGACAGATGGAAGTCCATAATCGCCAACGCCATGCGACAAGACACTGATGTTGATGATGAGTGGGGCTGTGGACTCAGGATCTGAGTTCAATCCCGGCCTGCAACATAGAAACTGGCCTGTTTGTTGCCCATCTTGATGCCCCAGTCATTCTGGTGGTGTCAGCTGATTATGTCAAAAGTTCTGTTCCCTACCTCACCTTCCCCCTTCCATTTCAAGCTCTTAGCAGCTTTAGTTTTAGGTTTTTGCACAAGCTGAAGGAGTCTGCTGGTTAAAAATAAAAGATGACAGATTGGGTGGAGCATATTGTTTGAGTGAGTGTGCTCAGTCCCGCTGGAGTAAACTTGAAAGTTCGAACTTGTCTGTTTATTTGTTTTCTAACACTTTTGCTAGGGACAACTTCTTTGTTGCCTAGGGTGGTTTTACATGTGTCAAGTGTCTACTGCACGCAGAACCTCAGACTTATCAGTTTCAGTTTCTGAAGATGATGTCTGTACACTCTATATGCACTGATGCCACCAATGTGTATGATGGTGAAGATCCAAATTGATCATGGTTTAAGCCATAAACCTTCATGTAAGTCCTGTGCACTGGAGAGGTCTTGAGGTTCAATGTGTATTTTTATGTCTAACTTTGTATCAATCTGTCAGTGGAACAAAAAACAAACAAACAAACAAAAAAGTGGGGGGGGGGGGGGGGGGGGGGGGAGAAAACAGCTCCTGAGTGTATCATCTAATCTGTAGTCACCATCTAACTTGGTACTGACTGATATTCTTTTGGGGACCTTTGGCATCCTAGGGAAGGCCTGATTGGCAAAGTGGTCAAGTTCTATCCTTTGAGGCCTCATTAGCGGTATGGTAGAATTCTAGTGTTCCAGTCTGACTGCATGGCTTCAAGTCTGGCTTGATTGAAATGAGTGTGTGCCATCTCCAGTTCACTCATCTGTGAATGGAAACCTGACTGTATTCATAGTTGGGGAAGGTAGCAGAACTGAGAAAGGGAGAGGAGATGAGCATTGCCATCATAATACTAGTCATGAGAAAATTGAGCATCTGTAGCACCCCCCACTTCCCTGCAATTCTGAGTTATTGAAATACCTGCATCTGTTACCTGGCAGCCTTGTGAATTGGTTTTTACCAGTTGGCCGCAGCTGCACAAAGACACAATGTTCCATACAAGTGGGAGGGGTGATGTGGGCGGCCGACAGTATTAAATTACAGAAATGAGAGATTTATATTTTTTTCATTGTCTACAGGACATTATAATATTGATAAATCTTTCTTGTGTAGCGTTATTGAATAGCGTTACCCTCCAAACTCAGTCGGACCGCAACGCATATCATACATAATCAGACTTTTTTGTGGAGCATAAGGAACTCAACCTGTTAGTCAAACTGGTCACATTCCACTATATTGTTGCATAGTGTGCTCTTTGATGGGTGTTCATGTTTCCGTGAGCAGTCACTGACATGACTTTCAAAATCTGCATATTTGGTGATCTGCAGGCATATACACAAGGAGAAGGGAATTAGGCACTGGCAGGTCTGCACACATGTTGAACATTTGACTGAAGGTTCGTAAAAATGAGGGTCGTGGGTATATCAACTATATGGTGTATGTTTTATGGATTTACACATGAAAACTGGCAAGATTACTGTAATTTTATATCAAAGCAGGGATATTATCTTTTTCGCTTTGAAATTATCAGTCCTGTAATTTTTTTTGTTTAGGCTGGCTTGAGTGGGTAGTAGTTACACTGATACACTGTGGTTATATATTATGTAATTATAATGGATTCATCTGTCTAGGAAATAGATTACGTTGAAGTGAAATTGAAATTGTGTGTGGCTTAGTCATTGATATAATGCATTTTATAACATTTTGTACATAAAATAAATAAAACAAAGCAGAACTGAGCAAAGCAAAATAAAAATAAACTAAATTACACTACACTACACTACACCCCGCTACACTATACTACACTACACCGCACTGCACTGCACTGCAATACACTACACTGCACTGTGCTGCATTGCACTACACTACACTGCACTACACTACACTGCACTACACTACACTACACACTACACTACACTACACTACACTACACTACACTACACTACACTACACTACACTAAGCAGAACAAAACCAAAACAGAACAGGAAAATCATAGGGTAGTACAGACTTTAGTGTGAGCAAAATGTCCATCTTTCCTGATGACTGACATAACTATATTAATCATTAACTATTTGGTCCCGGTCTCCACACTGCAAGTTATAAATAAACCAGTATAAAAAATGTGTGGAAGGGAGAGAAGTACATCCTCTGTTCACATAAGAGAGAGTGTAATACATGTATCCTCTGTTTACATAATAGTTGAAGTGAAATTGAAATTGTGTGTGGCTTAGTCATTGATATAATGCATTTTGTAACATTTTGTACATAAAATAAATAAAACAAAGCAGAACTAAGCAAAGCAAAATATGTAAACAGAGGATACATGTATTACACTCTCTCTTATGTGAACAGAGGATGTACTTCTCTCCCTTCCACACTTTTTTTATACTGGTTTATTTATAACTTGCAGTGTGGAGACCGGGACCAAATAGTTAATGACTAATATAGTTATGTCAGTCATCAGGAAAGTCTTCAAGTCCGCTCTCAAAACTCACCTTTTCTCCTCTGCATAAAATCCTAACCTCACTCAACCCCCCTCTGCAGCCTGTCTCCACTCGGAGGGGAATCACTTTGTTTTAATATATAATTGTATATGATGTGCTCTCTGTGGTTTTCCATTGGTTTTATTCTTGCTTTTATTCTTTTCTCCCATTTGTGGCCATGCATGTGTGTGTGTGTGTGTGTGTGTGTGTGTGTGTGTGTTTGTGTGTGTGCGTGTGTGTGCGTGCGTGCGTTGTGTGTGTGTGTGTCTTTTCGGCGCTTGGATTTGATTTTGTCGAGATTTGCGCTATATAAATATTGTAATTATTATGTATGCACGTGCGTACGTATGTATGTATGTATGTATGTATGTATACGCTTAGATTTATGTATGTATGTATGTATGCATGTATACGCTCAGCTTAGATTTATGTATGTAAGTATGTGTGTATGCATGTATACGCTCATATGTATGTAGGTATGTATGCATGTATACGCTCAGCGCTTAGATTTGATTTTATCAAGATTTTGCGCTATATAAATAAAATATTTATTATTATTATTATTATTATTATAGTTCCTGTGTGAAAATTGGTTGTTATGAAACAAAGTTTATTATCTGTCCACATACACTATATAACAGCATCACATCATTTAGTAAGGTTTCATTTGATTATAGAAAAAGATTACATACAAGAAATGGTGTGTTTTCTGTTCACAGATGCACCAGACACACTGACTCTTCCATTCCAGCAGAATAAGAACATCTGCAGTCATAGAGACGCAGCTCGCAGTAAATTGTCTTTGCTGAACTTAGTCGTCTGCGCTGATTGAAAAAGCAAAGAAGAAAATGGATCAATCTGTGTGTCCAGGCCTTCAGCCTTGTGATAGTCTTCCTCAGCCTCTTGCTGCTTTTCTGAATCTGCTGGTGATTTTGATTTGGCCAAGTCAAGGAGCGCTGAGTGGGTTTGTCTCTTTGTGTATGCCCACCTCTGTCGAAAAAGAAGATCCTGTAAAACTTGCTGCTGAAACGTGTTACACTGGGACCTCTCTTTGCTGCACTTTTCCTGCTTTTCATGCCTGTAGCTCTGTGTGCTACTCTGTTGCGCTGCATTCTGTCTTCACTGAAAAAGCCCTACCAATATTCTGTCAAGAAAACGCCCCACACACAGTCAGAGGAAGACTGCATGATAAAATCTTTGTCAGCCTCTGAAGTGGGAACGTACCAGTTTGGATTAGCGTCAGGCAATGTGTGTTTGTTGCCTGAGTTTCTGTCCAGAATTAACAATCTGTCGTGCGCGGGACAGAGGGCTCAGTCCATTGGTGAAAGAATTGTGGTGGACCAGCTTTTCCATGGAGGTGTTCCCCAGTCCATTTTTGGGATTCCTCGTGGCAAGGTGGGAAAGAATGGTACCACCAAGACAAGCGAAGAGACTCAAAGCTTCGTTGGAGGAGTGGCTTCCCATTTCCCCCCCCTTGATTTTCTGTGTTGTCAGGAGGTCTTTGACTGGAACTACAATAAACGCCTGCGACAGGAGCTGCATAAAGTGAGGGGGAGCTAGTGTATGGTATTCAATGTATTTGTGTGACAGTATAGTGTGTGTGGTGTGTGTGTGTGTGTGTGTGTCACTGTGTGTGTGTGACTGTGTGTGTGTGTGTGTGTCACTGTGTGTGTGTGTGTGTGTGTGTGTGTGTGTCACTGTGTGTGTGTGTGTGTGTGTGTGTGTGTGTGTGTGTGTGTGTGTGTGTGTGTGTGTGTGTGTGTGTGTTGAGGATGATAGTCAGATGGCTAGAAATAGAGATGTATAATCATATAACCATGGGACTAATTTTTGCAGGTATAATTGCACACATGCATGCAGTGCTTATATACACACATGTGCAGACACACATTCTCTCTCTCATAGTGAAAAGACGTTAAATCAAAGAACGAAACAAAACGATTCTCTCTCTCTCTCTCTCTCTCTCTCTCTCTCTCTCTCTCTCTCTCTCTCTCTCTCTCTCTCTCTCTCTCTATCCCCCCCTAACTCTTAATAAACACACACACACACATACACACACACACCACACACACACACACACACACACATACACATACACACACACAGATGAACTACTTCAAATAGATCTATGCAAATTAAATAGTCATGATTTTACAGGTAGGTATGTTGTCTTGTGACTGTAACATACAAAAGATGGGACTGGGGAAAATCGTTATGACGGCATATAGTATTAGTTATAGCAATGTAGAATGCAATAAGATTTATGAAATTCACAATCAGGATTGCATATATATATACAGCAGTTGAGCTTACTATTTTGTTTGGGCGGGGTGGGGGGGGGGGGTGAAAAAGAAGTGCAAGAAGGGGAAATATTAAGATTAAATGTTATTATATATAATCAGGGTTTTAAATTATACTTACAACATCTGAATATCAGTATGTTGTACATCTCTGTTGATCTGGATGTACTGCATGATGTGGTGATCAATACTTGCATGAAGGTATCTTTTATATGTATTACTATTAGTTTGGTTGTTAACGTTGTCTATAAGTGATGTGGTGGAAACTTCAACAGTTAGAAGCCAGATTTCTGAGGGCTGGTCCCACCGTTCTTTGCTGTTTTATCTTCCCAAACCCAGAACAGGGTCAGGTACCATTCACTCTACGGGTGAACTAGAAGTTAGTATGAGCCAGGTTTGGACCTTTGCAGTCAGACTGGAAAGCAGGAGCTTTGCCTCTGTCAAATTTCAAAAGCTGGAGCTGTGCTTTTAATTCATGCTAATCAGACATATCTGCGTAGGAGTTTGGTGTCTGTTCTTGAGGGATTCATTGCTCTCAGACAATTCCATATGTGCTCCACCCAAACCTGGCAGCAAGTATTTGGCCCTGAGCCTGTGCAAAAGCTTTTTTGCTAGTAAGGTCTTGAAATTGAGTTGGAGGGGAGAGGGGGAGAACAGACCTATGAAATACTAAGCAGACACCACTAGAATGAAGAAACATTAAAGTGGGCTATAAACAGGCCAGTTTAATGGTGTGGGATGGGATTGAACTTGAGTCATCAGATTTTGAGTTCACAGCATTATGAAAAAAAAAGAACCAACCAGCGTGCAGAAACATGTGGCCCATATAAGAGTTGGACCCACAACCTCTCTGTGGTGAATATAGTGCTGTAATAATTGAGTGAATGGGCCGTATGTGTGTTAACCCTTTGACTATGCACTCTGTCCACCAGCATCCTGCATTGTCAACCATGCTAGCAAAGCAAAAACTTAACCCTTTGATTCCCTCAACATATAGAGTGAGGGAGTAAAAGGGTCAAGTTTTTGCAGTTGGTGGATAGGGTGTGGGAGTCAAAGGGTTAAGAAATGCTACATGATATTGCAGTTCCTTAATTATTTTTTAATATATGCGTAGGCTGTCTGTTTGATTTGGTGACTAGATAATTTAGGACAGTTTTTTTGTATGTTTTGTATTCAGGTGTTTTTTTTTTACCTCCCTGGTGATAAATTGGATGGAGTGATCAGCTCCAGGGACATATCCTTAGATTATGTGTGCAAATGCTTTGATGTGTGTGCCAAATTTTCTTTTTCAGGTTTTTATTCTTTCAGGCCTAAACAGAGGTGTCAAGATGGTTGTAGCCCTGATATGGATCTGGACAGCCGGCTGGGTTTTAAACAATAATGATGATAATCCTGATGATGCATACCTGAGTAGGTTTTGCATTGTTCCAGTCTGTGAAGATATGTTTTTGTATATGTGCAGTGTTCCATATATGTGCATGATGTGTGATACTACCTGAGTAGGTGTTGCTTTGTGTCACAGTCTGTGAATATGTTATTATCTGTGCAGGTGTTTCCATATATAGTGCATGATGTGTGATACATACCTGAGTAGGTGTTCTGCATTGTGTCACAGTCTGTGAAAGATATGTTTTATGTATATGTGCAGGTGTTTCCATATATAGTGCATGATGTGTGTGATACATACCTGAGTAGGTGTTCTGCATTGTGTCACAGTCTGTGAAAGATATGTTTTATGTATCTGTGCAGGTGTTTCCATATATAGTGCATGATGTGTGTGATACATACCTGAGTAGGTGTTCTGCATTGTGTCACAGTCTGTGAAAGATATGTTTTATGTACCTGTGCAGGTGTTTCCGTATATAGTGCATCGATGTGGGATTCTGTTCCCTCAAGAGCAACTACTTCTGTTTGAACTCTGGCTTGCTGGTGGCCAGTCGACATCCGGTGCTGAATGTGGACTTCAAGTTTTTTCCGCACTGTATCTCCCAGTGTCTCTTCATTTGCAAAGGGCTGCTTATGGTCAAGGTGGGTCTTTTTTGTGTGTGTGTACATATGTAAATATTTTTCCATGTTCTGAGTTTTCTTACTAACAAATGCCTATCAGTTAACATAGGAAGAGAGTTCTTAACGTTATATAGAAGTGATACTGTTGTACGGTTGTGAGGTGTGGACAAAGTCAGAACAAAATTGAGGCAGCTGAAATGTGGTTTCTAAGAAGAATGTTTACCCCACCTGACCACTGCACCTGGAAAGGAGGGTCTTTTGTGTGTTTTGCTGTGTTGTGGGTGTGTGTGTGTTGTGTGTGTGTGTGTGTGTGCGTGCAGAAGTGTTATGTTGTGCTTGG
>JAPXFY010000020.1:61151582-61161582 GCA_030674185.1 Monoplex corrugatus
TGTGTTAATAAATGTGTGTACATGTACATTCATGTGAATATATATGTGTGTGTGGGTGTGCGCACATGTATGCGTGTTTGTGCATGCGTGTGTGTATCTCTTTGTGTGTGTGTGTGTGTGTGTGTGTGTGTGTGTGTGTGTGTGTGTGTGTGTGTGTGTGTGTGTGTATGTGTGTGTGTCCACAGGTAAAGAGTCAGTGATCAATAAACAGTTGGACAACATCATTGAGTGGACAGCGGAGTTCAGGAAAGAGACAGCCGATAGCAGGGACGTTGTCCTCTTTGACATTCTCTGTGGAGACTTCAACTTTGACAACATGTCTCCTGGTTAGTATGCTGCCATCTGTACCAAGTCATCAATCATTAACCCTTTGACTTCTGCACCTTATCCACCAACTGCAAAACCTTAACCCTTTGACTCCATCACCATGTCCACCAACTGCAAAACCTTAACCCTTTGACTCCATCACCCTATCCCTCAACTGCAAAACCTTAACCCTTTGACTCTATCACCCTAGCCACCAACTGCAAAACCTTAACCCTTTGACTTCATCGCCCTATCCACTTGCTTGCTGCAGGAAGCCGGTGGATAGAGTGAAAGAATCCAAAGATTTTTGCTTTGCTAGTATGGTTGACAATGCAGGATGCTGGTGGACAGGGTGCAGGAGTCAAAGGGTTAAAAGGCTTGGTTGGCTGGTCTGGTGTGTGTTGTGTTTCTTCTCTCTGTTTGGTGTGTATAGATGAATGCTGTAATCAAGTGGTTAAGGGTTGGATTTCTAGTCAGAAGGTCAAGAGTTTGATCTACATAGACACCTCTGCCTGGTAGGTAAAAGGTGGAGATTTTTGGGTAAAAGGTGGAGATTTTTGGGTAAAAGGTGGAGATTTTCATGTAAAAGGTGGAGATTTTTGGTAAAAGGTGGAGATTTTGGTAAAAGGTGGAGATTTTTGGGTAAAAGATGGAGATTTTTGTATAAAAGGTGGGGATTTTTGGGTAAAAGGTGATGATTTTTGGGTAAAAGGTGGAGATTTTTGGGTAAAAGGTGGAGATTTTTGGGTAAAAGGTGGGATTTTTTGGTAAAAGGTGATGATTTTTGGGTAAAAGGTGGAGATTTTTGGGTAAAAGGTGGAGATTTTTGGGTAAAAGGTGGAGATTTTGGGATAAAAGTGGGGATTTTTGGGTAAAAGGTGGAGATTTTGGATAAAAGGTGGAGATTTTTGGGTAAAAGGTGGAGATTTTTGGGTAAAAGGTGGAGATTTTTGTATGAAAGGTGATTTTGGTGTAGTGGAGATTTTGGGGTAAAAGTTGGAGATTTTGGGGTAAAAGGTGGAGAGTTTTCGGTAAAAGGTGGAGATTTTCATGTAAAAGGTGGAGATTTTCATGTAAAAGGTGGAGATTTGGGGGTAAAAGTTGGAGATTTGGGGTAAAAGGTGGAGATTTTGGGGTAGTGGAGATTTTCATGTAAAAGGTGGAGATTTTGGGATAGTGGAGATTTTTATGTAAAAGGTGGAGATTTTGGGGTAAAAGGTGGAGATTTTTGGGATAAAAGATGGAGATTTTTGTTAAAATATATATAAAAGGTGGAGATTTTGGGATAAAAGGTGGAGATTTTTGTATAAAATGTATAAAAGGTGGAGATTTTGGGTAAAAGGTGGAGATTTTCATGTAAAAGGTGGAGATTTTCATGTAAAAGGTGGAGATTTTGGGGTAAAAGTTGGAGATTTTCATGTAAAAGGTGGAGATTTTGGGGGTAGTGGAGATTTTCATGTGAAAGGTGGATATTTTGGGATATTGGAGATTTTTATGTAAAAGGTGGAGATTTTGGGGTAAAAGGTGGAGATTTGGGGGTAAAAGGTGGAGATTTTGGGGGTAAAAGGTGGAGATTTTTGGGTTAAAAGGTGGAGATTTTTGTATAAATGTATAAAAGGTGGAGATTTTGGATAAAGATGGAGATTTTTGTATAAAATGTATAAAAGGTGGAGATTTTGGGATAATAGATGGAGATTTTTGTATAAATATATAAAAGGTGGAGATTTTGGGATAAAAGGTGGAGATTTTTGTATAAAATGTTAAAAGGTGGAGATTTTGGGATAAAAGATGGAGATTTTTCTGATCTCCCAATTCAGTATGTATATAAACCTGCTGGAGCCTAAACACATTTCATGTGTATACTCATGTAAAATACAAGAGATATGTGTTAATGATCCTGAGGTCATTCAAGTGGCTGGCTTATAGAAAGACGCCCACCAGAAAAAATTATGATTCTGTATAACATGGCAGAATGTGGTCCACTCACTTAACAGCTTGAGTTCTCCGTGCTCCATTAAAAATTTTGATTATTTGTGATGCATGGTGAGTCGAAATTTTGGAGAAAAGCGAAATAAGAAGAAATGATTTGCACTATGTTTTTTTTTGTGTATGCATGCATGTGTGGTTATTTGTGTGTAATTTGTGATTTGCTCATCTGTGAAATGGATGAGATTGACTGTATGGTCCCAGTCTTTCCAGTGAGCCCATAGCACACTCAACTCTTGGTAGGAGCCGGTTAGGGCCGAAAAATCCCGCAATGATTTTTAAAGGGACTGATGGGGATTCGAACTCACAACCTTCCAGTCAGTAGTCTGTTGCACTAACCACCACACCACAATGACTAGTTAGTAATGATAAACATTTTTGTTTTTAACCTTGTGCTCTGACCAACTGAGCAAACGTTGTACCGCTTCCTTGTCATTTGTTGCAATACTAAGTGCTGTGTTGTGTGCCAGCTGGTGACTGCAGCGTGTTTGATGTGTAACACATGTATGTAACAGCTTGATATGTAACACATATATGTAACAGCTTGATATGTAACACATGTATGTAACAGCTTGATATGTAACACGTGTATGTAATAGCAGAGTAGTTATGCAGGGCGCCAAATTTAGCAGTTATCACAGATTGTGTCATAGCTAAATTAACACAGCAACATGTTTCAATATTACATGGGACAGAGACAGCAGCTGATTGATATTATTTGTTTTCGTAATAGTAATAAAAAGAAAAATTGAAATAAACTTAGTTTTCAGAAGAAGAATTGTAATAATAATGATGATAGTGGTATTGTAAAAATAGTGGTGATAATGATAATACTAATGATGACAATGATGATGATGATAATAATAATAACAATAATAATGATGATAATAATAATGATAATAATGATGATAATAATAATAATAATGATGATAATAATGCTAATAATAATAATAATAATGATGGTGATGATGATGATGAGAAAATAGACACACACACACAAAATTTTACCTAGGGCTCCTAGTAAATAACATTGGGTGAGATTTTAAATTGTTGGAAATAATGTGTCTCTGATTAAAGAATTTTGTATTCTGTTGCAAAGCCTTGTTTGGTTGTCCTTTGTGTGCATGGAAATTGATGATGATGATGATGATATGATGATGATGATGATGATGATGATGATATGTGCTTTGTATGCGTGGAAATGGATGATGATGATGATGATGATGATGATAGAGGATACATCCTTTGTGCGCATGGATGGTGATGATGATGATGATGATGATGATAATGATAATGTCGGCAATGGCGGCAGCCGCATTGTTATCATCATCAGCATCGTCTATAAGCAGCAGCATCATCATCATCATTGTTGTTGTTGTTGTTGTTGTCATTGTTGATATTATCATTATATATTGTCCTTGTTTAATGCTATGCTACAGAATTTGGACAAGCTGCATGCTGCACTTTAATCAGACTTTTTAGTGGAGCACGGAGAAACGATGATAGACAAACTGGCCACATTCCATTGTGTTTTTGCACGGTCTGCATCATCAGTGGCATGTACGTTGAATGTTTTTATGTTTTGGTAAGCACGGCAAGCGAAAATGGGCAGATTTTGCCTGTTTAGTTTCTGCCAGAAACGCCGTCCGTCCCGTCCCTCCTCTCAGGGGCTGACACAGCTGCAACCCTTTCCTTCTCTTTCCCCTATGTAAAATGTGTTGTCAGTGACTGTGTTTCCCGCCTGATTTCATTTTCATGCGGATTTTATCAGATCTCAAATGGCGCTTCTTTAATCCAGCTATCTTTGCTGATTACATCCGTAGTACACAAGTCGAGGTCCCAGTTCCTACTGTGTTGTAAAAATAAAATAAAATAAAATAAAAACGACCACATAATTTACTGGCACTGACTGAGTGTGTGCCGCTGGCAGCAGCTATCTGGCACTCTGGGCATTGAGATAGATAAGCGAAAGAATGTGAGTAGGCCTACAGGTCACACTTGACCCCGCTCACACGTAGTCTGTGAGAGTAAATGAAGTGGTCTTTGTTCTTGCTTTTGGATTTTTCATCTGCTTTCTGTGATTGTTCTTTAACTTATTTCCATCATCATTTTGTTTTCTGGCCCATTTTGTGTGTGTTTAGTTTAGTTGTGTTTGCTTCTTATTGTGTAGAGAAAAAAACATACAAGGCTTAGGCTGGTTGGTGTTTTACTGTGTGATGTAGGCTATACACCACTTTGTGCCTGTGGAAAAAAAAAACGTTGCACATTATGGATGCTGAGAAACATTCTGAAAGAACTCACTTTGAGAGACTGAACGCACTATGCAGAATCTGTGGTGAGAGATCAAAGAATGATCGCGAGACAAAACCTGCAAAATTTTGCAAAAACTAGATCTACGCCCAGATTTCATGACATTTTTCGGGATAATTGTTTCCAGTGAAACAGATGGCATTCTTCACTCAGCTACGTTTTGTTCAAACTGCTACAAAAGATTGCGTGCTGTGAAACAAGCATCCTCTCCATCTGAGATAACACTAAACAATATCAAGTCTGCCATAGAAAAGAGCAATTTAATCTGGACACAAAAAAAAAAATATAGATAACTAAATGTAAGTAGACGTATACTTGTTATAACACACCAATTTCATTGCGTTGTTGATTATTTTCATACACCTATAAAACACACAGCCAGCAACATAACTGACAGTGCAGTGTATAAAGAAAGATGTGTGTGTGCGCTCGCGCGCATGTGTGTACGTACACTGGAGTACAAACACCGCTGCCTAAGGGAAGCATTTCCTGACAAGTGAAGAGTGACTCTAATTACCCGCCGCCTGTGGCGCACATGTTGCGCGGACCCGGACTGTGGTGAGTGATACCAGTAGTGGCCAGACTGAACTTTAAAGAATGCTAAGTATGAATGGTCAGAATTGCTCCACGCATCACACAGCATGTATGAAAGTTGAAGCTTTATTCGTTGTCAGAGCATGAACTTGTTGAAAAGTCTGTAGCATGGCATGAATGTAAACACCTCTTAAGTGCAGATTACTTTCTCCTTTCTCTGGTGTGTTTGTACTCGTTGTAAACTTCAGACAGAGTACTTTCTGTCGGTTTTATCGAAAATCTTATAGCTGTGATGAGTCAGACATAAATGATGTAGAACCACAGACACTACAATTTACCGCTTGCAGCTTAATGCTGGCACTGACAGGGCAAACCGTCGCTTTGTATGGTTCCCTTGGCACTGAGCAGCTGTTTTGTCTTTCGCGGTGGCTCAGTGAGTGAGTTCAACTAAACAGTGGGCTGTGAAACGCCGTGTAAGCCAACCACTGACAAAACTTACAGGATCTGTAACATACCTATATGATATCATGTGTGTGTGTACACAAGAAGATGTTTGTGTGGATTGAACTCAGGGCCTTACTGTTGGTAGTCCGACATTTACCCACATGTCTGTCACACCTGTTTGATGTACAGGGTAAAGAATTAAAAGGATTTAATATTGAGTAGGTTTGGTATACAGGGTAAAGAATTGACAGGATTTATTATTGAATAGGATGAAGGATTGAAAGGGTTGAATATTGAATGGTCACCATTGTGAAAGAGAGCATGTGATTGTTTTTCACTGTACTTTGTTTTTCACCATACAGGGGACAAACTGAGCAGAGACCATGGAATTTTCGATGTCTACCATGATCCTTGTCGCGTGAGAGCTGGCCTGGATCATCCCTGGAGTGTGGGTTAGTAGAGACAGGGGTTCAAACCTCTTATAGTGAAATAGACTTATGTAGTAAATATTTGTTTGTGTGTCTGTTTATTGTGGTGATGATAATCCTGATTGAAGTCTGAAATAGCTCAAGGAAATATGACTGCATCAAGTAATTTGTTGTTGTTGTCAATGTTTGATAGCTGTGCTCATGTGAAAGTAAAGTGAAAATATCTTTCGTCAATTTTTTGCAAGTCTGTATTTGTATTTCTTTGTCAACTTTATCTTATTTTCAGAGATCATATGTATAATAATAATAATAATAATAATAATAATAATAATAATAATAATAATATATTTATTTATATAGCGCAAAATCTTGATAAAATCAAATCTAAGCGCTGAGCGTATACATGCATACATACCTTCATAATATGAGCGTATACATGCATACATACATGCATACATACTTACGTACATAAATCTAAGCTGAGCGTATACATGCATACATACATACATACATAAATCTAAGCGTATACATACATACATACATACATACATACATACATAATACATACATACATACGTACGCACATGCATACAATATACACATGCAGAATATCAAATATGCATGCTAGAGATTCTGTAAGCGATGTCTGTGCCGGCTTATGAAAACAGGAAAAACACCAGCATGCATGCCCATCAAAGATGTAGACTGTGCAACAACATATGGAATATGGTCAGCTTGTCTAACAGCTTGAGTTCTCTGTGCTTTACTATAAAGTCTGATTATGTGTCTTCCCCCCTGGGGATGCCAGGGACTCTTTCAGTATTAATGTATCTCCACCTTCTGGAAGCTGTTTGCTAGAAATTTCCTCTTTTTTGTCATTCTCTTTGTTTCTGCCTTGTTCCTTTGCTTTCTGTCATTTCTCCCTGTCATTTTTTTGCCTTGCTGGTTCATTCATCTATATGTGTTCAATAAAGTCTTACATAATTTCTTTTAGGACTGATAATTTGGTACATTATTAAGTGCACTTTTGGCTCTAATGAAATATGTGGAAACAATTTTAGGTAATTTAGGCCTGTTTTTATTATGTTTTAATGTCCTTAGTAATATTTAAATTTGTATTCAGGTATGTTTTTTAAATCCCTGTGATAAATTGGATGGAATGGTCAGTGCCAGGGGCATCACCTTAGATTATTTGGGCGAATGCATTGATATGTGCACTTAATTTCCTTTTCCTTTTTTTTTTTCCTGTTGAAGTATTGTGTATGTGTTGAAATGGTTATAGCCTGATATTGCTGTACGCAGTTGGCTGGGCTTAAAAGAAAAAGAACAACAACAAAAAATGAATATGTGTAATGCACAGTAGATGCAAATGAATTGGATAAAAGCACCAAATAGATATGATTTATAACAATAATGATAATCACTGACTCAGGTTTTGTTCTGTTAAAGTTGCATTCAGTGTCTGATTTTTTTTAAAGCAAAATCTAAAAATGAATTACCTTTTCAGAGCATAGTAAATCCAGGTGAGGACATGCAGTATAAATATTCCTGTTTTTAATAATTTTATCCTTTGAGATAATTTGAGTCTTTGTATGTGTGCGTGTGCACAGGCATGCATGCATATATGTGTGTTTGTGTGGTTCACCAGTATGCGTTGTGCCTTCATTCACACTCATACCTATGATGCTGTTGCAGGGACAGAATTCAAACAGCTCTTCATGCACGAGTCAACAGTAACAAGTCCAGACTCGTTGAAAGTGTCCCTGTCTGATTCGGTGCTCCGCCACCGCCACGTTGTGGATGCTGACATCATAGAACAGTCCATGGAGAGTCTGGTGAACGACAGACTTCGCACCGATGAACATGGCAACATCGTTACCTTTCCTGAAGCTGGCAAACGTCGCATTGACTATGTTCTGAGCCGAAAAGATACACCTGTGGTAAGTCTGTAGTTGTGATTTTTCTTGGCCTTCTTCTTGTAGTAGAGAATGATTCAGATTGAATTTAAATTTGTGTGTGTGTGTGTGTGTGTGTGTGTGTGTGGTGTCTGGGGGGGGATGTGTATGTGTGTGTGTGTGTGTGTGTGTATGTGTGTGTATAGATAGATGGGATGAATGGCAGATTTGGGAATGATTTCTATACACTGTATGTATAACAACAGAAAGTGGCTTAGTCAGTGTTTTGGTTGGGACCCAAGATCTGATCAGCTTCTCAAATTCAGTCCCAGTCTCCAACATTAAAAACTGGTCTGTTCACTACCCCATTTTAATATTTCCATCATTCTGGCGGTGTCAGCCAGTTAGTGTTTCGTTGGTCCATTCTGCCTCTTTCCCTGATTCAAGACCTTGCCAGCGCACAGGGTTTTGCATAGGATGTGGGAGTCTGCCAGATAATTGATGGCAGCTTTGAGTGGAGCGCATATGGAATTGTTTGAGAGCGATGAAGTCCTCTTGAACAAACTCCAGACTTTGTTGGAGACAAACCTAGGAATGAAATCCTCCGTACAATGTGTTCAGTATTTTGATCTAAAGATAGACATGTCTTTGAAGGTTGTTTGTACCAGAAGGTCCCGTGTTCATTCCCGGATTCCAGCACCATAGAGAGAAGAGTGGCAGAATGGTTAAGACGTTCGCCTGCCAATAATTAAAGTTGAGGTTCCAGGGTTCTCTCCCTGTATAGGCCTAGACTTTTCTCCTCAGTTTGACTGGAAAATCGAACTGAACGTCTAGTCCTTCGGATGGGGATGAAAAATGAGTCGGATCCATGTGCCTTCTGGCTGCACACACTAAAGATCCCACGGCAGTTGAAAATCGTGGCGAGTAGGGCCTGGCTGCTTTGGTGTAAAACATTACAGAGATATGTTGATTTCCCAGGTCCTTGCCTTTCTGAAGTCATGGTTTAAAAAAATGTGAATATGAATATGAAGTTGAATCGAGGAAGAGGGGATAGGTGCCGCCCTCGTGGTGCTGGCCCCGGGAAAAGTTGAGGTCTCTGCCACCTCACTCCCTTATGACCCAGGGTTATGGAACTATCTAGGAGGACCTCAGGACCTGGCCAGCTCATGGGTTTATGTGCAGGCTTAAGACTTGTGCCATGATCATTCTGGATCTTCTCCATCACATGACATCTGTGACATTATTTCGCATGGAATTCATTCTGAGCACGTAGATGTCATCTTGAGAAATTGAAACTGAAACTGAAACTGTGGGAGATTTTTGTTGTTGTAGTTGAGTTTTTTTGTGTTTTTTTTTTAGGGGGGGGGGGGGGGGGTTCTTTTTTCCCCTTTGAGCTGCTTTCATTGGTCTTAGTCTGTCTTTTTCTGTCAGATTTTCAGATTGATTGATTGGTTGTTGCAGGACATAAGCAAGTTCCAGTTCGTAACTCGACTGGCATCTCTCAGCGACCACATACCGGTGGCCATGTCTTTTAAGGCCAAAGTGTGACCCATCCATCTGCACAGACATTGGTGATGAGCTACAGCAATTTAATACTAAATTAAAGCGTGTATGTGTGAATCGGAGAGGAAGGTGGTAGAGTGACTGGGATTGTGGGAAGAAGATACCATTTGATTTGAGAGAGAGATACATATATATAGAAAGATAGAGAGGCAGACAGACAGACAGACAGAGAGAGAGAGAGAGGGAGGGAGAGAGAGTGTTTAACTGTTGCATTGTCTCAATCTACCCACCAGTTTTTTTTTTAATTTTGCAGAAAGCTGGAGGGGAGTGGTGGAGTGAGGTTGTGAAATGGTTACGTGACAGGTAGATGATAGAGAGGGGTTTATAGTGACAGGTATGAAAAGGGATGGTTTATTTAACAGCTAATAGAAGGATTGATTAGGTTGACAGACTGTTAATAGAGGGATGGTTTATGTTAACAGTTAATAGATGGAAGGTTTATGTTGATAGTGAATAGATGGATGGTTTATGTTGACAGTGAATAGATGGATGGTTTATGTTGACAGTGAATAGATGGATGGTTTATGTTGACAG
>JAPXFY010000020.1:61166582-61169082 GCA_030674185.1 Monoplex corrugatus
AGCACATTGTGGACTCTCGTGGGGATGCCAGGGGCTCTTTCAGTATAAATAGTATCCCCACCTTCTGGAAATTCTGTGCTAGAAACTTCCTCTTTTCTGTCACTCTCTTTGTTTCTGCCTTGTTCTTTTGCTTTCTGTCATTTCTTCCCGTCATTTTTCTGTCTTGATAGTCTATTCGCATGTATTTGTTCGATTAACTCTTAATAGGAGCGCCCAAGCCTTCCTTTATACTCTGCAACTACCCTACACACAACCATGAGAGAGGAGAGAAATACATACAATATATTGGTCTTATGTTCAAGATTGACATAGTCTTTCACTCTTGAACTGACCAAACACACACACATAGACAAGACAGAACATATACAGGGTTGCTTCCGAGGCATATACGTAATACCAAAGAAATAAGAGGGAAGCAGGGAGAATTTTTATGATATTAATCAAAGTACATAACTCTTGAGAATTATCTCCCATGTTGTACTCAAATCTAACACAGTTTGCACTACCATTCAGCTAGCATAGAAGCAGATACAAAGTACAAAAACAGTAAGCTCAGAACACTGACAGTTTGCACTACCCATTCAGCTAGCATAGAAGCAGATACAAGTACAAAAACAGTAAGCTCAGAAACTGGTGTTCTGAGCTTAGTTTTTACTTGTATCTGCTCTATGCTAGCTGAGAGTGTTCTGAGCTTACTGTTTTTGTACTTTGTATCTGCTTCTATGCTAGTGAGAGTGTTCTGAGTTACTGTTTTTGTACTTTGTATTGCTTCTATGCTAGCTGAATGGGTAGAGCAAACTGTGTTAGATTTGAGAAGTACAACATGGGAGATAATTCTCAAGAGTTATGTACTTTGATTAATATCATAAAAATCCTCCCTGCTTCCCTCTTATTTCTTTGGTATAACTCTTAATAGTTTCTCTTAGGATTGATAATTGGGTACACGTATTAAGTGCATTTTATGCTCTAGAGAAGTGTGATATGCAGAAAACGATTTTAAGCAGTTTAGGCCCATTTTTATATGTATGTTTTGCTGTCTTGGTTATGTTTAACAATAGTATTGAGGTATGTTTTTTAAAAGCCCCTGGTGATAAATTGGATGGAGTGGTTAATGTAATGCAAGGGGCATGTCCTTGGATTGTTTCTGTGAATGCATTGATTTGTGTACTGAATTTTATTTTTCATTTGTTTTATTTATAATCTGTGAGTTATAGTGTATCTTTTTAGATGGTTATAGCTTTGATATGGTTCTGTGCAGTCGGCTTGGCTTTTAAGCAACAATGACAATAACAATGATAGCACTTTGTAGAACTGAACCCGTCCACCCATCACCCTCCCTCTTGCTTCCCACCCCTCAGTCTAAAAACAAATTTTGTGGGTTTTAATCTGGTCACAATGGAAAGCTGGAAGGAAAGAGAGCACCAGGTAGACCCAGGGAGAAGATACTAGACGGATTTGCAGAGTGGCTGAAGACAAGGAGGGTGGAAGAGATGCTTGAGGCAACAAAAGATAGAGACAGCTAGAAGTCCATAATCGCCAACGCCATGCGACAAGGCACCTGATGATGATGATGATGATGATGATGATGATGTCGGTGAAACTGAACGCCCCCTTCAGAAGAGACTAACAGAACACAAGAGGGACTCTTCTCCAGTAGGAGCTCACCTACACGCCGAAAAACATCAATTCAGTGCGGACAATGTCAACATCCTGGACAGAGAAAATAAGTGGTTCCAGCGAGGAGTCAAGGAGGCCATCTACATCGCAGCCACCAACCCCCCGCTCAACAGGGACCGGGGCCGTTACACCCTGCCCCCGGTGTACCATTCTCTGATTGATCTCGTGAACTGGGTTCATCCCATGTTCGCGAGATCTGAGTAGAGATTCACGCAGACAGCATTAGAGCGCTGACGAAGATGGCGAGAACGCCATCGAAAGCTACGGAACTGTGAGTAGCGATTTTTACACTGTTGGGAGACCTTGTTCTTCAAAATTGGTAGCATTAAATAATAATAACGATAATAATGATAACTGTTGCTCTGAGAGATGAAATGGCAGTGTCATGTTCAGTGTTCATTGTTCAATAGATGGTCATAAATTCATGTTATATTTATCAACCAGCATAATTATCTTAGCATCTTATTGACAGAATATCTGAGCATTTTATAAAATTCTTTTTCTGATCCAACATGCTTTAATAAAAGCAAAACTGACATATCCCCACCACTGCCACCATTCTTCTTTTTTTGTTGTTGTTGTTTAATTTGCTTTATCCTTTTGACTCCTGCACCCTGTCCACCAGTATCCTGCATTGTCAACCATGCTAGCAAAACAAAACTTAACCCTTTGATTCCCTCACCCTATCCATCAGCTTCCTGCAGGAAGCTGCTAGATAGGGTGAGTGAGTCAAAGGGTTAAGTTTTTGTCGCTTGTGGATAGGGTGCAAGAGTCGAAGGGTGATGTGAACATTTATCAATTATGTGTTCAAAATGTTATTTTC
>JAPXFY010000020.1:61174082-61179082 GCA_030674185.1 Monoplex corrugatus
ACATCATGATGATGATGAATTGGAAAATCTTAGAAACAGTTATCTTTGAAACTCAACCCGTGATGTAGTGGTTAGCGCAACTGACTGGAAGGTTGTCGGTTCGAATCCCCATCAGTCACTATCAAAAATCGTTGTAGGATTTCTTTGGCTCCAACCGGTTCCTACCCAGAGCTGAGCTTAGCTTGCTATGGGTTCATTGGGAAGACTGGGACTACACAGTCGAGTCTCATCCACTTCAAAGATGTGTCATTGAAGTGGTTGCTTAAATCTTGTGACCAATACTGCAGGTGTCTGTATCTCTCACGCCAAGATATGTTAAGATATTAAGCGTAGGGTACAGCTCTGTCACAATCTCAGTCCTAGATGAAACTCCATAGCATCATGATTATCATCCTCATCGCCATCATGATCATTACATTATAATCAATAAAGAAAAAAAAATGTGCAAGAAGCTGGTGAATATGATGAGAGACTCAAAGGGTTAAAATTTGGCTTTGCTAGCATGGTTGACAATGCAGGATGCTGGCGGACAGGTTGCGGGAGTCAAAGGGTTAAATTGTGACTTTGCTAGCATGGTTGTTAATGCAGGATGCTGGTGGGCAGGATGTGGAAGTCAAAGGGTTAAATAAGTAGACAAACTAGAAGCCTAAAACGGAAAGCCAAAAAGGGGCTCTGTGGTATTGAAAACGCAGCAGGAGCAAAAGCTGGCAAGCAGCAGATAAACAACTGGATGCCTGGGCTATCTCCCTCTCTCCACTATCTCTATCCCCTCATCCTGCTACCACCAAATCATGCCAGACTCACATAATAGGCACTTGAACTTTGTACAGCGGGGTATTACCTTATCTGTCTTTGTCTGTCTGTCTGTCTGTCTGTCTGTCTGGTTCTCTGTTGCTTCTTGCCGCTTCCCTTGCCTATCTTTTAAAGGGAAAGTTGTATGACTTAAAAGAGATCAGTGTTACGTTGTGTAACAGACAATGTGTGTCTTGTCTGTGTTGTAAAACTTGAAACCAATAAAACGCACTCACACACACACGCTCTACGCACGTTCCCCCCCCCCCCCACACACAACACTAAAAATTTTTTTTTAAAAACCCACACACATACACACACACAAATACACACACACAAACACACATACACACAACCACATGCACACACATACACAAACAAACATACAAACACTCTAAAAAATATACATGTACATAAACATACATACACGCACACACATACACACACATGCAC
The DNA here is from genome assembly GCA_030674185.1 of Monoplex corrugatus. Classification (NCBI taxonomy): domain Eukaryota; kingdom Metazoa; phylum Mollusca; class Gastropoda; order Littorinimorpha; family Ranellidae; genus Monoplex; species Monoplex corrugatus. The sequence continues at coordinate 61,175,328 of JAPXFY010000020.1, forward strand.
ACACACAATACACAAACACGCGAACACATGTATACTACTAACATACGCTCACACACACATACACAACACACACAACAACACACTGACACACACACGCACGCACACACACAAACACACACTCACACACATACATACATAAACACATACATATACACACATGCGCGTACACGGACTTCCATATGCATACTCACACTAATACACATACGCGCACACACATTCACATACACGCACTCACGCATACGTGCGAACACACACACATGCACACACAGGCACACACACACACACACGCACACTAACATACACACAAAAACAAACACACACATGTACATACATGCACACACGCACACATATATTTAACACATACACACATACATAGGCCTAATCACAAAAACTCATACACAGACAAGCACAAACGCGCACACACACACACAATCACATGCACATACACATACACAATCACATGCACACACGCATACACAATCACATGCACACACACATACACAATCACATGCACACACACATACACAATCACATGCACACACACATACACAATCACATGCACACACACATACACAATCACATGCACACACACATACACAATCACATGCACACACACATACACAATCACATGCACACACACATACACAATCACATGCACACACACATACACAATCACATGCACACACACATACACAATCACATGCACACACACATACACAATCACATGCACACACATACACAATCACATGCACACACAGCATACACAATCACATGCACACACATACACAATCACATGCACACACGCATACACAATCACATGCACACACATACACAATCACATGCACACACATACACAATCACATGCACACACATACACAATCACATGCACATACACATACACAATCACATGCACACACACATACACAATCACATGCACACACACATACACAATCACATGCACACACACATACACAATCACATGCACACACACATACACAATCACATGCACACACACATACACAATCACATGCACACACACATACACAATCGCATGCACACACACATACACAATCACATGCACACACACATACACAATCACATGCACACACATACACAATCACATGCACATACACTACACAATCACATGCACACACACATACACAATCACATGCACACACACATACACAATCACATGCACATACACATACACAATCACATGCACACACACATACACAATCACGTGCACACACACATACACAATCACATGCACACACATACACAATCACATGCACTCACACACATACACAATCACATGCACACACATACACAATCACATGCACACACACATACACAATCACATGACACACACACATACACATCACATGCACACCACATACACAATCACATGCACATACACATACACAATCACATGCACACACACATACACAATCACATGCACACACACATACACAATCACATGCACACACACATACACAATCACGTGCACACACACATACACAATCACATGCACAAACACATACACAATCACATGCACACACATACACAATCACATGCACACACACATACACAATCACATGCACACACACACATACACAATCACATGCACACATACACACACAATCACATGCACACACACATACACAATCACATGCACACACACATACACAATCACATGCACACACACATACACAATCACATGCACACACACATACACAATCACATGCACATTCACACATACACAATCACATGCACACATACACACACATCACATGCACACACACATACACAATCACATGCACACACACATACACAATCACATGCACACACCACAACACAATCACATGCACACACATACACAATCACATGCACATTCACATACACAATCACATGCACACACACATACACACACACATACACAATCACATGCACACACACACATACACAATCACATGCACACACACATACACATACACAATCACATGCACACACACATACACAATCACATGCACACACACATACACACACACATACACAATCACATGCACACACACATACACAGTCACATATACATACACAATCACATGCACACACATACACAATCACATGCACACACATACACAATCACATGCACACACACATACACAATCACATGCACACACACATACACAATCACATGCACACACGCATACACAATCACATGCACACACACATACACAATCACATGCACACACACATACACAATCACATGCACACACGCATACACAATCACATGCACATGCACATACACAATCACATGCACACACACATACACATCACATGCACATACACATACACAATCACATGCACACACACACACACACAATCACATCACATACACATACACAATCACATTGCACATACACACACACAATCACATGCACACACACTACACAACACATGCACATACATACACAATCACATGCACATCACACAACACAATCACAGCACATACACATACACAATCACATGCACACACACCACACAATCACATGACACACACAATACACACACACATACACAATCACATGCACACACACATACACAATCACATACACATACACAATCACATGCCCCACAACTATACACAATCACATGCACACACGCATACACAATCACATGCACACACACATACACAATCACATGCACACACACACTACACAATCACTATGCACACACACATACACAATCACATGCACCACACACATACACAATCACATGCACACACACATACACAATCACATGCACACACACACAACAATACACAAACACGCAACACATAAATACATATGACATACGACCACACACACATACCACACACATATGACACACACAGTACGCACACACAAACACACCACTCACACACATACATACATAAACACGTACATATACACAACACACAGCGAACACATACATATCAATGACATACGCTCACACACACATACACACACATACTGACACACCACGCACGCACACACAAAACACACACTCACACACATACATACATAAACACGTACATATACACATATGCGCGTACACGATTTGCATATGCATACCCACACAATACACATACGCGCACACAATTCACATACAGATCACGCACACGTGCAGATCACACACACATACCGCACACACACACACACACTCACTCACACAACACACACACACACACACTCACATCACACACACACACACAACACACAACACACCACTAACATACACACAAAACAAACAAACACACACCACACATATATTAACAACTACACACATACATAACCACAAAAACTCATACAGAGACAAGCACAAAGCGCAACACACTACACAATCACATGCACACACACATACACATACACATAACACAGCACATACACACCACACATACACAATCCATGCACACACACACACACATACAATCACATGCACACACACATACACATCACATGCACACACACATTACAACACATGCACACACACACACATATCACATGCACACACACATACACAACACATGCACACACACACATACACAATCACAGCACACACACTACACAATCACATGCACACACACACAACACATCACATGCACACACACATACACAATCACATGCACACACACACATACACAATCACATGCACACACACACATACACAATCACATGCACACACACATATACAATCACATGCACACACACATATAC
>JAPXFY010000020.1:61184082-61194082 GCA_030674185.1 Monoplex corrugatus
TTAATCTTTCAAGTTTCAGTGCAGCCTCTGAACAGAACAGACAGAAGTGGGGAACCTTCGTTGCTGCCATACACTGAACGCCAGTGGCATAGAAGGCAGTAGTAAGCAAGTAACTATATCTATAGCCTATGGACCTAAGTGACCTTCATAGTTTGTTGCATCATTCGTTGGAGTAGTTTTGTACACCTTTCTTGTCTTGTTCTGTTGACTAAATTAACCCTTTGGTGAGTGAATCAAAGAGTTTTATTTTTAGCTTGTGGATAGGGTGAGGGAGTCAAAGGATCATATTATTATCTAGTGGACATGGTCAAGGAGTCAAAGGGTTAAGATTTTAGCTGTGGATAGGGTGAGGGAGTCGAAGGATTATGTTTTTAGCTAGTGGATATGGTGAGGGAGTGAAAGGGTTAAATTTTTGCAATTTTAGCTTGTGGGTAGGGTGAGGGAGCCAAAGGGTTATGTTTGGCTGGTGGATAGGGTGAGGGAATCAAAGGGCTATTTTTTTTTTTTTTTGCAGTTGGCAGATAGGGTGTGGGAGTCGAAAGGTTAAATACACATTCTTCATTCTGTTTTCCTGCGTTTCTGCCAAGGGCTTTCAATTAGTTTACTCCACAGAATTACAGTGTTGGCAGTATTAGAATGATTAGTGGATTATTACATGTGGGTGGAACATCCACACGCCCTACGTAACTACGTAACACCTCTGAGCAAATAGTTAATTAGGTTAAATTAAGTTCATATTGCTTATAGCCCATCGAACTACTAAAGCCATCTTAGGGGTAAGTTCATTAGGCTATAGAAACCAACAGTTAAGCCGCAAAAACCAACAGTTTGTTTAGCTACATGAACAGACAGTTAATTAGGCTACAACTTGAAAACTAGTGGCTAAGAAGGCTACAGAAACCAAGAATTAATTAGGCTACAACTTAAAAACTGATAGTTAATTAGGCTACAGAAACAGACAGTTAACTAAGCTGCAACTTGGGAACTGAATGTTAATTAGGCTATAGAAACCAACAGTTAATTAGACGACAGAAACTAGTGGTTAGTTAGACTACAGAAACGAACAGTTATATATGCTAAAAGTTAATTAGACTACAGAAACGAACAGTTATATATATGCTAAAAGTTAATTAGACTACAGAAACGAACAGTTATATATATGCTAAAAGTTAATTAGACTACAGAAACCAACAGTTATATATATATGCTAAAAGTTAATTAGACTACAGAAACCAACAGTTATATATATATATGCTAAAAGTTAATTAGACTGCAGAAAACCAACATTATATATATGCTAAAAGTTAATTAGACTACAGAAACCAACAGTTATATATATGCTAAAAGTTAGACTACAGAAACCAACAGTTATATATATATGCTAAAAGTTAATTAGACTACAGAAACGAACAGTTATATATATGCTAAAAGTTAATTAGACTACAGAAACCAACAGTTATATATATATATGCTAAAAGTTAATTAGACTACAGAAACCAACATTATATATATGCTAAAAGTTAATTAGACTACAGAAACCAACAGTTATATATATGCTAAAAGTTAGACTACAGAAACCAACAGTTATATATATATGCTAAAAGTTAATTAGACTGCAGAAACCAACAGTTATATATATATGCTAAAAGTTAGACTACAGAAACCAACAGTTATATATATATGCTAAAAGTTAGACTACAGAAACCAACAGTTATATATATATGCTAAAGTTAGACTGCAGAAACCAACAGTTATATATATATGCTAAAAGTTAATTAGACTACAGAAACCAACAGTTGTATATATATATATGCTAAAAGTTAATTAGACTGCAGAAACCAACAGTTATATATATATGCTAAAAGTTAATTAGACTACAGAAACCAACAGTTATATATATATGCTAAAAGTTAATTAGACTACAGAAACCAACAGTTATATATATATATATGCTAAAAGTTAATTAGACTGCAGAAACCAACATTATATATATGCTAAAAGTTAATTAGACTACAGAAACCAACAGTTATATATATGCTAAAAGTTAGACTACAGAAACCAACAGTTATATATATATATGCTAAAAGTTAATTAGACTGCAGAAACCAACAGTTATATATATATGCTAAAAGTTAGACTACAGAAACCAACAGTTATATATATATGCTAAAAGTTAGACTACAGAAACCAACAGTTATATATATATGCTAAAAGTTAGACTACAGAAACCAACAGTTATATATATATGCTAAAAGTTAATTAGACTACAGAAACCAACAGTTATATATATATATGCTAAAAGTTAATTAGACTGCAGAAACCAACAGTTTTATATATGCTAAAAGTTAATTAGACTACAGAAACCAACAGTTATATATATATGCTAAAAGTTAATTAGACTACAGAAACCAACATTATATATATGCTAAAAGTTAATTAGACTACAGAAACCAACATTATATATATGCTAAAAGTTAATTAGACTACAGAAACCAACAGTTATATATATGCTAAAAGTTAGACTACAGAAACCAACAGTTATATATATATATATGCTAAAAGTTAATTAGACTGCAGAAACCAACAGTTATATATATATGCTAAAAGTTAGACTACAGAAACCAACAGTTATATATATATGCTAAAAGTTAGACTACAGAAACCAACAGTTATATATATATGCTAAAAGTTAGACTACAGAAACCAACAGTTATATATATATGCTAAAAGTTAATTAGACTACAGAAACCAACAGTTATATATATATATGCTAAAAGTTAATTAGACTGCAGAAACCAACAGTTATATATATATGCTAAAAGTTAGACTACAGAAACCAACAGTTATATATATGCTAAAAGTTAGACTACAGAAACCAATAGTTATATATATATGCTAAAAGTTAATTAGACTACAGAAACCAACAGTTATATATATATGCTAAAAGTTAGACTACAGAAACCAACAGTTATATATATATGCTAAAAGTTAATTAGACTGCAGAAACCAACAGTTATATTATGCTGACAGTTAATTAGACTGCAGAAACCAACATTTAATTAGGCTACAGAAATAGTTGATTAGGCTAAACAAAACAATTAATAAAGATCCAGAAACCAACAGTTCTTTAGGCTACAGAAACCAACAGATTATGCCAACAGATCATTTGGAAAAACAACAACAACATTTAATAAGGCTACAGAAACACTTGATTAGGCCAAAGAAAACAGCAGTTAAAAAAGGATACAGAAATCAAACAGTTAAAGAGGCTACAGGAACAAACAGTTCATTAGATTAACAGTTAGTAAGGGTACAGAAACCCAGAGTAACAGTTAGTAAGGGTACAGAAACCCAGAGTAACAGTTAGTAAGGGTACAGAAACCCAGAGTTAATCAATTAGGCCAAAAGTTAATTAGGCTACAGAAACCAACAGTTAAGCGGATTATAGAAACAGCTGATTAGATTACAAAAACAGTTAATACAGAAACAGTGAAATGGGTTCCTGAAACAGTTAATTAGGATTCAGAGACAGTTAATCAGGTTCTTGAAACAGTTACAATTAGGCAACAGAAACAGTTCATTAGGCTACAGAAACTAACAGTTAATTAGGATAACAGTTAATTAGGCTACAGAGGCCAACAGTTCATTAGGCTACAGAAACTAACAGTTAATTAGGACAACAGTTAATTAGGCTACAGAGTCCAACAGTTCATTAGGATACAGAAACTAACAGTTAATTAGGATAACAGTTAATTAGGACAACAGTTAATTAGGCTACAGAGGCCAACAATTCATTAGGATACAGAAACCAATGGAAACAGGATTTGGTAACATGTCCTCTGGAATTCTTTCTTTCTTTCTTTCTTTCTTACTTTCTTTCTACGTGGCCTCCCAAGTTCTTTCTTTCTTTCTTTCTATGTGGCCTCCCAAGTTCTTTCTTTCTTTCTTACTTTCTTTATTTCTTCTGCTGCCTCTGTGTCTGTCTCACTTTTCTCCTCTGAGTGCAGCTATAAATGTTCTGGTATGGCAGAGCATGTGTTCATGGAAGAGGTGAGAGCTTCTTTGAAAACTCCTGAGATTATGGACTGATGCTGTCAGAAAAACAGGCGTTGTGTGTGTGTGTGTGTGTGTGTGTGTGTGTGTGTGTGTGTGTGTGTTGTGCTGTGCCTGTGCCTGTGCTGTGCCTGTGCTGTGCGTGTGCTGTGCTGTGGCGTGCGTGTGCTGTGTGTGCGTGCGTGTGTGCGTGCGTGCGTGCGTGCGTGCGTGTGTGCGTGCGTGTGTGTGTCTGTGTGCGTGTGTGTGGTCTGTGTGTTTGTCTGTGTGTGTGTGTGTGTGTGTGTGTGTGGTGTTTGTGTGTGTGTGTTTGTGTGTGTGTGAAAGTGCGTGTGGTGTTTGTGTGTGCATGTGTGTGTGTGGTGTGTGTGGTGTGTGTGTGTGTGTTGTGTATGTGCTGTGCTGTGTGTGTGTGGTGTGTGTCTCTGTGTGTATGTGTGTGTGCGTGTGTGTGTTTGTGTGTGTGTGTGTGTGTGTGTTTGTCTCTGTGTGTGTGTGTGTGTGTATGTGTGTGTGTTTGTGTGTGTGTGTTTGTGTGTGTGTGTGTGTGTGTGTGTGTGTGTGTGTGTGAAAGTGCGTGTGTGTTTGTGTGTGTGTGTGTGTGTGAGTGTGTGTGTGTGTGTGTGTGTGTGTGTGTGTGTGTGTGTGTGTGTGTGTGTTTATGTGTGTATGTGTTTATGTGTGTGTGTGTGTGTGTTTATGTGTGTGTGTGTGTGTGTTTGTGTGTGTGTGTGTGTTTATGGTGTATGTGTGTATGTCTGTGTTCATTCATTTGGTAGTCTTGGACAAAGAGCGATTTTCAAGTCTAAAAATCACGCAAAACCAGGTTAGAGTTGTGCCATTACATTTTCATTTCACTTTCTCAATATATCATCTCCATGTCTGAATAGATTCAGTGTGCACCGATGCTACAGATGCCATGTGATGGAGAAAATCCAAAATGATCATAGCATAAGCCATAAATCAGTGGATAAGCCGTACCTGATGGCAAGGTTTTGAGGTCATACTGGGTGGTGAGCCTAACGTGCATCGGCATTCAGGCAGTCTAAGATACATCACAGACACCTGAATACCAGGATTTCTGTCTGACATTGGTGATTAATATTTAGATAGTTGAATTATATGTAAATTATAGGTCTATGCTTGCCCATACAGGTGGTTTTCTTTTTTTCAGCATGAATGTTCCTGTGAACAGCTTCTTACTGAATCCACCACAAGTGTCTGCTTTTTTCTTTCTTGTTTGCTCGCTTGCTTTTTAAATCTTGTTCACTTTGCGTGTAGACTAACTTGCATTTCAGATTATGGCATTCATTTTAACTTTGCGACATCTAGGCCTCATTGCTCACAGTTAACCCTTTGACTCCTGCATCCTATCCACCAGCATCCTGCATTGTCAACCATGCTAGCAAAACAAACACTGAACCCTTTGATTCCCTCACCCTATTCACCAGCTTCCTGCAGGAAGCTGGTGGATAGAGTGAGGGAGTCAAAAGGATAAGTTTTTGCAGTTGGTGGATAGAGTGTGGGGAGTCAAAGGGTCTGTGTTTAAAATGAGCCCCAACAAACAGGTAAGAAATTCATCTGTATGTATAAATACAGGGGGGTGCAAAAGTAGGTATACAGTAAGTATCACATTATTATTATAATGCTTAATTCCGCTCTCGATTAAAGGAGTGTGTGAATACCGACGGCAAGCAGTTTGAGTATCTGAGGGATTAAGGCTGTGCTTGTTATTTCATGTATATGCAATATTCATTTGTTTGTATAATAAATGCAATGAGTATTGTACGTGCTTTCTTTTTTCATAACTGTATACCTTCTTTTGCACCCCCCTGTATATTTGTACATTCACAGTCAGTCATAGAAAGCTGTCAGTTGGATCAGTAACATAGATCATGCAGACAGACAGTCTGTGTACACTCTTGTGCATATTTATGTGTACACACACACCTACACACACACCTACACGCACACACCTACACACACACACACCATGTATCGTGCTATTTTTTTTTTTTTATCAAGTTCTAATTGGTAGCATTTGCGTGTATAATTAATACAGCGCAAAGGAGTTTTCCTTTTCATATTTACCTGCATCCACATGCATAAATCGTCAGCATATTGAGCTAAAACTACATGCTTAGATACTTTACTGGGTAAGTCATGCATTAATATCATGAAAAGAAGGGGAGCTATAACGGATCCCTGAGGGATACCCATTTGAAGAATTCGTTTCGTGGAATATACATTTTCAATCCTCGTTTGAAATACTCTGTTTTCTAAGAAACACTTAACATAGTCAAAAATGTGACCTGTCAGCCCAATACTTTTAAATTTAAATAACAATCTGGAGTGCCACACTTGATCGTATGCTTTCGTTATATCAAAAAATGTAGCTAAAACACATTGACGTCTTGCAAATTGTTGTTTTATGTTAGTAGTTAGCTTTGTTAGGATTTCTACTGGTGACCTGCCTTTTCGAAATCCTGCCTGATTTACTGGTATTATTTTATTCTTTTCACAATAGTGCATCAGTCTCTTTAAGATTATTTTCTCCATTAGTTTACATACGTGTGATGTTAATGCAATTGGCCTGTAGTTTTTCAGATCGGTATTACATTTACCTGATTTTAGTACAGGAACCACTATCGTTTCTTTCCAGTTGTTGGGCATTTTCCCACTATTCCAGCATTTTTGAAATATGTCATGTAGCAAAATTATAAAATTTTCTGGTAAATTTTTCAGCATCTCATTGGAAATTGCATCTAGTCCAACTGACGTTTTTTTACTTGGAAGGGACTGAATGGCATCTTTTAATTCTTGAAGTGTGAGTGATGCATTCATGTAGTGAGTATTATCAGAGGCAGGATCCTTATATACATCTTTCTTTTCTTCTCGTTCCCTATAGTCTCTACTAGAGACAGGAAGTCCTTCTACACGACAGGTCTCAGCAAACACGTCTGCAAAAGCTTCTGCTTTTTCCAGTGAGCTAGGAAAAGGGTTATTTTCTAGCTTTACTGGAATTGATGGCAACTTAATCCCGTTTTTCATTAATTTTAGTTTTTCCCAAATCTTTATCATGTCTTTGTGGTCATTTACTTCACATTTACAAAAAGACGTCCAGTGTTGTTCTTTGGCTTGCTCTATGATTCTGTTACACTTAATGTTGGCACTTTTCATCGCTGTATGATTTTCAGGTGACCTGTTTGCTAAATAGATTTTGTATTTTTCTTTCTTTTCGTTCACTGCCTTTTGACAATCTTCATTCCACCAGACATTTCCATGATGTTTTCCTATTTTCGACACTGTAAGTTTTGGAATTGAAATGTTAGCAGCTCTTAACAGTGAGTTACAGAAAACTTCGTACATGTCGTTTATGTTCATTGCTTCAGATAGATCTGTTCTTGTCTTTTCAAGGATTGCCTTAAAACTGATCCAGTCTGCGTTTTTATAATTAAACTTGGGTAAACTATCTTGTGGCATGGCGTCTATTTTAGTAGTATGGTTTAGGGTAAGACGTATGGGGATGTGATCTGATCCCAACAAGTCATCCTCTGTTTGCCACGTGGCGTTTGGGGCTAGGGATGGTGAGATTAAAGTGAGGTCGATAGCTGTGGGTCTGTGGGTTGGTATATCGGGGATCCGGGTAACGTGTCCGTTGTTAAGTAAATATAAATTGGAATCTACAATATTTTCGATCAACCTGTTGCTTGTTATGTTTGTGCAATACTTTTCCCAAAATGGGGCATGTGCATTAAAATCACCTCCAATTATCCACTTGTCATCCTGATCTTGAAAGTGTCTTAACCATTCAGTGTTCACAGAATCTGGGCCTCTTGGTAAGTATACAGAGGCCATATTCACAACTAACGATGAGGAAAATTTTATAATGATTGCACATGATGAAATAAATGCGGTAGATTTAGGTACTGGCGATGTTCGTTCACAATAGTTCAGTCCTTCCCGAATGTATATAGCTGTTTGTACACGACCACCGTCATTTACAGAGTCACATATTGGTGGATAATAAAAACCGGATATTTTAGGTAATTTGGTTTTGATGGTATTCAGCGACTGTAGAAGCATGACATGGACGTTTTTAGAAGAGAGATAGTTACTCAAATATGAGATGTTTTTAACAATGGAACGAGTGTTCCACTGAAAAATGTTGATATCACTTACTACACACGTCTTCATGAGGAACGGTTGATAAACTTTAGAACAATATGGTAAGTTTAGATAATTCAATATTCATTTAACTTGGAATCAAAAGGTACAAATAGCATAAAAACGAAGTAGGTAAACAAGTAAATAATTAAGTAAAACAATATAGTTGAGAGCTGAACGAAGAGGAACTGAATCTGGGCTGAATCTAAAATGACCAGGGAGAGAAGAAAAATTGAGAGTGGAAGCCGGGTCTTTGTTGATGTCGTTGCCGGTTTGATCTCCTCCTCGGTTTTTCCCAGAAGAGCTGATGGATTTGCCTCCCTAAGTTTCTGGCCAGAACGCTTGCCCCTCTGGTGGTTGGATGGACGTCGTCCTGGCTGACTTGAGTGTGACTGATAGTTTGGAGATTATCATTGTTGACATAGTTGACACTTGCTGCTTTTAGGAGTCGCGCTTTTGTCAGGGCATTAAGAAGCTCTCTTTTTACGTTTAGGTGTTTGTCCCTCACAGGAGCGACCTGACTGACCACTACCTTTGCTTTCGGAAATTGTGTGTTGATGATTTTCACACATATTTCTAGGTTTATGCTGCATTCAGTGGGCTCCTTTGTTTTCAAATCTGTAATCCCCACATGTAGAACAACACAGTCAGGTTCAGGTGTCAGTTCTTCTTTCGATTTTTCAATGGCTGTCTTACAGTCGTCGATGGTACGGATTTTTCTCGTTGCCACCTGAAAACCGTAAGAACAGCCCAGTCTCTTTCCATCCACTTTATTTAGGACGGAGTCGTGGATGATAAGGACACGTGGAAGAATATTAGATTTCAATCTGGAATGTGCAGATGATACCGCTGTTTTGACGTCACGGTGAGGTTTTGTAGAGGCGTCTGGTCTTTGTTTGACGTCATTTTTCCTTCCTTTAGGTGTTTTTTCCTGATCTTTCAGTTTTGGAGGTTGAGCCGCGCATTCCGCATAGGAGGTGAATTTGTCCATCGGTGACATGGTGGAAAAATCACCGTGGACCGCGGAATCAGTTTGGCTCGCAATGGTGGTCGTAAGTATTGGGCACTTATTGTCATCGCGCAGCTCCTTTAACGTTGTGTTGTTTTCTAATAAGATTTTCCTCTCTGTTTGTAGTATGGTTGTGAGGCTGTTTATTTGTTTTGACAGTTCTTGTATAGATCTAGTATTTTTCAAATTGTCGATTTCCCTTACCGAAAATGGGTTACATCTATCCCTGGAAAAATCGAAAATAGTTTTATTTAATAATGGAGCTAACCCAGTAAATCTTCCCACTTTCAAACTGGGAGATACTCTTCTTCAGTTTAATGAGTCAATTAAATTCTTAGGAGTTTTTCTTACGGCAAAATTATCTTGGAATCAGCATATTGAATACTTATTAACCAAAGCTCAAAAAAGTTTAAATTTCTTAAAAATAGTTCGCAAACAGGCATGGGGTCAAGATTCATCAACACTTGTTCATCTTTGTAAATCGCTTGTTAGATCTAAATTAACCTATGCCCAAGAAATCTTCTTCAGTGCACCGAAACACTTAATGAAAAAACTGCAGAGCATAGATTGTAAAGGTTTCAAACTTGCACTGGGTCTTCCAATGCATGCTTCCTGTCTTCGCACATATACTGAAATCAAACTGTTGCCACTTGATGAGCAAAGGAAAGTCGCTTCTACTAAATTTTTGTTAAGACACACCACTGTAGAAAACATCTCTGAAACAGAAATTAAACTGAGATCAGATATCGACTTTCCAAAAAGCTAAATCAA
>JAPXFY010000020.1:61199082-61244082 GCA_030674185.1 Monoplex corrugatus
AATGATGGAAACATTAAGATGGGCAGTGAACAAGCTTTTGATATAGCGAGCTGGGATTGAACTTCAGATATCAGATCTTGAGTCCATGGCTGTATCAAAAGAACCAACCAGCCTGTATTTGTCTTCTTTTTACTATATCAGACATATCTTCTGATTTTTCTTTGCGTTTTTCTGGTTAGCCAAAAGCCATTTTTCAAACTTGCCTTTGCTTGTCTGTTTATCTGCCTAAAACTAAGAGCTATTGGCATAAATCTAACTCCAAAACTTCAAAACACCTTGTTAGTCAAGGATAGCAGCGTTAGAGCTAGTCCTTGTTACTCTTCATATACAACATAAGCAAGTCTGTTTACTCTGTGAGTCTCTGTCTCTCTGTCTGTCTGTCTCAGTGTCTGTCTGGCCAGCTGGCTGGCTGGCAGTCTCTCTGTCTCTCTTTCTCAAACACACACAAACGCAGACACAGACACACACAGTATGCACACACACACACACACTCACACACCACACACACACACACACACACACACACACACACACACACACACACACACACACACCCACAACACACACACACACACACACACACACACACTATATATATATATATATATTATATATAATATATATATACACACATATATCATAAAAAAAACACTCAACGACACACACACATACACACACACACACACACACACACAACACACACACACACACACACACACACACACACATACACACACACACATACACACACACACACATACACACACACATACGCACACACAAACACACACATACACACACCATACACACACATACACACACACACTAACACTAACACTAACACTAACACTAACACACACACTAACACACACATACCTGTATAACACATGCACAAACACAGACACACATGCATGGACTCCACAATACAATTACCCAGACTAACAAATCATCTTTACCATTTTATGGCCAACAGTTACATGAACACAAAAAAGCGCTGGCGGACGCAGAGACATCGGTATCAGAGAACCCCCAAGACATCACTGCCTACATCACCGCCGGTCAGGCCACTGCTGCCATGGGCCAGTTCAAGGAAGCCTTCCAGTTCTATAAGGCTGGTCTTCAGATTGACCCCAACCATAAGGTATGAAACATTCTACAGATTGATCCCAGCCATAAGATATGAAACATTCTACAGATCGACCCCAACCATAAGGTATGAAACATTCTTCAGATTGACCCCAACCATAAGGTATGAAACAATCTACAGATTGATCCCAACCATAAGTTATGAAACATTCTACAGATTGACCCCAACCATAAGGTATGAAACATTCTACAGATTGACCCCAACCATAAGGTATGAAACATTCTACGGATTGATCCCAACCATAAGGTATGAAACATTCTACAGATTGACCCCAACCATAAGGTATGAAACATTCTACAGATTGACCCCAACCATAAGGTATGAAACATTGTACAGATTGACCCCAACCATAAGGTATGAAATATTCTACAGATTGACCCCAACCATAAGGTATGAAACATTCTACAGATTGACCCCAACCATAAGGTATGAAACATTCTACAGATTATCCCCAGCCATAAGGTATGAAACATTCTACAGATTGACCCCAACCATAAGGTATGAAACATTGTACAGATTGACCCCAACCATAAGGTATGAAACATTGTACAGATTGACCCCAACCATAAGGTATGAAACATTCTACAGATCGATCCCAGCAATAAGGTATGAAACATTCTACAGATTGACCCCAGCCATAAGGCATGAAACAATCTACAGATTGACCCCAACCGTAAGGTATGAAACATTCTACAGATTGACCCCAGCCATAAGGTATGACACATTCTACAGATTGACCCCAGCCATAAGGTATGAAACATTCTACAGATTGACCCCAGCCATAAGGTATGAAACATTCGACAGATCGACCCCAACCATAAGGTATGACACATTCTACAGATTGACCCCAGCCATAAGGTATGACACATTCTACAGATCGACCCCAACCATAAGGTATGAAACATTCTACAGATTGACCCCAACCATAAGGTATGAAACATTCTACAGATTGACCCCAACCATAAGGTATGAAACATTGTACAGATCGACCCCAACCATAAGGTATGAAACATTCTACAGATTGATCCCAACCATAAGGTATGAAACATTCTACAGATTGACCCCAACCGTAAGGTATGAAACATTCTGCAGATTGATCCCAACCGTAAGGTATGAAACATTCTACAGATTGACCCCAGCCATAAGGTATGAAACATTCTACAGATTGACCCCAACCATAAGGTATGAAACATTCTACAGATTGATCCCAACCGTAAGGTATGAAACATTCTACAGATTGACCCCAACCGTAAGGTATGAAACATTCTACAGATTGACCCCAACCATAAGGTATGAAACATTTTACAGATTGACCCCAACCATAAGGTATGAAACATTCTACAGATTGATCCCAACCATAAGGTATGAAACATTTTACAGATTGACCCCAACCATAAGGTATGAAACATTCTAATGTTACATAATAATTATGCAAATTGATAGAATTCTTTGATCTATGCAGGTGGTTTGGAAGTGAATTCTTAATCTTTCCCCTCTTATTTTTGTAGTCTTAAGCCATCGACACCAGAGATGCAGAGCTATACTCAAGACATACGCCAAATGTGCAGTATAGTGCACTCCAGAAAACGACAATAACAAACAAAGAAGGCAAAGCTGTGCAGAAAAAAAAACAGGGTCACGCCTTACCTGCTTTAACCCTTTGACTCCCGTACCCTATCCACCAACTGCAAAAACTTAACTCTTTGACTCCCTCACCCTATCCAGCAGCTTCCTGCAGGAAGCTGGTGTGTAGGGTGAGGGAATCAAAGAGTTAAGTTTTTGCTTTGCTAGCATGGTTGACAATGCAGGATGCTGGTGAACAGGGTACGGGAGTCAAAGGGTTAACTTATCTGTCACTTCACCATTACTGTCAGTAGTAGGCTTTCCCACACAGAAGTTTTGTAACTCTGCTAAACAACAGTGCCACATGTCTACTGTGGCATTTTCACTGTAAGTTGCTGTTCAGGACTTGCAGCATTTGTACCAGTAATCACAGTATAGTACCTGAATCACTAATGTTTAGGGACATTTCATCCGTTTTTAAGGTCTCAGGATTTGGTATGACATTGTGTAGTAATGACAGTGGTGCCACTGATGGTGGTGAGATGTTGGTCATAAGTGAGTGTGTCTGCGTGTGCGTGTGAGTGTGTGTGTGTGTGTGTGTGTGTGTGTGTGTGTGTGTGTGTGTGTGTGTGTGTGTGTGTGTGTGTGTGTGTGTGTGTGTGTATGTATTGTGTGTATGCATGTGTGAGTGTGTACTTGTGTGTGTGTGCATGTGTGTGTGTGACTGTGTGTGTTCGTTCGTTCTTTGATTTAACGTCTTTTCACTATAAGTGATATTAGACGGTTCTGTGTGTGTGTGTGTGTGTGTGTGTGTGTGTGTGTGTGTGTGTGTGTGTGTGTGTGTGTGTGTTTGTGTGTATGTGTGTGTGTGTGTATGTGTGTGTGTGCATGTGTGTATGTGTGTGTGTGTGTGCGTGTGTGTATGTGTGTGTGTGTGAGTGTTTGTGTGGTGTTTTGAGTTTTGTTACACAGGGTGGGGGTTTGGTATTAGAAGAAGAGCTGTAGTGAAGGAGACAGACAAGTTAGTTGCGTTGGCTGTCTGTCTGACTGGTAATTGCGATGTTGATAAGACTTTGTCGTTATTCATATGTATCTAGCACAAACCTTTTTCTTTTAAGGGTCATCGCACTCAGGGAGGTTACCTTTGTGCTCACCTTTTCTTTTTTTATCGTCCCATTTTCTGCGCCACCTTAATGGCAAGAGAACCTGGCACAGTTTTTTTACAATGTGATGATGATGATGTCAATGAGGATGACAATCATGATGCTGTGGAGTTCCATCTAGGATTGAGACTGTGTCTCAAGGCTGTACTCTACGCTTACTATTGTAATATATCCTGGCGTCAACCAGACCTGAGAAATACAGACATCTGCGGTGCTGGTTAGAAGATTGGAGCAACACCCTCAATGACGCATCCATGAAGTGGATGAGGCTCGACTGTGTGGTCCTGGTCTTCCCAATGGGCCCATAGCATGCCCAACTCTGGGTAGGAGCTGGTTAGAGCTGAAAAATCCCACTATGATTTATAAAGGGACTGATGGGGATTCGAACCCACAACCTTCCATTCTGTAGTCTGTTACATTAACCACTACACCATGGCTACTGGTCCACAAACATAACTTAAAACTAACCTCTGTTTTCTTCACCCAATCCCATTTCCACACCCCGCCATCTCTTTCCCCACTTCTCGCCAAACAGATCCTCACGGAACAGCTGAGGCAGCTTCAAACCCGCATCCTACAACAATCTGAGGTGGCAGTGGAAGCAGAACCTACCTACAATGCTCTGGATTTCTCCACCCAGGATCCCTACCCTGGGGATGACATGCAGCTCAAGCTGGAGCGAGAGATCCTGGAGCACAAGTATAAGGTCTCCAATGCCCTCTTGAACGACCAGAGTGGTGCTAAGGTCAATCAGGCGGAAGCTGTGAAATGTTTGAAGGTTTGATATTACAATCATCATTATCGTCATCATCATCATGTGCCTTGCTGCATGGCTTTGGCGACCATGGCTCTCTATACGCATCTGTCTTGTGTTTCTGCAAGTATGTCTCCTACTCTTTTCTGTCTTTATCCACCTCTCAAAACTATCCAATGTTTTCTCCCTGAGTCTTCCTGGTGCTCTTAGTCCACCCAGCTTTCCTGTTGTGACTAGGTGCTTAAATTTCTCTTGCCTCATTAAATGTCCTGTAAATGCTTTTTGTCTTTTCCTAATCTTCTTCATTGAAGTTCTTTTTATGTTTTCTTCTTTCAAGACTGTCTTGCTTGTTTTCTCTGCTGTCCATGGAACTTGTTAACATTCTCCTAAGAAACCACATTTCAGTTGCCTCAATCTTGTTTTGGCTTTGGTTGATTGTCCATGCTTTGCATATCTGCACAGTCAGAATGCATTAATGTTATACCTTTACTTCCTTACTTAGGACACTGGTGGAAAGGATCATCATCATCAAGTGCCCTGCCGCATGGTGTTAGCGATTGTATCTGTCCCTTGCTGCCGCAAGCACATCTTCCACCCTTTCTGTCCCCAGCCACCCTGCAAGTCCATCCAATATTTTCTCCCTGGGTCTAGCTGTTGCTTTCATTCCCTCCACCTTTCATCGTTTGGTGGAAATGATTAGGAAGTGAAACATTTAAAGGCCTAAATGAAGTAATGTGTTAGTACAGCGTATAACTTGTTCATATGGACCCTTTCCCTTTGTAGTACAATAAATCCTTTCTCTTGTACCTGTTCCACAGATCTATAACTGAGACTCATTAACCCTTTGAGACTGATTAACCCTTTGACTGCCTCAGCCAGCTCCCCTTTTCCTGTGGGGTTATTGTCATTGTTTCAGTCATTTTGTTTGTGTTTGAAGATATGTTTGATGGCTGCAGTGGTCAGGTGGGTGAACGTCAGATTTCCTATTGTGTTTGATCTGCTTACACATGCCCACTTGGTGGGTAAAGGGTGGAGATTTTTTGGATCCCCTAGATCAACAAGTGTGCAGACCTACCAGCGCCTGAACCCTTTTTGTGTGCATACCCGTGCAGAATAACAACTGTGCATGTTAAAGATCCTGTAAGTCATGACAGTGGCTGGCTTGTGGAAACATGAAAACATCCAATATACACACACCATCGAAGATACAGACTGTGCAACATAGTGGAGTGTGGTCAGCTCACCTTGTGGCTAAAGTTCTCCACGGTCCACTAAAAAGTCTGATTAGTTGTGATGCACAGTGAGTCAAATGAGTTTTAAGAATAGCGAGTCAAACTCAGTATGCCTTTTGATTGGAAGTCCGATGTTTACTCACTTGATTACCATGCCTGCGTTAAGGATAGAGTAACATGAGAGAGAGAGGGGGGGGGGGGAGAGACTTATTACAGTTTTTACTAGAGAGAGAGAGACAGACAGACAGAAACAGAGAGAGAGAGAGAGAGAGAAAGAGAGGAGAGACAGGGGGGGGAGAGAGAGAGAGACTTATTACAGTTTTTACTAGAGAGAGAGAGACAGACAGACAGAAACAGAGAGCGAGAGAGAAAGAGAGAGAGAGAGAGAGGGAGAGAGAGAGAGGGGGGGGGGAGAGAGAGAGAGACTTATTACAGTTTTTACTAGAGAGAGAGAGAGACAGACAGACAGAAACAGAGAGCGAGAGAGAAAGAGAGAGAGAGAGAGAGGGAGAGAGAGAGAGAGGGGGGGTGGAGAGAGAGAGACTTATTACAGTTTTTACTAGAGAGAGAGAGACAGACAGACAGAAACAGAGAGCGAGAGAGAGAGAAAGAGAGAGAGAGAGAGAGAGAGAGAGGGAGAGAGAGAGAGAGAGAGAGAGAGAGAGAGAGGAGAGAGAGAGGAGAGAGAGAGGAGAGATTATTTTACTACAGACAGACAGACAGACAGAGACAGAAACAAACGGAGACAGAGAGAGAAAAGAGAGAGATGGAGGGAGGGAGGGAGAGATGGTGAGGGAGAGAAAGAGAGAGAGAGGGGGGGACAGAGAGAGAGAGAGAAGAGAGAGAGAAAGGGAGAGATGGAGAGAGAGAGAGAGAGGGGGGGGGAGAGAGAGAGAAAGAGAGAGACAGGGAGAGAGAGAGAGAGAGACTTATTACAACTAAGAGAGACAGAGAGACAGACAGCAAAACACACAAGAGAGAGAGAGAGAGAGAGAGAGAGAGAGATTGACAAAACAGTTGTGAACAAAAGGGTTTTTTTGTCTTTTTTTGGGGGGGAGGGGGGCAAGTCACTGAGCATTTCAAGATATCTGCATTATTATATGCTTTTACTCTTCCCCTAGCTGGCCTATGAGTCCATCACCACTGGTCATTACCAAGCGGCCGTGGAGCAGTGTACTCATGCAATAAAAGCAGAACCCAAGAACGTGTTTGCCCGCAAGTTTCGCGCCCAGCTGTTGTATGACAACGGTGACCTACTGGAGGCTCTCAAAGATCTCTGGGCTATTCCTAAAGCCAACAGGACTCCTGATGTTTGGAATATGGGAGGTCTGTATAGATTTTTGTAATTTTTATTTATTTATTTATTTTTTTATCTTTCTTCTATCTTCTGTACTGTTTTTGCCATATTTGTGATGGGAAGCATTGATAGTTGATTCTATGTTAGGGTTGGGAAGGAAATTGATGACCCTGGCTTTTGTTTCAGTAGAATTTAGGAGTTGTTTCAGTATAGGGCGACTTGATTAATTTTCTATGCCACATTTTACATTACAGGGAAGATCCTTCATTCTTTTTGGCTACCAGTCACAGCGGAGTTCTGGCTGCGTAAGGCAACGGTGACAAGTGGGAAAAAAGATATGGAGGCTGCGGTCTTGTTCCAGAAAATCCGCGTCAAGCGCCTGTACGATCCCATGACACAGGACTTTCCTGTGGCTGTGGATTTCACCAAGTATGGCAGAGCGGTGGTGGCCACGGAGGATGTGGAGAAGGGCGAGGTAAGTCGTTTGTTGAAGATGTACAGGACTGAGACTCTCTGGTAACCAGGCAGCCTGTGACTACGAAATCCAAAGCAAGTGTCACTGCCCGTGTTCAAGCAAACAAGAACCGTTGAAAAACATGAAAAAAGAATAAGACAGGCGCAAATTTTCGGCCAACTGACCTTTGTCAAGCGTAAGATCACAAACAAACAAATACCAGATACAAAAATTAGGAAATCCTTTTCTCACACTGGATAGAGCAGCAGAGAAGTTTCAGTCTTTTTCTCCTAATTTTTGTATTTGGTGTTTGTTCATTTGTGATCTTACATTCACGCTTGACAAAGGCCAGTTGGCGAAAATTTGCGCCTGTCTTGTCTGGTTGTATTAGATATGCGTTCTGATTCTATTTTCATGTTTTTCTGGTTCCTGTTTGCTTGAACGTGGGCAGTTGCGCTTGTTTTGGATTTCTGTCTTGCATAGTTATCAGTGAGATGGATGAAAACTGATAATTATCTTGCGTAGTTATCAGTGAGATGATTGAAACTGATAATGTATTTTGCTTAGTTATCAGTGAGATGATTGAAACTGATAATCTATCTTGCTTAATTATCAGTGAGGTGGATGAAACTGATAATCTATCTTTTGATGATATTCTATTATTTCCCTGTGATTTTCTCAGGTACTGATGAAAGACCTACCCCTAGTGCACGCACAGACTCTGGCATCGCGCTATGTGACCATCTTGTAGCAACTGTGCATGCTCCCTCATCTCTGCAGCTGACTATTTTGGTGATGACTACGAGATCCTTGGGGCACGTGCCAGAGAGGTGGTTGCCAGACACTGGCCCGATGTGACACCAGTTTGGTGCTCGAAGTGCTCACGGGAAAAATACTGCAGTCGGCTGTGTGAGGAAACAGCCTGGGACAGCTACCATAAGGTGCTTTGTCCCAGTGTCAATGAGGTAAAAGATTGGAGTTGTTCATAATCATCATCATATCATCTTTGTTGTTATCATCAGTATCATGTATCATCTCATTGTCGTCGTCATCATCATCATTGTCAACAGCATTGTCATCTTCTTTTGTCAACATCGTCATCATCGTCGTCGTCGTCTCACGATCATCATCATCATCATCATCATCATCATTACTACTGTATTGTCATCAGCATTGTCAACGTCACCATCCTCACCACCATCCTCACCATCCCATTCTCACCATCCATCATCATCTGTCATCCATCATCATCCATCATCATCCATCATCATCCATCCTCCATCCTCCTCCTCCTCCATCCATCCATCCATCCATCCATTATCATCATCATCATTCTCCTCACCATCATTGTCATCATCATCATCATCATTGTCATCATCATTGTCATCATCGTCATCGTCATCATCATCGTCATCATCATCAGTATCATCATCGTCGTCATCTTTGTCACCGTCATCATCGTCGTCGTCGTCTCATCATCGTCATCATCTGTTGTCGTCGTCATCGTCATCATCGTCGTTGTCATCGTCTCGTCGTCGTCCATCATCTATCATCATCATCATCATCATCATCATCATCTTGTGACAAGAAATGACGAAGTAAAAACTTTGAAATGAACATGGTACTCTACAGCATAATTATTATCACCATCTTTGTTACTCTTCTTCAGCATTGTGAAAATTGTTGCAATTTTGTTTGTTTGTATGTTTGTTGTTGTTGTTTTTTTTATTAGTGTTCCAATGTATCAGTTGAAAGACAAAAGGTTAATCTCTATGAATGCGTTAAAACATATCCACTGCATGTTGAACCTTTTCTACTCCCCACCAAAAATTAAAAGCCCCAAACCAAATGTCCTCCAGCAATATCTGCACAGTGGCTGTAGTGTTATCAGGACAAAGTGAAGGACATGTAGATTGTGCTGTTAGTTGGCAGGATGGTTCAGACATTTGCCTGCTTAATTTGATGTTCCAGGGTTCGTTTCCTGTTGAGGCCTTGACTCATCTCCTCAGTTTGACTGGAAAATTAAACTGAATGTCTGGTCCTTTAGAAGGGAATGAAAAAGGAGTTGGACCCATGTGACTCTGGCCAGCACACACTAAAAGATCACAGATCCTATGGCAGTTGAAAATTATGGCAGTTGAAAATTGTGAAGAGGAGGGCATTCACTTGGCTGCCCTGACATAAAATATTGGAGAGATAGGTTAATTTCACAGATACTAGGTTCATTTCCCAGGTCCCTCTTCTTGAAGACTAATTAGCCTTCTTGCCTTTCTGAAGTGTTGTTAAAGGAAAAGAAAAAAAAAAGGTGGTGGTGCACTGCTGTGACAGACTGGGAGTAGGGAGAGCAGCCCAAGTTTCATGTGGTACAATCCATTCTGACTCAAAAAGGAAAGAAAATTGATATGAACATGAATATGTATATTTGATGTTCTTCATGAAGAGGGTTCAGGCACAGACAGGTCTGCACACATGTTGACCTGGGAGTTTGGAAAATCTCCATCCTTTACCCACCAAGTGGTGAGATATACCCTGGAAGGCTTGAGCACCAGACCTTCTGATTGGAAGCTTGACATCTTACCCAATTGACTCTGCTCCATTTAGGAACCAGAAAAACAAAAACAAAAAAAGAATAAGAACGCATATTTGATATAACAAGACAAGACAGGCGCAAATTGTTGGCCAACTGACCTTTGTCAAGGTAAGATTCACAAACAAACAAATACCAGATACAAAAATTAGGAGAAAAAGACTGAAATTTCCCTTTTCACAATTGCAGAATTCATCTCACTTCTGCTCTGACATCATAATTATGTACTCAAAAACACAATATGATGTCATTTTAGTCAGTTTGTTCCTGACGGAGCAGCAGGGAAGTTTCAGTTTTTTTCTCCTGGTGTTTGTTTGTTTGTGATCTTACGCCTGACAAAGGCCAGTTGCCCTAAAAATTTGTGCCTGTCTTGTCTGGTTGTATCAAATACACATTCTTATTCTTTTTCATGTTTTTTTCTGGTTCCTGTTTGCTTGAACGCGGGCAGTCACACTTGTTTTGGATTCTGCTCCATGCAGTCAAAGATAATGTGGTTTTCTTCTGATGGAGACATCACTTTCTATTTTTCCTGCCTGTGTTGATAGGCCTATGGACTCCAGATCTGTTATCTTGAGTTCAATCCCAGCCTGTAATGTAAAAACTAGCCTGTTCACTGCCCATCTTAAAACTCCAATCATTATGGCGGTGTCGGTGTTATTGTTCCATAGCTTCTCTGTTCTGACTGACTGTCACACCATCTCAAATGACTCTTTATCTTTGTTTTTGTTTTTTAACCTTTGTCAGAAGATTGTTTTCTTTGAAGTGTAAACATGACAACAGCAAAACATGCAAGAATGATTCATTGTACAATCACGCTGAATAATATATTTCATATGTAATTAGTTTTAAATTTAAAACAATTGCAATGGATAAATGTTTTTTTACATATACATATGTACACAGACATATATACACACATATGCTTATACATACACATACATATGCACATACACATATACAGTCCAACATTCATATATATATGTTGCTTCCCTTTTTTGTATGTCATCATTTTGGGTCTCAATACTCCTCAAACCAGGGAAACTAAGGTCACAAACAGAGCAGGGCATGGAGGCCCGGGGTATCTTGAACAATTTTTTACAATGCAGTGATGACGAGAATGGCAGTGATAAAGATAAGGCTGTGGAGTTCCACTTTGCATTGAAACTGCATGACAGGGCTGCTCTCAAACCAAAGCATTCTTGTTCCTTCAGGCAGCCAGCGTACTGTACGACATACAGGAAAAAAATGGGTGGGGAGAGGACGATCAAGGCAACTGGGTGGAACTGTGGGGTGGACATTACTCTCCCTTTGTTCTGGCAAAGTTGTGGGCAGCCATCTTGTGTCACGTGGACCAGCTGATGGAAGAGGCAGGCAATGTAGGGGGACAACCCACAGTGGAACAGTGGGCCACTGCCAAAGCTCCATATAGACGGTATGATAATTCACTTACACACAGACACAGTTAGACAAATGTATTGCACATTTGCATGTGTATGCATATATATGCACTCACATACATTCAATGATAAGAATATACAGAAAAAAAATTACAGTGAACCTGTAGAGATTGACAGATCTGTGCATGCACATGCACACATACACAGACAGACAGGCTTATGGATTGCACAGGTGCATGGATATGCATACATGTGCATTCACAGACAATCAGTGATGCATACATGTGCATTCACAGACAATCAGTGATAAGATTATGCAGAAAGAAATTACTGTGAACCTGTAATTATTAACAGATCTGTGCATGCACATGCATGCATACATATGCACACACACATATATTAACCCTACCAGACCTGAGCCCTGAGCATAATTGTGCCCCCTGCCTGGCCTCCTGAGCAAAATTTTGAAAAATATGTATATACGTTAGAAAACTGTTCATATCATGCACACCAAT
Organism: Monoplex corrugatus; assembly: GCA_030674185.1. NCBI lineage: Eukaryota > Metazoa > Mollusca > Gastropoda > Littorinimorpha > Ranellidae > Monoplex > Monoplex corrugatus. The sequence goes on from JAPXFY010000020.1 coordinate 61,211,192, forward strand.
GGTTAGAATTATATGAAACTTGGAGAGATTGTAGAAAATAGGCCTACCTTTCATCTAACGCCAGTCCAACCCTCATCAATCACACAAGCATCTCCCCTATCACTTGGTTGGGGGGTACGGGCATGCCCCCTTCTTCCAACACTCTGTCTCGACCTACTTCTTTCATTGTCAGAATCATCACTTTCACTCAATGCTTCATCAACGTAATCATCGTCACTTGAATCGGAAACGTATTCCTGATCAAATTCTCCCTCATCAGAATCAGAATTCTGCAAAATGTCCACCACTTGTTGAACTGTGAAGCGAGTTGGCCTCGCCCGTTTACCTGTTGAAGTGCTTGATTCATCACTAGCTCGCTTCATGGTCAATTTTGCACCCAAATCACCTCAAAATACCATCAACACAAAGGCAGACATTTGCAATAGGCTGAACTCACGCTCACGCGACACTTAGCAACAGTTGGGTGGTTATTTTTAGCTCTTGATAAAGTGACGATCATGTGAGTGTGCTATTCCCGCTATAGCGGGAACTCGGTATATAGTCATTTTCGTCATTCCCGCAATAGCGGGAACTCGGTCTGGTAGGGTTAATGCATATACACATGTACACATTCATGCATGCATGCATACATGCATGAACATATGTATGTGCATACACAAGCACTTACAGACACTTATGTTGACATATATGCATTTGCAGACATGCACTCATATTAAATAAACATATGACATACATACACATATAATATCATTTTTCCACAGCAGTTCTGTCTTTTATTGCTATTCATTGTCTTGGTTTGATTGTGCTCAACTACAATACTGATTATTCATGTTTTGGACGATTCATATGGAATGAGGAAGTCCTTTTCTCTTTATCTTAATCCATGTACCAGGGTTTTGTATAAACTTTGTGATCTAGTGCACCACCTCTATAACTCTGTTGTTTTTTGGAATAGGTTATCACAGCCTACATGCTGTTTGCAGTTTGCTAAAATGGATTCAATACCCTTGGGCAAGTCCATATGCCCTCCATTCAAATTTGCTAGTCATTATATCGCAGACTCCTTGAGTCTGTGCAAATTTGTATGTGCTTGCAAGATCTTGAATTTAGGTGGGGGAAGAATTGGACCAATGAAACACTAAGCTGACACCACCTGAATGATTGATGCAGTATGATAAGACAGGCCAGTTTTTATGTCGAAGGCTGTGACTGAACTTTAGACATCAAACCTAGAGTCCATAGATCCATCAACTGAACAAGTCAGCCTGCTTAGCAACCTATTTAAATATTCCAAGGATTATGAAGGAAATGTATATGTGTATTCGACAGATGCATATCATTATAAGTCTCTTCTTTACATTGTATGGGTAATTGTTTGCCCATGACTCTCCCACTTGCCACAAAATAAACTGGCAACAGAAGTATATGCGGAACACAAACACATTTGTCAGAGTCAGAACTCTGCAGCTAAACTCATCTTCAAGGCACGTAGGTCACAGCACTGCACACCCCTGTTTCAGACACTGCACTGGCTCCCGGTTGAACAAAGAATAAAATACAAGATTTGCTGCCTTTGTTATCACATCATTTCTGGAACTGCTCCTGACTATCTCTCTGAACTCTTGACTGTCTACGTACCTTCTCGATCACTCCGCTCTTCTGTGGATGACAAGAAGTTTCGTGTGCCAAAATATAACAGAGAAACTCACGGTGGTAGAGCCTTTGCAGTTTTTGCTGTTCAGACATGGAACTTGTTGCCTCAGTCCGTCCGCCACTCTAAAACTCTACCATCTTTCAAAACAAGTTTAAAAACTTACTTCTTTAAACAGTGTTTTTCCTGATTTTGGCTAGTGGGTTGATCCTGCTTGACATTCTGGATGAAATTGTGCACAATGGGGTGTATGCCAGTGTGTGTGTGTGTGTGTGTGTGTGTGTGTGTGTGTGTGTGTGTGTGTGTGTGTGTGTGTGTGTGTGTGTGTGTGTGTGATGTGTGGCTGTGTGTGTGTGGGTGTTGTGTGTGTGTGTTTGAAAATGGGGGGAGAGGGGTGGGCGGGGGGGGGGGGGGGGGGGGTGAGAGGGAGAGAGATTATTTGGTGTGTCTGTGTGGTTGTTGATTTCCTGTGGATAGTTTTTGATGAGTTTGTTTGTATTGTAGCCTGTTATTTGGTTTATATATGTATGGTTTACTGATGTAAAGCGCTTTGAGGTTTCGGAAAGCGCTCTATAAATGCACTATTATTATTATTATTATTATTTGAAGATGATGACATAAATGTGTGCAGAACACAATCGTGTTTGAAGCTGCTGACAGAAATGTATGCATGGTAGATACTGTTACAATTGAACAGCGCAGAACAAATGTTATTCAACAGAAGAGGGACTAGAGAAAGCAAAACACAAGGCCACAGGACCCCTTCCTATGGAGCACCTGTGGAAAAACATACTCTTCCCGAATCGGTCTTGTATCCCACAAGAAGATCCTACTGTGTGATTGAAGGATCAGAATGCCTATTGCATCAACAGGAGCATCCAGCCAGCCACTATGATGGAGTAGGCAGACTAGGTATCAAGATAATGCCTTCACATGAGCGTGAAACCTCCAGAACAGTATGCATACACACATCTAAAATAGCATTGCTTAATTAAACACTAAAGAAAAACCATGACATAAAAAAGGTGGGAAAAAGATAGGATGTGTTGTGTTATAAAGATCTGTATTAAACTGAAATTCTCTGTTTTTACAGATTTATTGCATTTGGAACCACACCAGCCACAGAACGAATGCCAGGGATGTTGAAGATTTTCCAGAGAGTGTTTGACACCACACTGCATGGCTTGAAGTATCCCATCACTGAAGCTGAGTTCAAGGGACGCTACTATCAGGCAGCCTGCAACCTTCAGTGCTTCTCTGCTGCTGTAAATCCTTACCACAGGTGACCCCTGATAGATGTTAAGCAGAAAGTTGAAGACTTTACGAAGCACTTTATGTATAGCACATTCATTTGCCGCAGATATAAGTACTGGTTTCAGACACTGGGTATCTTTGTTTCTTTGTTTAATTGTTTAAAAACGTCATATGGCCCACAAGGGGTGAGGGTGGGGGGGATCAAACTCATGCCTCCACATTATAACCCACTGAGCCAAAGAGTGCGCTATAAATCTGACTTGCCTGAGTGTTAAGTCTATGATCCTTGCATTGTGAGCAGGGTGCCTTTGACTCCCACATCCTATCCTTCAGAGTCCTGCATTGTCAACCATGATAATAAAGCGTAGGAAGCTGGTAGATAGGGTAAGGGAGTCAAAGGCTTACGTTTTTGCAGATGGTGGACAGGGTGTGGGGGTCAAAAGGTTAAAATGAAAAAGATACTGTTACAGAATCCTATCTATTTATCCATCTATCTATCCATTTTTTTGTTTGTTCAGTTTTTACGTTGACACCCACCTCAGGTGATATGGCCGACGGGGATAACCATCCCAGGGAAGTGGGGAAAGAAGGACTTATCTAATCCTATACTGACACCACCAGAACAACAATGATGTTAAGATGGGACAGTGAGAAGGCCAGTTTTAATGTAGCGCACCTCGGGATTCGAACCCACAACCATTAGCATGTGAATCCGACGCTCAAACCAGCTGAGCTACTGGGGCCCGCATATCTATCCATATTCTGGTAGGCATTTAAATGATGTATTTTCCAACCGATCATAGCAGGGCAATGGGAAGTAACCCATGGGCCTTGAGAGATAATCTTTTTCACAAAGAGATTTGAATGAATATTTACAGTCGTAGTTCACAGCATTAGTTCTAGTAAGTGATTTTATTTTTTCATAAGTATAATCCATTAAATCTAAATAAAAATGACTGCCAACATTTGAGCAACTAGGAACCAGAAACACACAAAAGTAGTATGAGAATGTGTAAGTAATTCACAAAACAAGCTAGGTGCAAATATTTGAACAACTGGCCTTTGTCAAATGTACATAAAAGACACCAAAGAATAAATACACAAAACTTAAAAAAAAGGGGTGGGTGGGGAGAAGGGAACCAGCAAGATTTCCTTCATGTTTCATAACATTCATCAAAACATAGGGAAGTTTTGTTTTTTTTCTCAAGTTTTGTGTATTTATTTGTTGTTATCTTTTGTGTTGGCCGGCGTTCTTTGCTGTCTCAGGACAGTCTGTTTGGAATAGACTTTCACTCTCCCTTTGACCAACACATACCTTTTCTATTTTCAAATCCAGTTTAAAAACCCACCTGTTTTCCCAACAATGAAATCTACAATTACCTGTTTCCCTCATTTTGTATTGGTCTTTTTTGTATATTGTAAGGTAGAACATTGAAGGACCACCCACAGTGAAAGATGAAGTTAGAGCTTGGACTTGTGGAGTGGATGAAGACAGAAAGGGTGGGGGAGATGTAGCCTATTTGCAGTAGCAAAGGATAAATTTGAATGGAGGGCCATGATCACCAATGCCATGTGACAGGGCACATGTTGATGATGAAGATAAGGTAGTCTACATTGATTGCATGTGTATATCTGGTGCGTGAGTATGCTTTGATTTGAATTGTTAGATTTGGCGCTGTATAAATTTTGTAATCATTATTATAGTGTCTGTCTGTCTGTCTATATGTCTGTTTCTTTTATGCTTCATAACAGCCATGGACATAGCAGGGAAGTCTTGATGTTTTTTCCTCTACTTTTGTGTATTTGTTTGTTGTTGTCACAGGCTGGTTGAAAGTTTGTGTGTCCTGTTTAGCATATGCATGCACAGCTGCATTTTCTCAGCCATTCTGACACCCTTTAGTTGCGAGCCAGCATCGCCTGGGAGTGCTATTTTTAGCCAGGCAGGGTTGACCAAAGTCTTACCTCTGCAGCGTGTCTTTGTGCTCAAGCAGCAGGACGGGTGAAAAGGGTGTGGGGAGTGGAAGGGTAGGGGAAAGATGCGTGCTATTAATATCCGGCAGGGCAGAGCCATCTAAAGTATCTCGGATTTGTGCGCTGTGTATGAAATACATGTTATCTTTCTATTTTCACATGTTTCTGGTTCTTTATTTTCTATCAGATTTCTAACAAGTCTGGGGAATGATGTGGAAGGATTCAGCGTTCTGCGACACCTGGATGATGACAAGATTCCGGAACCGTACTTTGCGGGCATGTTTCCCTTACATGCGTGTCTTAACCACTCCTGTGACAACAACGCTGAGGTCAGCAACGGAGAGCTGGACAGTCACTTTGGTGTGCAGGTCACTGCCAAGAGAGACATCAAGAAGGGAGAAGAGGTTGGTGTTTCTTCTTTTGCGTCTGAGCGATGCTGTACACAAATTCTGTTTCTTCTAAAAACTTTTCTCTTCAAACAGTATTACTGCTTGTGTTAGTCCTACCTTCTTTTCTTTGCCCTGTTGTCTGTGCCTTACTTGTACAATGGTGTGAGAAAATGTTATTTGGTTATGTTTCATTGATGTGTTTGCTAGTCTTGTGTCAGTGTGTTTGTGTTTGTCAGCATGGAATCCTCTGTGTGTGTGTGTGTGTGTGTGTGTGTGTGTGTGTGTGTGTGTGTGTGTGTGTGTGTGTGTGTGTGTGTGTTTGTGTGTGTGTGTGTGTGTGTGTGTGTGTTTGTGTGTGGTTGTGTGTGTGTGTGTGTGTGTGCGCGTGTGTGTGTGTGCGTGCGTACGTGTGTGTGTGTGTGTGTGGCGTGTGTGTGCGCCTGCCTGCGTGTGTGTGAGTGCATGTGTGTGTGTCCATTTATCAGTGTGTGAAGTGTACATATATGCGTTCATACAGAAGTATGTTCTTGTATTTATGTACACAGAAATGTTGTTTTCTTTGCTTGTTCTGTATCATTGATTAATTGTTGGCTTCACAACAATTCACTGTAAAATGATACCCCTTACCTACTGATCTATTCCAGATCTTCATCAACTACATCGACACAGCTCTACCCAGGATGCTGCGACGCGCCTGGCTCTTCAAGTCTTTCAACTTCTGGTGCCAGTGTCGGCGATGTCGCTTCGAGGGCGACCAGCCCACCGTGTGTACGCAGTGCGGCACCAAGTCTGACCCAGACAAAAAGTTCCCGGGCTGTGGCAAGTGCCATAAAGCGTGGTACTGCTCCACCAAGTGCCAACGGCTTTCCTGGGGTCAAGGTCACAAGGTCATCTGCCAGTCCAAGCATTCCATTGTGGCCAACCCCCAGGATTATGAAGTGTGCTGATTGTATCATCTGCGCTTATGTCTGGATGTGTTATCTGCTGTTATGTCCGGATGTATTATCTGCTGTTATGTCTCGATGTATTATCTGCTGTTATGTCTGGATGTATTATCTGCTGTTATGTCTGGATGTGTTATCAGCTGTTATGTCCGGATGTATTATCTGCTGTTATGTCGGATGTATTATCTGCTGTTATGTCTGGATGTATTATCTGCTCTTATGTCTGGATGTATTATCTGCTGCTTTATGTCTGGATGTATTATCTGCTCTTATGTCTGGATGTATTATCTGCTCTTATGTCTGGATGTGTTATCAGCTGTTATGTCTGGATGTATTATCTGCTCTTATGTCTGGATGTATTATCTGCTCTTATGTCTGGATGTGTTATCAGCTGTTATGTCTGGATGTATTATCTGCTGTTATGTCTGGATGTATTATCTGCTGTTATGTCTGAATGTATTATCTGCTGTTATGTCTGGATGTATTATCTGCTGTTATGTCTGGATGTATTATCTGCTCTTATGTCTGGATGTGTTATCAGCTGTTATGTCTGGATGTATTATCTGCTCTTATGTCTGGATGTATTATCTGCTCTTATGTCTGGATGTGTTATCAGCTGTTATGTCTGGATGTATTATCTGCTGTTATGTCTGGATGTATTATCTGCTGTTATGTCTGAATGTATTATCTGCTGTTATGTCTGGATGTATTATCTGCTGTTATGTCTGGATGTATTATCTGCTCTTATGTCAAGATGTATTATATGCTCTTTTGTCTGGATGTATTATCTGCTGTTATGTCTGGATGTATTATCTGCTGTTATGTCTGGATGTATTATCTGCTGTTATGTCTGGATCGTATTATCTGCTCTTATGTCTGGATCGTATTATCTGCTCTTATGTCTGGATGTATTATCTGCTCTTATGTCCGGATGTATTATCTGCTCTTATGTCCGGATATATTATCTGCTCTTATGTCCGGACATGTGTATGATTGGTGAGACCATGAGGGGGGAAGTATGCTGGTCTTAACCCTTTGACACCTGAACCCTATCTACCAACAGCAAAAACAAACCCCTTTGATTCCCTCACCCTATCCACCAGCTTCCTGCAGGAAGCTGGTAGATAGGGTGAGTGAATCATTGGGTTAATTTGCTAGCATGATTGGCAGTGCAGGATGCTGATGAGCAGGGTGCAGGAGTCAAAGGGTTAATAAGTATATTAGTATAAACAATTTTTTTGTATCATGCTGGTTTTAACTAATTAGTATATCATTATAATAATTTTTTTTGGTACGGCGCTATTTTCCAAACTCATTTGGACTCGGTGCTCAGCACATATATATAATCAGACTTTTGAGTTGGAGCACAGAGTGCTTAACACTATTGTGACTGGCCCCGCCTCGTCCTGAACTTCCGGTCAGCCTGAGCCTGCCTCCAATAAAGAACCAGTAGTTGTAAAAAAAACCCTCTCTAGCAGGCCTGAATGAAGTTCAATTGACACCAAAATTTGAGTACTTACTGAAAAAAAAAGGATGCTGAGTTTAGCTGTGCTATTTTTAAAGCTATTACTTAAAACAGTTTTTAGCCGCCATCTAGTTCTGTACCATATATCACCGAAACGACTTTTAACGTGGCCCAGCAGTAAGTGAAGCTCGGTGTTCACGACTATAGTCGCGGCCCATCACGGATGTGTTAAGCTGTTAGGTGAGCTGACCACACTCGCCTGTGTTGTTGTGCAGTCTCCGTCTTTGGTTAACATGCTTGCTGGGTGTTTTCATGTTCCCTTAACCCTCTGACTCCCACACCTGTCCACCAGCATCCTGCATTGTCAACCATGCTAGTAAAGCAACAACTTATTGCTTTGACTCTCTCACCCTGCCCACTGGCTTCCTGCAGGAAATTGATGGATAGGGTGAGGGAGTCAAAAGATTAAGTTTCTGGTGTTGGTAGAGAGGGTGCGGAAGTCAAAGGGTTAAACAACTAGAAACTGACATGACTTGCAGGATCTGTAACGTGTATGTTTAATATTCTGCATGCATATGCACATGAAGGGGGTTTAAGCACTGGCGGGTCTGCATACATGTTGACCTGTGAGATTGGGCAAAAAATTTCCATACTTTACTCAACAGACAGAGGTATTCAGGTGGATCAAACCTTGGACCATTCGATTCGAAGTCCAATGTTTACCCACTGAACCACCATGCTTGTCTGGCTATCTATTCAGTGGTTGAGAGGCTGGTTGGTTCTTTTGGTCGTAGATCCATAGACCCAAGATCTGAAGGATCTGATATCTTTGAATTTAGCCCCGGCCCACAACATTAAAAAGTGGCCTGTTTGCTGCCCATCTAAATGTTTCCATCATTCTGGTGATTGATTGATTGATTTGGTTCAGTTTTTATGTTGGCACCATCTCAGGTGATATGGTGATGAGGACAACCATCCCAGGGAAGTAGGGGAAGGGGACTTATCTAATCCTATACTGACACCATCAGAACAACGATGATGTTAAGATGGGACAGTAAGGCCGGTTTTAATGTAGAACACCCGGGATTTGAACCCACAACCATTAGCATGTGAATCAGACACTCTGAGCTACTGGGGCCCGCTCATTCTGGTGGTATCAGCATGTTGCTTTATAGGTCCTTCTCACCTGTCCCCTTTTCGAGAGCTTGCCAGCGCACAGTTTTTCTCTATCTAATGTGTTATTTTGGCCAGAATTCAGACCTTCAAATGGTTGAAATGGTGCTTGTTGTTCTCTAAAATCTGTGCAGCTTTGTAGCTGTGTTCAGGACCATGGTGATGTGTGAGGCAGAATGTATAAGGACATAAGCTAAAATGTTAACCCTTTGACTCCCGCACCCTGTCCACCAGCATCCTGCATTGTGAACCATTTTAGCAAAGCAAAAACTTAATCCTTTGACTCCCTCACCCTATCCACCAGCTTCCTGAAAGAAGCTGTGGATAGGGTGAGGGAGTCAAAAGGTTAAGTTTTTGCAGGAAGCTGGTGGATAGGGTGAGGGAGTCAAAGGGTCAAGTTTTTGTGGGAAGTTGGATAGGGTGAGGGAGTCAAAGGCTTAATTTTTTTTGTGGTATTGCAGTTTGGTGGATACAGTGGCAGGAGTCAAAGAGTTAATGGTGTTGAGCTTTTAAACTGTTCCTGAGTGATTTTTATATTCCTGTTGTTGATGCATTTCATTTTAACCATGTACAGACACAGCATTTGTCTAGATTGCGTTCCCTACTGACTTACGTCACAGACACATAGGCTTGTGTGCACACCCATTACCACACACACATACATGCATTCAAACATGATTCTTGTTCCATATGTGATGTACACATAGGCACATGCATCAGCTCCCATACATTCAGACACACATATAACCATGCTCCATCACACACACACACTCATACACACACACATCATGCACACACACACACACACACACACACACACACACACACACACACAACACACACACACACACACACTACAGTCACTGTCACTACACACACACACACACACACACACACACACACACACACACACACACACACACACACACACACTCATACAGTCACTTCACCACACACACACACACCAACACACACACACAAACACAACAAAAAAACACACACACCACACACCACACACACATGCCTTTCATACATATAATTCTCTCATGAATCCACACATGCAAAAAATAGTCACAACAAATGTTTGCAGTGGCAAAACAGTTACCCAATAATATGTGTGAGCCCATAGTCTTTCCCATGTTTATGCCAAACAAATGTAATCATTTGCTATCCACTTTTAGTCTTTCTAATATTTTTGATAAAGCAAGATGTACTTGTTTGCCATATTATTAGTTTTATCCGATCCATTTAGTCTGTAATATTATAGACCTACCTCACCTGTGTTTGAATTCCAGAGAATTTGCTTGCTTCCGATATTTTACCTGTGTGAAAAGCATGTGTATGTAGAATCTGCCTTTATTAGGGTTGGTTTGGTGTGTGTGTGTGTGTGTGTGTGTGTGTGTGTGTGTGTGTGTGTGTGTGTGTGTGTGTGTGTGTGCGAGCGTGAAATGTCTGCTGAGTAGATCAAGATTTCTCTGTGTGTGTGTGTGTGTGTGTGTGTGTGGTGTGTGTGTGTGTGTGTGTGTGTGTATGTGTGTGTGTGTGTGTGAGAGAGAGGGAGAGAGAGAGAGAGAGAGAGAGGAGAGAGAGAGAGAGAGAGAGAGAGAGAGAGAGAGAGAGAGAGAGAGAGCATAAATATGTGCTGAATAGTTCATGATTGGTTTGTGTGTATGTATGTGTGTGTTCATGGTGTGTGTGTCTGTGTGTGTGTTTGGTGAATATTTCATGATTGGTATTGGTGTGTGTTGTTGTGTGTGTGTGTGTGTGTGTGTGTGTGTGTGTGTGTGTGTGTGTGTGCTGAATAGTTCAGTGATTGTTTTTATGTGTGTGTGTGTGTGTGTGCATGCGTGCATACGTGTGTGTGTGTGTTCTGTATACATGTAGTTCAGTAACTGTTGTATGCATGTTTGTGTGCATGTTTGTGTGCTGAATAGTTCAGCAATTGGTGTGTGTGTGTGTGTGTGTGTGTGTGTGTGTGTGTGTGTTTATGTGCATTAGTGTCTATTCTGAATAGTTTGGTGATTGATTGGTGTGTGTACATGCTGGTGTAGATGCATGAACGAATGCCAGTATGTCTGAAATAAAAAACCTGTAGTAGCTGTTATAGAACACCTCAAAGAGTTTGGCAGCCATGTGATTTGATATTCCTAGTATATATACTCTGTTGTGATTCCACTATTCCTGATCCTGCGCCAGTTTTGTTTGGTTTGATTTGAAATAGATCCTGTTGAACTGGAGTGGAATTTGTTTTGGTTTGCTTTTTGGTGATGTACATGTATGTGTCTTAGCACCTGGCCAGCTCATGGGTTTATGTGCAGGCTTAAGGCTTGTGCCATGATCAGAATCACATGGCGCCTGTGACGTTGGTGCATATGGAATTCGTTCCATGCGCGGAAACGTTATCTTGAGAAACTGAAGTGTCTGAATCTGATTTACAGATGCGGTGAGGATGCGCGTGATGAGAAACTGAGTGTTGATTCTGTTTTTTTTTTCTTCGTTTACCATCTACTTGATCAGACCACATCTGGCTGTAATTGTGACGGTTTTTTTCCTAGTTCCTACCAGCTGTCATGGAACTTGGTCCTAGGAGTTGTTGTCGGGCATGTCTCCTGTCGCTCTGTTTGGTAGAGAAGACATGGTTGACTTCAGACTTCAGATTAATTTATTACTCTAGGATAGTAGCATATTAGGCCTACAGTGGTTATAGCCTTGATATGGCTCTATGCAGTCGGCTGGGCTTTAAACAACAATAACAATCTCACAGATAGTCCTTGCTACTGTACACACAAAATAAGAACGAGAATTGATAAGTATGGGTGTGCGTGTACAGTCTTCTTTGTATATTAATACAGCAGTGTAAGATAAAATCAGCGTTGTCCAGGCTGAAACATGTATTTAAGGACAAGAACATTTCCATGAAACAAGCTGAAGCTCTCCATGCACTGTTAATGTTCCATTTTCCTGCAAGCATGCAAGGCATGGACAGTTACAGTGAAATTGTAAAGATGAATCCAGGTCGTGGAAATAATGATGATTACAGTATGTAGGCCTATATAGCGACAAATCTAGACAATTCAAATCGAGGTGCACCCACACACCAGGCATAGGCATATAATCAACACAGACCACCTTAAAACATGCGGGGGAAAAAACCCACACAAAATAATGGAAAGAGGCAGGGGCAGATTTCATTGTCGAGAGAAAAGAGGTGGGTTTTTAAACTGGATTTAAAAGCAGAAATGGTAGGTGATAGATGAAGGGAAAATGTAAATGACAAGACAGAAGCTATCCTCAGTCCCAATTTCTGATTCAGCTAAAAACCTTGGTGTCTGCATTGACTCTACCCTCTCCATGAACAACTTTGTTTCTCAAACTGCCAGATCTTGCTACTATCACCTCCATCGTATAAGCCTGATCAGGAAGTATCTCTCTGTGGAAACAACTGCAAAACTCGTTCTCTCCTTCATAATGTCTCGCATTGACTATTGCAATTCACTCCTGTCCGGTCTTCCTGCCTCCACCACTCACATCCTACAGTGCATTCAAAACAATGCTGCACGCCTTGTACTCAAAAAGAAAAAAGCTGACCACATATCTCCTCTCCTGGCACAACTTCACTGGCTCCCTGACAGTACAAACTAGACACCATGTGCTACAAAAGCCTCAATAACGCAGCCCCCGATTACCTGTCAAGCCTACTTGAGATCTATGTTCCCTCACGTACCCTCCGCTCTGCCTCCGATCCTCTGACTTTTCGCTTTCCACGCACTAAGCTCAATACCTATGGTCCACGAGCCTTCTTTGTTTCTGGTCCGCTCTCCTGGAACAAACTTCCTCTCTCAGTCCGTCAGCAACCTACTTTTGTCTCCTTCAAGTCCGCTCTCAAAACTCACCTTTTCTCCTCTGCATAAAATCCTGACCTCACTCAATCCCCTCTGCAGCCTGTCTCCACTCGGAGGGGAATCACATTGCAATATATAATTGTATATAATATGCTCTCTATAATTTTCCATTGTTTTTATTCTTTCTCCCCATTTATAGCCGTGTGTGTGGTGTGTGTGTGTGTGTGTGTGTGTGTTGTGTGTGTGTGTGTGTGTGTGTGTGTGTGTGCGTGTGCGTGTGCGTGCATGCGTGTGCGTGCGTGCGTGCGTGCATGCGTGTGCGTGCGTGCGTGCGTGGTGTGTGTGTGTTTTCAGCGCTTAGATTTGATTTTATCAAGATTTTGCGCTATATAAATATTGTAATTATTATTTATTTATTATTATTAAATTTATTCCAGGCAGATGGTCCCAAAACAGCAAGAGAGCGCTGGCCCCAGTTGATAGTTTAGGAACCAGAAGAGTATCTGAAGCTGAGCGCAAGTTGGCACATAGTTATTGATATTGTCACAAAGGTATGATGGGGCAGACTGGTGAATAGATTTGCATCACAAGGTATCCAGCTTATATTCAATTCTGAGATGGTACCGCAAGATACTAAACATCAGATACACTGATCATATCACCAATAAACAAGTGAGCCAAACCATCAAGCAGCACATTGAGCCCTATGAAGATCCGCTGACTTCAGTTGGTATGGCTATGTAACACGATTTAACCCTTTCACTCCCATACCCTGTCCACCTGCATCCTGCATTGTTAACTATGCTAGCAAAGCAAAAACTTAACCCCTTGACTGTCTCACCCAGTCCACCAGCTTCCTGCAGGAAGCTGGTGGACTGGGTGAGACAATCAAGGGGTTAAGTTTTTGCAGTTGGTAGATAGGGTGCAGGAGTCAAAGGGTTAATGTCATGAGCTAAGGGCAGGGTAACTCCTATAGAAAACCTAGAGGGCTGAAGTCAGAGGTACCAGGCCTGCAGGCACCCTCCAACAAACCATGGTACCATGCAACATATTCATTTTCATTTCTTTTGTCACAGTGGATTTGCCATGTGAAACTCAGGCTGCTCTCCCCTTTGAGAGCACCTCCCCACAATGCAGTGCCACCAAATTTTTTTTCTTCAATTTTTGTTTTATTCAAGTTTAGGGAAAAAAATTCATACAATATAAACATAAACTTCATTTTTGTAGAACACACACTTAAATGGATATCATATTATATATGACAATCCAAATATACAAAATGTGTGTATACTCATTTATGATCAAAAACACATACCCACATACACGCATGAGCGCATCTGAGCATGCACGCGCGCGCATACACACACACACACACATACACGCACACACACACACGTGTATGCCACCAAATTTTTGTTTTTTGTTCTTGACAAAGACTTTAGAAAGCTAATTGGCCTTCAAGGGGAAGGCACAGGGAAGTGAACCTGTCTCTTCAATGAAATCCAAAACAAGTGTGACTGCCCGCGTTCAAGCAAACAGGAACCAGAAAAAACACGAAAGAAGAATATGAACGCGTATTTAATACAACTTGTTTTGTTGCATTAAATATGCGTTCATATTCTTCTTTCGTGTTTTTTCTGGTTCCTGTCTCTTCAATGTTTTATACTATGGCAGCTGGTCGAATGCCTTGCTCTTCACAATTTTCAACTGCCATGGGATCTTTAAGGTGCGCAGGCCATAAGTTTTTTGCTACTGGTGGAAATGGTGTGCGAATCAAAGGGGTTAACCTGGGAATTGAAAAAAAAAACTCCACCCACCAGGTGGTATCCAAACAGATTCAAACCCACACCTTCCACCAGAAACACCAGAGTTTTAACCACTCAACTATCACGCCAAATCAATAACACTGAATCATCAGGGGTACTTTTAAACAGTTTATATTTCAAACAAACTTTCTCCGTTTTCTTAACGTAAAATCAGTTCATTCTTAAAAAATATTCACAGCATTTAAATAAATAAATAAATGAATAAATAAATAAATGAATATTGCTTTCATCTGTAAAAATAAGAAAAAGATTTAATACAAATGCAAAAGCATCAATGGACATATTTCAGGTCACCAAATAGAACGAATCTCGTTTTAACCCTTTCACTCCCGCACTCCATGTTAGCAAAGCAAAAACTTAACCCTTTGATTCCCTCACCCTATCCACCAGCTTCCTGTAGGAAGTTTTTGTAGTTGGTAGATAGGGTGCGGGAGTCAAAGGGTTAAGTGTGCTGTATTCTGCCGACTGGCTTCTTTGGGCTGTCAAAGTGAACACTCATGAGTTCTGAACTTTAACCCTTTGACTCCTGCACCCTGTCCACCAGCAGCATACATTGTGAAACATGCCAGCAAAGCAAAAACTAAAACCTTTTCACTCCCTCACCCTATCCACCATCTTTCTGCCAGAAGCTGGTAGATAGGGTGAGGGAGTTTCTGCTGTTGGTGGATAGGATGTGGGAATCAAAGGGTTAAGTCATCCAAAATATATTGTCTTTGTAAAACTAAGTGATGAAAATATTCTGAAGTCTCTATTTGATATGGATTATTATTTGTCCTAAAATAGGACTAAATACAGTAAAATTCATTCTTTTGTTTACTCTGCTTTTTTATCATATACTTAGCTTTTCTAGCTCATAATTTTGGACAAAATTTTCTTTTGTTGCAAAAGAACTTGACAGACATCACAATCTACAGAATTTTAGATGTAATTGGTTACGTACAATTTTTTTCTTATTTAATAAAAGCAGTAAAACACCACATTTACCAAACACTTGGCATCAAACATTGTAATCTCAAAAAAAAAACAAAAAACAAAAAATTACAAAAATGCACACACTGAATGTCACAAATGCATAGCATTCATTTAAAAAGTCACACACGGTTGTAAAATATTAGTAAAGTGTTTTCAGCAGTACTCGACAACACATGCAATAGTTAGCTTGAATTACACAAACATATTCAATTTAGCAGATATTCTGAAAATATAAAATGCATTTTAAGACAGAACACATGATGCAGCTCAGCTCATGATCATAACATTAACAAAAACATACTCAAAATACATACTCGGATTAACTTAACAGAAATGGACACATAACTAGGAACAGTGACTGATGCTGCATGCAAGCGAGAGTGAGTGAGTGAGTGAGTGAGTGAGTGAGATAATAATAAGAGAAAGGGAGACAGAGTAGTGGGAAGAGGACAGATGAGGAAGGGAAAACATTGATTAAAAAAACACACACACAAATGCAAAACCCTGTACAACTGAACATCAGAGAGAGAGAGAGAGAGAGAGAGAGAGAGAGAGAGAGAGAGAGAAGAGAGAGAGAGGAGAGAGGGGAGAGAGAGAAGGGAGAGAAAGAGAAAGAGAGAGAGAGAGGTGGGGGGAAACACTGACATTTAAGTGGAGATAGCCTCAAATTCACGTTCATATAGCTATAATCTATATGAACTACTAAAGCCATACCAGGGCTAACACCACGTTAAAAACAACTCCAAGTTCAATCATCAAAGACAATAGCTTGTTACGGGCCTAATGTCAAGGAGTACAATCTATTTCATAACAACAATATACAGGAGGGAAAAAATAACTCCATCCAACATAAACAACCATGCACAATGCAATTCTGATAAAACGTTCACTTTCATGACAAGAGACACATACAGCGAGAAATTAACTCTTCGACTCCCACACCCTGTCCACCAACATCCTACACTGTCAACCATGCTAGCAAAGCAAAAATTTAACCCTTTGACTCCCTCACCCTATCCACCAGGAAGCCGGTGGTTAGGGCGAGGGAGTCAAAGGGTTAAGTTTTTGCAGGGTACGGGAATCAAAGGGTTAAAAGAAGTGAACAGTGGCCAAATGAAGTAACTCGGGAAGAGCAGCTCTGGGGTAACAAGGAAGGCCTGTTGAAAACTACACCCTTCACCAAGATCACCGGACAGACCATCGAGGCGTAATCATTCTCCAACAGAAGAAAAAAGTTCCGTGTCTGGATAAGTCAAACTACTGCCGCATCTGTTCAAACGGTACGCTAAAGAAATAAATACATTCATGCACACACACAAACAAATATACATATATATAATGTAACAGAGTGCCTTGCTCTGTTACGATCTTTCCCCATTTACCCACAACGCTCAAAGGCAACACCGTGTAGCGTGCTTGCCTAGATCAAAAACGCCTTGCGTTCTCTTGGTCAAATTGTACTGTTATCTCACAGCCTCTGCCTACCCATAGCTATGCATTGAACATTCCAAGGATCTAGCCAGTACATGACGCATATAGATAACACACTGCTAAACAATTAGCAGATCTACAATGTGTACGTGTACTCTAAAGCAGGCCTACGACAAGATTTTGTCGTCATCTCCAGTCAGTATTATGTTGTAGTTTTACAGAATGTAGAGGGGGCCGTCACTAATGTATGCCGCCCTCAGCATTGTAAAACAATCGCCGTGTAATTGCCGGCGGGAACACTCGGACAATTAACCCCTCGCTCCATCTCACATAAATGAATAAATACATAAATTTCAGTTGAATAATGAAGAACGTTCATTCCTGATTTGAACAGGGTCTGTGCCTCAATTTCAGGATCTTATATTCAGATCAATGTGATTCAGTCACTGTCGCTGATGAATATGGATCTGAAACCAGATGTAACTGTTCCCTCAACAGGGATAATAATCGAGAGGTACCAGTCTATCATCATTATCATGTGCCCTGCTGCATGGCACTGGTGATCATGGCCCTCCATACGAATCTGTCCTTTGTCGCTGCAAGTACATCTCCCACCCTCTCCGTCTTCATCCACTGTGCAAGTCCATCCAATATTTTCTCTCTGGGTCTATCTGGTGCTCTTTTTCCCTCCAGATTTCCTGTTGTGACTAGGTGCTCTAATGTCTCTTGCCTTATAAAATGTCCTACAAGTGTTGCTTGCCTTTTCCAAATCTTCTTCATTAATGTTCCTTTTGTGGCTACCTCCTTCAAGACTGACTTTTGTTTTCTTTGCTGCATCTATACTGGTTTACTGGTCTATCATCATCAGGTGCCCTGCCGCATGACGTTGGCGATCATGGACTTCCATCTGTCTCTATCTCTCGTTGCCCCTAGCATCTCCCCCACCCTCCTCGTCCCAAGCCACTCTGCAAGTCCGTCTAGCATTTTCTCCCTGGGTCTACCTGGTGCTCTCTTTCCCTCCAGCTTTCCCATTGTGACCAGGTGCTCTAAATCCCCCTTCCTCATAAAATGGCCTATAAATGTTGCCTGTCTTTTCCTAATCTTCCTTATGAGTGATCTACTTGTGTCTGCCTCCATCAAGACTGTCTCGTTTGTTTTCTATGCTGTCCATGGAACTCTCAAAATTTTTCTTAGAAACCACATCTCAGCTGCCTCAATCTTGTTCTGGCTGTGCTTGTTGACTGTCCACGCCTCACATCCGTACAACAGTATTGGTTCTATATAATATTTAAGAACTCTCTTCCTGATGTTAACTGATTACTGGTCTATAGGGGTACAAATTCCTGAACCAGTCTGAAAACTTGCATGAAAACAGATAAAAGAAACTTACTGGAATGCAGTCAGACTGAAACTTAATTTGCTGCAGATTACAGGAATGGAATGAATGGAATGCTCATTATTCAAACTACTGGAGCAATTTGCAGGAGAAAGAAAAAATATCACAACACACAACAGTTATGTTCATCGTATGTCTTCTCATACTAAAACAAACAAAACAAATCATGTACTGTCTCATGGACTGTTGCAAATAACAAACAAACCAACCAAAAAAAAAAAACCCACCTGCCATGACATAGAATGAAAAACAGAAATTAGCTTTATTTCATGGATTGTTGCACAAACAAACAAACAAACAAACAAACAAACTACAACTGCCATGACACAGAGTAAAAATCAGAAATGAGCCAGATTATGTCAGTATCATAATCTGTGTAAGAGAAAAAAACAAACAGACTGAGCACAGAATCATTTTTTGTCTATAGATGTAAATGGCAGAAATAGAACAGGTTTCATAGAGTTACAAGTATCATAACATCAAGACCTTAGGTCAATAATTAGATGGAAGCAGTAGACAACCCAAGTGGAAACTCAAGGGACTTCCAATCGGAAGGTCCTGGATTTGATCTACCTAGACACCTTCACCAGATAGGTAAAGCGTGGAGATATTTCCCATCTCCTATGTCAACGTGTGTACA
Source organism: Monoplex corrugatus (assembly GCA_030674185.1). Taxonomy (NCBI): domain Eukaryota; kingdom Metazoa; phylum Mollusca; class Gastropoda; order Littorinimorpha; family Ranellidae; genus Monoplex; species Monoplex corrugatus. The sequence goes on from JAPXFY010000020.1 coordinate 61,230,146, forward strand.
GACCTGTCAACGCTTAACCCTTTGACTCCCGCACCCTATGCACCAACTGCAAAAACTTAATCCTTAGACTCCTTCACTCTATCCACCAGCTTCCTGTCAGAAGCTGGTGGATAGGGTAAGGGAGTCAAAGGATTAACTTTTTGCTTTGCTAACATGGTTGACAATGCAGGATGCTGATGGACAGGGTGCAGGAGTCAAAAGGATAAACCCCCTTCAAATTATATGCATGCAAAATATCAAATGTGTAAGTTTAAAATCCTGTAAGTCATGTCAGCAACTGGCTTACAGAAACATCAAAATACCCAACATGTACATCTAATATAGATGGAATACGCAGGCTGCGCTTATTGTTATTGTTATTTTTGTTCAAAGCTCAGCTGACTGCATAGAGCCATATCAGGGCTATAACCGTTTCAAAACATACACAATACTTCAACAGGGAAAAATAGGAAAAGAAAACTAAGCACACATCAATGCATCTGTGCACACAATCCAAGAACACGGCCTTGGTGTAGACCATTCTGTCCAATTTATCACACAGGGGATTTAAAAAACATACAAGAATACAAATCTAAACATAACTAAGGACACTGAAACATATACTAAAATGGGCCATAATTACCTAAAATTGATTCTGCTTATGTCATTTCCTTAGAGCCAAAAATGCACTTAATACATGCACCCAATTATCAATCCTAAGAGAAAGTACGTAAGACTTTATTGAAGACATACAGGTGAATGAACCAGCAAGGCAGAGAATGACAGAATGGACCAGCAAGGCAGAGAATGACAGAATGGACCAGCAAGGCAGAGAATGACAGAATGGACCAGCAAGGCCGAGAATGACAGAATGGAACAGCAAGGCCGAGAATGACAGAATGGACCAGCAAGACAGAGAATGATAGAATGGAACAGCAAGGCCGAGAATGACAGAATGGACCAGCAAGGCCGAGAATGACAGAATGGACCAGCAAGGCCAAGAATGACAGAATGGAACAGCAAGGCCGAGAAGGACAGAATGGACCAGCAAGACCGAGAATGACAGAATGGAACAGCAAGGCAAAGAATGACAGAATGGATCAGCAAGACAGAGAATGATAGAATGGACCAGCAAGGCCGAGAATGACAGAATGGACCAGCAAGACAAAGAATGATAGAATGGACCATCAAGGCAGAGAATAATGGAATAGACCAGCAAGGCAGAAAATGATAAGAAGAGATGACAGAAAGCAAAGGAACAAGGCAGAAACAAAGACAGTGAAAGAAAAGAGGGAATTTCTAGCACAGAATTTCCAGAAGGTGGGGATACTATTCATATTGAAAAGAGCCCCCAGCATCCCCACAGGAAAAAGCAGACAACGCTGCAACTTGCCATCTGTACAGTGTGATCAAAATAACATGCAGTCACACCACCAAGAAAAATCTGAACACTAAATAACCAGACAACTCCCCCAACCCCCCCCCCCCACACACACACACTTACTCCAACTGGTCTTCAATCAAAAAACTAAGGGACCAGTATAGCAGTGCTGACAAAATGAATGGAGCTCTTGTGAACATCTACCATTTACATATATGCAAAATATATCAGCAATAAATATTTTTCTGGGCAAACTCAATAACAACAACAACAAAAATGACTTTATCAATACACAGATTAATTAATAACTCCCATCATTTAACCAAAAAAAAAAAAGATGATAACAATAATGAATAAAATAACAACAGTAAAACATCTGAACTAGGTAGGTTTGATATAAGGATAAGTATGAATTATACTTTACTTTTTTTTCATACCCATGTGGTCATTAACCAAATCCAACAGGGCAAAACAGTCAACGGATACAAACTGTGATCCCTTTTTCTGGCAGTGTATATGTGTGTTTGTGTTACTGTGATTTGGATGAAACAAAAACATGTTTAATGGGCAGCTGAACACCACTCAATTACATGAAATTGCAAATGGCTAAGGGAATCCAGTAAAATCTTAATAGTTATTTCAAAACAAATACACAAAACAACACAAAGCAAACCAACAAACCACAACGTCAAAAAAAAAAAAAAAGAACACTTTGAACTGGAATCAGTATGACACTTGAAACAAGTGAGAATATATATATATATAATGTATGTATGTATATATGTATGTGTGTGTGTGTGTGTGTGTGTGTGTGTGTGTGTGTGTGTGTGTGTGTGTGTGTGTGTGTGTGTGTGTGTGTGTGTGTGTGTGTGTGTGTGTGTGTGTGTGTGTGTGTGCGTGTGCGTGTGTTTTCATATATAAATTACGCTCAGTTTTCTTTAAAACTGATCCAAATCACATCCATAAATCTAGACGATAAAGATCTGTCCATTCACACATTACTCAGACAGATACTGACAAGCTAAGGCATTTTTCCCCCTCAGACATACACTAACAGCACAGCAAGCCACAAAGGCGCCATCAGTCTGATTCAAAACAGATACTTCTATATAAAAGGAGACGGCATTAAAACGATGGATTAAAATGACAGATAAGTACTATGACTTTGATATTTTCACATTCAAACTTTTCTTCGGATTCGCCTGTAATTTCTAATGTATAGGCATTCCATTAGACTTTTAAGTCATATATTCTTCTAATTGATTGATATTTTATCAGTTCCAATGTATACACATTCCATTAGACTTTTAAGTCAAATATTCTTCTAATTGATTGATATTTTACCAGACTCAGGTTTTCATAAAAATATTAAAAACTTATATGTTGGACACATCCTCTTATCAACTAATCGCTGCTTCTTGTTAAGCTTATGACTCAGCTCGTCAAAAGTTGATTGTTTGAATTATAAATTGTGCACACATACTTTGTATGTTTCATTATAAATTGTGCACACATACTATGTATGTATCATTATAAATTGTGCACACATACTATGTATACTTCATTATAAATTGTGCACACATACTATGTACATTTCATTCCTCCTTTAAATGGCGGATTTCCCCTAAGAAGATAAATATATTAATCATGAATTGAATGGAAATAAGATCACATCACTCGGAATCACAGATCTGTACTATAGCTGACTCAATTCACAGAGATTAAAGCTGTTGTTGGTTTCCTCATAAAAGTTATAATAAACGCAATGCACATCACGGAGAGTCTTTGTCACCATGTTGAACAACTTCACACGCTGTCTTTAGATACAGATGCTGAAAGCGTTTGCTCCGCTCCCTTAGTCTCACAAGGCACGCTGCTACAGATCTGGTTTCTCATTTCCAGATCAGCAATTCACATCTGTTTTAAAATTTCTCTTCAGTTAAAAATCATAAACAATGACACAAACATCATTTAACCTTTCGACTCCTGCATCCTATCCACCAACTGCAAAAACTTAATCTTTTGATTCCCTCACCCTTTCCACCAGCTTCCTGCAGGAGGAAGCTGGTGGAAAGGGTGAGGGAATCAAATGCTTAAGGTTTTTGCTTTGCTAGCATAGTTGGCTATACAGGACACTGGTGGACAGGGTGCGGGAGTCAAAAGGTTTTAAAGTTGCAGATCACCTCTATACACATCTAAATGACATGCACACATGTCTGCCAAACCATGCCATCCCCACCTCCACCCCCACCTACACACACTCACTCACTCACACACAGACACACACACACTCTGATACACACACACAATGTCTAGCAAACCATCGCAAATGCACACGTATACACACACTTTCCTCCCACAACCCAGGTCTGTTGTGAGTCAATCCTTCACTGGGTTAGTTCAATAAGAGAGCAGACATACCACCACCATCATGAAGATTCCACATCATTAATATCATTTTCCCCTTTGACAAACAATTGGAACACAGACCGTCACAATACAAGTCAAAATGCTGCCCATTGTAGATGGCTTTAAAAACAACACGACTGGCAGTGTCAGGTGGGTAACAATGGCCTCTTACTCCATCAGGAGCACTCACTTGTGAACATGGATGGTGTGTTACCTCAACTAGAACTCAAAACATTTAAGTTCGTTCAACATCAGCTTTAGTGGCGTTATCCTTCCTATGTGCTATCAACAAAAATAACCATCAACAGCAAACACGAAAACTGAATGTCTTGCTTTTTTTGTACATTTTAAATTCAAGTATCAGAGATGTCACAAAGGCATGCATAAAACATTCTCTAAAATTTCATGCAATGTACTTTCAAACATTTTTCATAAACTCCATAGTTTTTCCGAGAAATAAAGTTACGCATTAAACTCCATGGTTATTCCGAGAAATAAAGTTACATAGTAAACTCCATAGTCATTCCATGAAATAAAGTTACACAATAAACTCCATAGTTATTCCAAGAAATAAAGTTATACACCGATGCCAACAGTCAAACTATCAACAGCGAGCTTAACCCTTTGACTCCTGCATCCTGTCCACCAGCATCCTGTATTGTCAACCATGCTAGCAAAACTAAAACTGAACCCTTTGATTCCCTCACCCTATCCATCAGCTTTCTGCAGGAAGCTGGTGGATAGGGTGAGGGAGTCAAAGGGTTCAGTTTTTGCAGGTGGTGGATAGGTTGCGGCAGTGAAAGGGTTAACCTACACTTGTGTTATTTCTTTTTCCAACAAAATGGATCATTCAGTGTATCAGAAATACAGGAGTTTGAGTAAATCATCTTTGTCTGCAAATCTATCCGGCACCATGCCAGATTGTCTGCAAAACTGTTTTGCATCACACCAGTGGTTGTCAGCAGAGATTGAATATCACTCAGCACACGGCAAATGAACTGTAAACGAAACAGAGAAAAACCATCCTTTTAATACACACAGTCATCAGGATTATTTAATATCAATCCATCATAGATCGCTTTTAGCTCTTTTAGCTGACGGTTCACCAGAATCTGTTTCTTCTCTCTGGCTTCTGATCTCTCTGCCAAAGGACAAAGAGATGATGCCATCTTCAGAAATCATCAGGTGCCCTGCTTGGTGAGTAGGTGCTCTCTGGCTGGCACCTGGAGATGTTGGAACCTGTTCACGCCCTGCTTGGTGAGTAGGTGCTCTCTGGCCAGCACCTGGAGATGCCCTGACCCGTTCATCTGGCCATACAGAAGCCTCAGGAGATGGTGCAGGACCTTCTAATGATCCTGCTGGAATTCTTTCATAGAACATAGGAAACCGGCTTACGGACGGAGGATAGTCTCTAGTACCAGTTGTCCTGGACGGATCATTACAGCCTGAGCGATTTTTGTTCGTGTGATCTAAGGAAGGAAAGGGGAAGTGCTGAGCTGATGACAGTTGTGAAAAAGCTGATGCAAAATTCGGCTGAGAAGGCAACAATATCGAGTCTGTTTCATCTCCTTGATCTGCTTGTTGAGAATATGACTGAACGTTACTATTTTCCCCATCAACACTGTCTGAAGTGCCAGCACCATCTCCTCCGCTCCCGCTGCTGCCAGCACTTTCCTGGGCTGTATGGGAATACATTCCTCTCTCTGACTCTGGAAGAACTGAAACAGTTTCAGCTTCAGTGTTTTCGTTTCCACTCAGCTCAGCCTGGCTACCACTGATGGTACTGATGAACAGCGGTTTGTTTCTGGCCCGAAACCATTGTGTCGCGTGTTGTCGATGCGGTGAGTGAAGTGTCGTAGCACTCGACTTCCCAAAGAGTCGTAAGAGCTACCAATCACCTGGAAGTGAGAAAAAACAGAATTGCACAGGAATTAAAAACAGTGAATAGTGGGTGGGTGGGGGGGGGGGGGGGGGGGGAAGGAGGGCACTTTAGAAAAAGAAGAGCTGCAGGAAAGAAAAAAATAAAAGAAGAAAGAAAAAAAGAAAAAGAAAGGCTCAATTTTCAATTAAAAATCACTAGTGATGTCAATTATATTCATTTCAATGGGAGCATTAGTCAAATACGTAACTGTTGGACTTCTGTTTAAAAGGAAATCCAAAACAAGTGTGGCACCCTGCGTTCAAGCAAACAGGAACCAGAAAAGACATGAAAGAAGAATAAGAATGCGTATTTAATACAACAAGACAAGACAGGCGCAAATTTTCAGCCAACGTAAGATCACAAACAAACAAGCACCAGATACAAAAATTAGGAATTCCTTTTCTCACACTGGACGCAGCAGCAGAGAAGTTTCAGTCTTTTTCTCCTAATTTTTGTATCTGGTGTTTGTTTGTATGTTTGTGATCTTACGCTTGACAAAGGCCAGTTGGCCGAAAATTTGCGCCTGTCTTGTCTTGTTGTATTAAATGCGCGTTCTTATTCTTTTTTCGTGTTTTTTCTGGTTTCTGTTTAAAAGGTCCTGGATTCCATCTGCCTAAACTGTCTGGGGGTAAAGAGGTAGTTTTTCTGATCTCAGAGGTCAACATGAGTGCAGACCTGCCAGCGCCCAAACCCCCTTTGTGCATATATACACAAGGAAAACATGAAATACACATGTCAAAGGTCCTGTAAGTCATATCAGTGACCAGTGGCTTATGGAAACATGAAAACACCCAGCATGCAACCCACCAAAGAACATGCAGACAGTGTAGCAATATGCCACCTGCATAGTGTGGGCAAAAACAGTACGTATACATGCATTCAAGAAAATCAAAGATTAATAAACAAACACACACACACACACACACACACACAACCCCACACACACACACACACACACACACACACACACACACACACACACATTCACACACACACATACACACACACACACACACACACACACACACACATTCACACAAACGCGCGCACACACACACACATTCACACACACAACACACACACACACACACACACAAACACACACGCACATACACACACACACAACTGACTTTAACTTCCACTTTCAAGTTTTCAGTCAAAAGTGACAATATGGTGACTTACCTCCGTTTCCAGCCTGCAGTTACCAACGGCGATGACAGCACGATACATGGTGGTCCTCACAGACCCATGGGCACCACAACTGCGTACTGTTGTGATGGGTTCAAGGTTCAAGGCCTGAATGACATCGTTGCGCAGAGTGGACACATCACTGCCGCTATCTACCATGAAGTCTGTAAGGAAAAAAAATCAAATGAAATAAAAAACAAAATGTAAAGAGGAAAATAACATAATATGAAATAAAATAAAATAGAATAGAATAAAATAGAATAGAATAAAATAGAATAAAATAAAATAAAATAAAATGAAACAAAACGAAATAAAATATGAGAAAATAAAATAAAATAAAACAAAACAAAATAAAATAAAAATAAAATAAAACAAAATAAAATAAAACAAAATAAAATAAAATAAAATAAAATAAAATAAAATAAAATAAAATAAAATAAAATCATGCCTCCTTACAGCCAAATATACACTTAACCAATTATCAATCCTAAGAGAAACAAGTAGTATAAGGCTTTATAGAACACATACAGGTGAATGCGCCAGCAAGGCAGAAAAGGACATGAAGAGATGACAGAAAAAAAGGAACAAGGCAGAATTAAAGAGAATGACAGAAAAGGCGAAATTTCTGGTACAAAATTTTGAGATATTTATACTGAAAGAGTTGCCGGTATCCCAAAGGAGGGACTATGCCAACAGGCCTCTTCTGAAGTCTAAACAAAATGGTAAGACATGATAAAAATGGTAATGATAAAAACATCACACTGATATTCAAAACAGTAACTAGGGATATCGAAATGTTTTCATTCTTTCTGTCTTTTTTCTTGTCTTTTTAGGAAAAATATATGTAATAGAAATGGTAAAACGTTACACTGGTATCTTTCAGAAATTACCAGGTACGAGCAAAATGTTTTATTCTTTCTTTCTTTTACCTTTGTTTTTTTCTTCTTTTTATTCTTTTGATTGGTTTATTTCAATTACTTGCTTACAAGTCTAAAATGACATTACTGCAAACAAATGTTTCATGAAATGAAAGGACTCAAGATACACAGATTATGTGTTATTATGGGATGACAGACTGTTAAAGATGAACTCGCCATACTCAACCTTACAGTCCACTGATTTGTGTGTGTGTGTGTGTGTGTGTGTGTGTGTGTGTGTGTGTGTGTGTGTGTGTGTGTGTGTGTGTGTGTGTGTGTGTGTATGTGTGTGTGTGTGTGAAACAGAGAGTGAATGTGTGTGTGTGTGTGTGTGTGTGTGTGTGTGTGTGTGAGAGACAGAATGAATGTGTGTGTGTGTGTGTGTGTGTGTGTGTGTGTGTGTGTGTGTTGTTTGTACATGCATGTGTGTGTGTGTGTGTGTGTGTATGCGCGCATGTACACATATGTGTCTGCATACATGTGAGTATGTGTGTGATGGCATGTATGTATTTGTGTGTGTGCATGAATGCATGTGATAGCATATCATTTTGTGTGTATGCTAGCGTGTGTGTGTGTGCACGTGTGTGCACACACATGCATATTTGTGCACACACACACACTGTGTGTCTATCAGTACACAGCACGTACATGCCTTTAAATGTATGTGCATAAGAAAGTGTGTACACATGTACTTACATTACACATAAGTGTACCTTGTGTAGGTATGTTACTAACTGTGTAAAAGCCCACACAGGTGAAGCTTACCAACAGATTGCTCAGATTCTCGCATACGTGTAGACTGGATGTTGGCCTTCACACACAAAAATGGGAACTTGGCATTGGGCAGGTACGAAGGGAACCCCCACCACCCCTCCGTCACCAACACACCTTCGTCAGCTTCATTTTTCACCAGACGCTGTCGCTTTTGTAATGCACGCACTGGAAAAGACAGGTAACAGGAATGGATTGGATTGGGTACGACAATCTTCTGTTTGTGAAATACAGGATTCTGAGTTTAAAGATTAGAGTTTATTCGAGAGGGATTCATAGCACTTGGGAAACAGCCATATAAATACACCTTCGTCTAATCTGCCATCTGGTGTCTGTCAGAAATGCATTGTATTTGCCAGAATCATCATCATCATCATCAAGTGCCTTGCCGCATGGCGTTGGCGATCATGGACTTCCATCTGTCTCTATCCCTTGTTGCCTCAAGCACCTCTTCCATCCTCTTTGTCTTCAGCTACTCTGAAAGTCCGTCTAGTATCTCCCTGGGTCTACCTGGTGCTCTCTTTCCCTCCAGCTTTTCCGTTGTGACCAGGCGCTCCAATTCCCCTTTCTTCATAAAATGGCCGATAAATGTTGCCTGTCTTTTCCAAATCTTCCTTATGAATGATCTTCCTGTGTCTGCCTCCATCAAGACTGTCTTGTTCGTTTTCTTTGCTGTCCATGGAACTTTCAACATTCTTCTTACAAACCACATCTCGGCAGCCTCAATCTTGTTCTGGCTTTGCTTGTTGAATGTCCATGCTTGGAAAGAATTTGTCGTATACTATAATGTACCATGACAAATATATATCACAGTCTTTACATTTTGAATGCTACAAAAAATCAATATCTAAGTCAGCTTATCCTTCGTAATATCTGTTTGTCACAGTGTGACAAGAAAAGAGTGTACTAACTACTATACCTCAAACCATAAATGTTACCATTTTCAAAAAATCAAATCTTTCAGCAAGTTAGAAAGTATTTTCATGCTAACACTTACCAGCACGTTCTAATCTGCGTTTATGGCCTGGCAATGTAATTTCCAGCTCATCGTACAGGTCTTCATTAGGGAGGTTGAGGTGAGCGATGTCAGTGAGAAGTATGCGATCGCTTTGAACAAAGCCTTCATAGTAATGGCTTAGTCCGTTCTCACGCAGCCAGCAATACAAGTCATACTCCGGAGTCGGTCTGTAGGAGTGCGCTGAAAATACAATTAAGCAAGATGTTCAAATTGTACTAGTAAAGTAGTCTTGAAAATGAAACTCTTTTGCCAATTTTGATGATTCAAGTAAACTATAAGGTCCAATCCAGTCGCTGTGGTGCAGTGATTAGCACAACAGTCAACTGGAAGATTGTAGGTTCGAATCCCTATTAAGAGTATTATCCTGTCAAAATTACCAAAGGATCTTTTTGCCCCAAACTGGCTCCTACCCACAGCTGAGTGCGCTGTAGGATCATTGGGAAGACTTGAAGGTACTGCTCAAATCTGCCGACCAACACCACGTGAGTGGTTGACGCCAGGATATATCATGATGGTAAGCTTAGGATTCAGTTTTGTCATGAAGTCTCAATCCTAGATGGAATTCCACAGCATCATAATTATCATCCCCATCAATCACATCATAGTGCTGTAAAAATTGTTCAAACAACTTCTGTGGTCACTGAGGTGGTGCACAAAATTAGAACAACCTGCCCACCCAAACAGGAAAAATAAAAGTTTGCAGAAAATTCATGAAACTGCTTAAGAGCAATGATTCGAAAACAAACAAACCAACCCACAGGGGTTTATAACTGTGGTCAACCCCAGTCAACATACTGTAGTATCTATTCTGGGCAACTATACACAGTCAACCTTGATGATGCAACTTTTTGCGATGTTCTCTTCTGCATTAGACATGAGTCTGGGGTATGACCTTTCTTTTCTTCAGAGCCATATCAGGGTTATAACCGCTTCCAAACATACACAACAACAGGAAAAAAAAAAAGAAAAGAAAATTAAGTACACATATCAAATCAATGCATTCATGCACAGTAGCTAAGCACATGCCCGTGGCGTTGACCTCTCCATCCAATTCATTGCACAGGGGATTTAAAAAACACACCTGAATGCAAATATAAGCATACCTAAGGACACCAAAACATATATATAAACAGGCATAACTATTTAAAATTGCTTCCACGTATCTCACCTCCTTAGAGCCAAAAATGCACTTTATACATGCACCCAATTATCAATCCTAAGAAAAGCACATAAGACTTGATCAAACACATGCAGGTAAATGGACCGGCAAGGCAGAAAATGGCAGGTAGAAATGATAGAAAGCAAAGGAGGAAGAAAGAAACAAACACAGTGACAGAAAAGAGGAATTTCTAGCTCAGAATTTCCAGAAGGTGGGGATACTGTTTATACTGAAAGAACCCCGGCATTCCCATGGGGGGAAGCCTTGGAATGAGGATGAAAGGTTGTGGTTGGCAAATGATTTGCACCTTGCAGATGACAGCTTTTGAAATTTTACTGCGAGTTACTACATCATTCTTGTATAGTATTGTTCTCCAACCTCATTTCACTACTACATTTGTGCTACCCATTCAGCTAGCATAGACGCAGCCACAAAGCATTAAGTGGTAAACTCAAAATATTCCTCAGACTCTCAAGAGTTATGTTACTTAGTTGATATTTAAAATTCTCCCTGCTTCCCTCTTATTTCCTTTGGTATACATGTACTCTCTCTCTCTCTTTCTCTCTCTCTCTCTCTGGATTTGGTATTGTGTGGATGCGAGTTTAAAAGACACAGATTGTGGTACAATCAGAAATACTGGTGTCACACACACACACACACACACACACACACACACACACACACACACACACACACACACACACACCACACACATCAAAAAAAAAAAAAAGACAAAACAAAACAAAACAAACAACCCACATATTCCTACAATATAACAATCATATTATTATTAATACTAATGTAACAATCTACTAGCAGTAGCACTACTCCTACTATAAATAATGATAATAATGATGATGATGAAAATAATGATGATGATAAAAATATAACAATAGTAGTGGTAGTAGTAGCAGAAGTAGTTGTAGTAGTCATTGTAATAATAGTGGTAATAATAATAATAATAATAATAATAATAATAATAATAATAATAACAACAACAACAATAACAACAATAATACTACTACTAAATAATAATAATAATAATAATAATAATAATAATAATAATAATAATAATAATAATGAATCTTTCTTGTAAAGTGCTAAATTACAAAACATTGGGACTCATTTACGCTTAGTAGTATCAATTACTAACCATTCACCACACATGGCCTATTAATACGACCATCACTAAGACTTTAACTACAAGTTCATAATCTTGCACACACCCACACATGTCAATGGCAGGATAAGGAAAATTTCTACATTGTATAGAATTAGGCTTGTGAATGTAAGTGTTTACAGTAGAGGTTTGGAGCAGGTAGAGGAATTTGAATGCAAGTGTGTGCAGCAGGGGTGTGGAGTAGATAGATATGTATGTGTGTGTGTGTGTGTGTGTGTGTGAGAGAGAGAGAGAGACTCAAGAGAGAGAGAGAGAGAGAGAGAGAGACAAAAAGAGACTCAGAGAGAGAGAATGTGAGTGTGAGTGTGTGTGAGTGTGAGTGTGTGTGTGCGTGTGTGAGTGTGTGTGTGTGTGTGTGTGACTGTGTGTGTGTGTGTGAGAGAGAGAGAGTGAGAGAGAGAGAGAGAGAGAGAGAGAGAGGGAGAGAGAGACTCAGAGAGAGAGTGTGTGTGAGTGTGAGTGTGTGCGTGTGTGTGTCTGTGTGTGTGTGTGTGTGTGAGAGAGAGAGAGAGAGAGAGAGAGAGAGAGAGAGGGAGTGTGTGTGTGCGTGCGCGCATGCGCACGTGTGTAGTGAATGCCACCAAAACAAGTTTAACCCTTTGACTCCCGCACACTGTCTGCCAACATTATGCATTGCCATTCATGCTAGCAAAGCAAACATTTAACCCTTTGATTCCCTCACCCTAACCACCAGCTTCCACAGGAAGCTGGCGGATAAGATTAGGGAATCATAGGGTTGAGTTTTTTTGGAGTTGGTGGATAGGGTGCGGGAGTCAAAGAGTTAACAAGTATCATCCACTGTGTCAAAGAATCGGCGACATGGGCTATCCATTCAAAATTATTGTGCTCATTGTGGGATCGCTTGGCCACGTCCACCATCAATTCACAAGCGGACTTAAAAACGTGTTGGTCTACCCCCTTAGCCGAGCCAAAGCCATAGCACGTTACCATTCTGTCAGTGCTATGAAAGGCTAGTTGATAATATGGAAACAAAAATGCACGGCCACTCTCCGTTTGACTTAATTAACCATGCAAGACCCTTTGTGATATGTGCTGTGGACATTACAGTATGTGTGTGTGTGTGTGTGTGTGTGTGTGTGTGTGTGTGTGTGTGTGTGTGTGTGTGTGTGTGTGTGTGTGTATATATGTGTGTGTGTGTGTATGTGTGTGTGTGTGTGTGTGTGTGTGTGTGTGTGTGTGTGTGTGTGTGTGTGTGTGTGTGTTTGTGTGTGTGTATATATGTGTGGGTCAGTGTGTGTATGTTGTGTGTGATTGTGTTGTTGTGGACTTGACTCGTCGGACATACAGTATGGGGAAAGTGTTGTGTACAGTTGTGTGATTGGTGTGTGTGTGTGTTTGGTGTGGTGTTGGAGTGTGGACATGTGTGGTAAGTGTGTGATCTAGGTGTGGTGAAATTATGTATGTGGAAGTGTGTGTGTGTGTGTGTGTGTGGTGTGGAGGTGTGGAGATCTGTGCTGGGGACATTAAGTATGTGAGAGAAGATGTGTGTGTGGTGTGTGTGTGTGTGTGTGTGTGCGTGCGCGCGGGTATGTGTGCTGTGCGTGCGTGGTGTGTGTGTAAGTGTGTGTGTGATGTGTGAGTTGATGTGTGGGTGTGTGTGATGTGTGGTGAAAATGGTTGAGGAGTTGTGTGTGTGTCTGTGACTGTATGCAGGTATACGTGCAATGAGTATGTGTGTGTTGTCCTCACATGAGAAAGAGTGTGAAAAAAAAGGAGGGGAGAGGGGGGATTGTGCAGGCTGGCCAGCCACGCTGAATGGCCCTTCTCCTGTGAATAGACATTCATCATGATTCGTTGTTCATCATACAGAGAATCAAAAACCTTCAGATAATGTGTGTGTGTGTGTGTGGTGATGTGGTGTGTAGTGTGTGTGTGTGTGTAGTGTGTGTGGGTGGTGTGGTGTGTGTTTTGTGTTGTGTGTGTGAAAAATGGATGGTGAGTCTTGTTGTGTGTGTATTGTGACTGTTGCACTGTAATCATTGCATGTGTGCAA
>JAPXFY010000020.1:61246582-61256582 GCA_030674185.1 Monoplex corrugatus
TGCATGTTGCACGTCACATAGACAAAATAAAAAACAAAGAGTGGGGGAAGGGGACAAGTGGAGAGTTGCCTTGTCAACACACCATCGCAGTACATAGTTGGCAATACAGTTATACACAACAATGCATAACACGCATAGACTCTAGTTCATAAAAAATGCAACAGATCATAGCATGAACTTAGAAACAAGTGGTGCTGATAGTTTTGACACTAGATGACAAAACAAATGTGAAGGACAAAATTTTTTTATTCAAATCACCTGATAAATGAAATCACACACACACACACACACACACACACACACACACACACACACACACACACACACACACACACACACACACACGTGGTCGGTGTGGGTCAAAAAAGGTGTGTGTACACGCACACACACACACACACTTCCACAAGAAAGCAAACACAGACAAGTTGTGTACACAAATATACAATACACACACACGAGAAGGGGAGGGAGGGTTTACTGGATCAATGCAGTAATGCAGGCAACACCACTTGTCAACACACAATAACATCCAGTGTACAAACAAGGGTTTGCGTACAAGTTACAACCAAATTCAAGTGAACTGGAAATTGTGTTTGTTAGGGCTGTAGTTCACAGTACACCTACAAGTAAGGACAATCAGTGACCTTACACAGCGCTGACCGTTTGTTGACTTGCTAATGGAGTTTGGACATTATTCACATCACTCACTTAACTTGTATCAATGTATGTCATCATTATGATGTTTAGTAGTCAGTCTTATGGCTTAGTCACAGAAGAATCAAAACAAAACAACACACACACACACACGCTCACACACACATGCACACACGCGCACACACACACACACACTCACACACACAGGCACATGCGCGCGCGCGCGCAACACACACACACACACACACACACACACACACACACACACAAAAGGCTCAAAAGTCAGTAGTCAGTAGTAGAAATGCCTTAAAATCACTGACAATTGCAATACAGTAGATTCAAACTTATGCTTGTCAAAATGACGGCTCAATAACACTGATTCCTGATGTGTCTACCAACAGAGCAACCACAATTGACTTGTCTCTCATATCCACAGAGCTCAGAGCTAGCAACATATTATACTTGGCTTGTGGGAGGCAAGAGCATGGACAGTGATCATTTACCAATTGAGATTAAAACTCTTGGAGAAAACAAATGCCAGTGCACATACTGAAACTCAAGACAGAATCCTGAAATTTTACTCCAAGAAGGCTAACTGGGTAGCCTTTGATAATATTCTTCTGTTACTTCATGAAGGCTAACTTCTGTTACTACACGAAGGCTAACTGGGCGGCCTTTGATAATATTCTTGTTACTACAAGAAGGCTAAGTGGGTAACCTTTGATAATATTCTTCTGTTACTACATGAAGGCTAACTGGGTAGCCTTTGATAATATTCTTCTTTAACTACAAGAAGGCTAAGTAGGTAACCTTTGATAATATTCTTCTGTTACTACAAGAAGGCTAACTGGGTAGCCTTTGATAATATTCTTCTTTAACTACAAGAACTCATTGAAGAAGGCTAAGTAGTAAGTAGGTAGCCTTTGATAATATTCTTCTGTTACTACAAGAAGGCTAACTGGGTAGCCTTTGATAATATTTTTCAGTTGTACAACACAAGACTTAATAAAGCATGAAAACATCTATCTATATTTATAAATACTTCATTCTAATTTTGTGAAGTTGTCTTGAAAGCAGCTTCATCTTCTATTCTAGTGTGTAAGTCAGGAAATCAGGCAAATACAGTGGAAATTTGTGGTGGACAAACAAATGTAAACAGGCAGTTGCCTTTACAAAAGAAACCTTTAAAATTTGACTGAAAAATTAAACACCTGAATATGACGAAGAAGACTATAAAATTCAATGTAATAGAGTGACAGCACAAGCAAAGAAGAACTACTGGATCAGCTTCTGTCACAATGATAAATATATATATCTAAATCAAAGGATACGTACAAGGTGTGGATAAAAGTTAAAGAAATGAAACATGGACATAAACTGCCAGTCTGTCCAATTAAGTTTTTAAACAAATTAAAGATGTTTTGTTTCCAACTCATTTATCTATGAGGTGAAAGGAGTTATTCCACTCATTTAAAAAAAAAGTTGTTTTAACCCTTTGACTCCCGCACCCTGTCCACCAGCATCCTGCATTGCCATCCATGCTGACAAAGCAAAAACTTAACCCTTTGATTCCCTCATCCTATCCACCAGCTTCCTGCAGGAAGCTGGTGGATAGGATGAGGGAATCAAAGGGTTAAGTTTTTGCAGTGGGTTATACTTATAGGGTGCGGGAGTCAAAGGGTTAATGGAGCTCATCCAAAAACCTGGAAGCAATCTGTGGAAATTTCCATCCTCCAGGAAGGCAAATCTAGGAATTAATTGATGAATTATTGATTATTTCAATATCATGGAAAAAACAACAACACAAAACGAACAAACAAACAAACAAACCAGCAAGTCAGGCAATGTACAACAAATAGTTCAGTAAAACTTAACAAATCGTATCAAAAGGCAATTTTCTTATAGAAAAAAAACACTTTGGCTACATTCTTTGATGGTAAAAAGGCGTAAGACACATTGTGTAACATTCAAGACTGCTTTATAGATTAAAGAGCACCAATATAACAGGCAAAACATATAATATGAAAATTTTTTTATCCTGTAGATCTTGTTGTGGTAAATGACTCAATAACAGAGTGAATGCATTCAAATTTTGAAAGTATTTCTGCAATCAAACGTACACTGGAAAGAGGTCTAAATTTTTTTCAGATTACTATAATTAATTCAGTAGGCCCATGGAATAGTTCAAGAACATTACCACTATACTATATAGTTCAGTTGGCCACTGGAATAGTTCCTTATATTAGTAAGTATTATTACTTATAACAGGTATAGACTAGAGGAATATATCTCTCCATTACATCAGCACAGTAACTGAATGGAGACGGGCACCACCAAGTGTTCTTCAACTAGTTCCAGCCCAAAACCAAAATCATGATGAAAACACAACTGAACCAAAATACCATATCGGATCGGTCGCAGCCTGGTGATACAACAACTGTGCTACCCACTGACAGATTCCAGGGTGGGGGCAACAAATATGCCACTGGAACAACGCTTCCCACTGACATACTCTATGGTGGGAGTGAAACATATGCTATTGGAAATGCTATGTATTTGAAAATGAAGAAGAACAAGTTTAAAAAAAAAGAGAAAAATATGCTACTGGAGCAAGGACAAAGCAAGGAAAAAGAAAACGAATGAGGAAACGTGCAAACACAACTAGAAAGATGACAAAATCTGAATGGCTTTCCAAGAAATATTTCAGAATATGTTCCCGGAACTGCGCCAGTGCAAGAAAACCACTGAGAAATCAGGATACGACTTTGATATGTATATAAATTACAATATATATATATATATATATATATATATATATATATATATATATATATATATATATATATACATACTGTGTCTACAACAAACTAGAACACATCAACTGATCAAGAAAATCCAACAGACTTTGAAGACTTCACAGTACTTCAGAAACATGACGGTAGAGGACTGGTTATAATCATCAAAAAGAACCTAAAAGACAAAACGTCCATTATCAGATCTAGAATGATGGTGTACAAAGTTATGTGAACTGCCAGGCATACCCCTTCAAACTCCAAACGAAAAACAGACGAAGATTGTACTCAACAATGCCTATATGCACCCATGATGCTGTACCTCAAAAACAATATGGAACTTCCAACTAATCCCAGAAGAAATCGAAGATGAACTAGGAGACATTACAGTGGTATGTGGCTATTTCAATAAAAGATCTGTTATGTGGGATCAGAACGGAACTAACGCCCAGGGACATGCTCTGGCAGAAATGCTGTGCGATATCCAGTTCAGCCCACTCACAACAACATCACCAACCCATATGGGTGCAAGACAAGGAGACACAGACAGCACCATTGATATAGCACTCATCTCTCCTAAACTAACACCACTGAGTGCAGAAACACTGAACACACTTGGCAGCGACCATCTTCCAATGGTTTTCAGTATAATGAAACATACATCACCTAGAAACTCCATAATTCAACCAAGAAACCCACTTCAATATGACAGTATACAATCTGTCATTGTTTCTAAACTGAGAACTATAAAATCAAAATGGAAAACAGGAAACGACCAAACATCTAGAAAACAGCCTCCCTGGTGGAACCATGACACAGAGAGTGAGAGACTGGCTGGAAAGAAAAACAAGCTGCTGTAAAAGCCTGACAAAAACACAGAAAAAGACATCACTCAGACCATGACAGCAGCAGAAAAACAGATGAGTATAAAAATAAAAGAAATATGGATGAAAAAACGGAACAGTTCAAAACGGTAGCCCAGGAAGCAAAAGACAATAAATGGACAGAATTCTGTGAAAGACTCGGTGACGAAACAACACAGAGTTCACAGATACAATTCTAGCAGTTCTATCAACAAATGGAAGGGAAAAACCACAAACACCATCATGACCATGATACTAGGTATCACCAACACAGATGGAACCATATTAATTTAACCCTTTGGCTCCTGCATCCTGTCTATCAGAGTGCTGCATTGTCAATCATGTTAGCAAAGCCAAAACTTAACCCTTTGATTCCCTCACCCTGTCCACCAGCTTCCTGCAGGAAGCTGGTGGCAGGAAGCTGGTGGATAGGGTGAGGGAATCAAAGGGTTAATTTTTTGCAGTTGGTGAATAGGGTGCGGGAGTCAAAGGGTTAAGAACAAATGAAGAGAAAGGACAAGCCCTACTCCTACTACAGCATTTCAATTTTCATACAATAAAGTGACCAGAAAAATCTTGAAGAGAAAAGATAACTGATTGTGGACCTAAACAAAATACTGGCACAGACTAGACTAGATGATGAAATAACTGAAAAAGAAATGCATGAAGCACTTGCACACTGTAGAAAAGACACAGCCCCTGGTCCAGACAAGATTATTCGATACTCTGACATCAACACACTGTCTGAACACGACAAAACTGAATTGTACACCTTCTATCAAGACAGTTTTGAGAAAGGTCAGGCTCCTGAGGGCTGGACACATAGCTTCCTGAAAGTCTTACATAGACCAGGTAAAGATCATTGCAGACTAAATAAATATCGCATCCTGACTATGCAAAACGTAATTTTGGCAAAATGATGGAAAACATAATAGCACAGAAATTAGCTAGAGACCTAGAACTTTCTCCCGCTTTCTACAGCATTTACAAAAGACACACCCACAGAGACTATGCGATACACAGTCTGCTCAACCTTCCTTCAGTACAGTTGAGACACAAAAGAGAACTAGTAAAGACATATTTCAGGGCATTGGAGAACACAGAAAACCCACTCCGCCAGATGGTCGGAATAACAAAAGGCAACAGACTACGACATGGAAAATCATGGATGGGACAGGCAGAAAACTCCATTCAGCATGTGTGTCAACTGACAGAACTCAAAGGGACAAAGGAATGGAAAAAACATCTAAACTATTTCAAAAATCTGTACAAAACTATCATACCCAAAAATCTTGGGAGACACTGACCCAAATGACCAGAAGGGAAAACAGATGCAGAAATTCCTTCGCGAACAAAATGTGAGTCATCATACCATGAAACGTCTTACCCAAAAAGGAATA
The DNA here is from genome assembly GCA_030674185.1 of Monoplex corrugatus. Taxonomy (NCBI): domain Eukaryota; kingdom Metazoa; phylum Mollusca; class Gastropoda; order Littorinimorpha; family Ranellidae; genus Monoplex; species Monoplex corrugatus. The sequence continues at coordinate 61,252,292 of JAPXFY010000020.1, forward strand.
GATAGAGGAAGTGGCTGGAAATCTACAATGAAAGAAAAAACAAGAGCTATCATTAATTGGACTAACATTGGTATCATCTCAAAGGTAACACTGTACAGACTCTTACAGCGTGGAATAGAAAGAGTTTGGGCTTTTCCTGAAACAGAGATATAAGGAAAAGTGAAGAAAAAGAAAAGGACAGACAACTGGACAACACGCAAGTTTGCAAAACTGTCTGTGTGTGTGTGTTTTTGGGCTCTTTGTTGACTGTTGTCCAGATTTGTCTGTAAGTTTGTCATGACATCAGACATGTATACATGTGTGTTTCCTCCTTGCTGTTGTTGTTTTTGTTGTCATTCCTTTTGTGTTGTTGTTGCTGTTGGTGTTGCTGTTGTTGTCGGCCATCATGCTGTGTAGATATAGGTATACGTGATGTATGAATGTATCATTGTATGTATGAAAGTATGTATGTATGTAGATCTATAAAGTGAACGACAGACTGACAGGGCTATGATCAAGAAAATATTGTCTTCACTTACTTGATACCTGAGGCTTTGTGCGTTGACCTGAGGCTTTGTGCGTTGTAAGATGAGTTTATACAGAATAACCAATTGTGTTGTGATTCAGACCTTTTAATGTTCCTTTTTTTTGAAGATAAGATACACAGATACACATGTCATTTACATGTAACCAAGATTGTTCCAGTGATAGGCTGATACAATACCAGTATAAACATAGACGAGGTAAAACATAGGCTTGGTAGGGCCTCAGGACCTGGCCAGCTCACGGGTTTATGTGCAGGCTTAAGGCTTGTGCCATGAACACCATACACATGGCATCTGTGACTTCAGTGCATATGGAATTCATTCTGAGCACGAAGACATTATCTTGAGCAATTGAAAATGAAAATGAAAGTAATGGCAAACAACAATGCAAGTAGCATAGCAAAAACAAACAAACCAAACAAAATCAAAAACAAAAAAACAAACAAACAAAAAAGGCTGTCCAGACTGTAGTGTAAGCTTTGCAGGACTGATACGGATTATGAGTTACAAGCTTTGGTACTGAACGGATGGTCGGCAGGGGTTACGAGTCACAGGCTTTGGTACTTAACGTATGGTCGGAGTAGGAGTGCATTCTCATGATTCTGATTCGGCATACCTGGATTCCAATTTGATTTCCCAGTTTTGAGAAAGCCTTTGTCAAAAGCCAAAAAGAATGTGACAGACCAGAAGTACAGGATGCTCACAATCTATTGAACTCACCTGCTTTAAGGATGATAATGATTTCCATAGGATCGGTGATCCCTACAGTTTGTAAATCAGAGATATTCAGGTGAGGTATGTCCGATTCATCATCATAACCTCTCAAATGAAACAAATTGAAGTGGCGTTCCATACCGATTGAGGAAAGAAAACCTTTGATACCAGTCTCCATCACTGCAGCTACGACTTACAATATTAAATGAAAATGACGTTTAAAATGGAGGTTAGGCAGACCTGAAGTCTGATTAAAACAAAACAAACTCAACAAGTGAAACAGCTCAGGATTGAATCAAGTTTAAACATGGCATCCATTTTGACCGGAACTTTCGCTGGATAAGTTTTCAATAAGAAACAAGTTTCAATTGGTGGATGGACTGAGGCAGCGTCCGTAGAAACCAATCAAGACATTGGATACAAAATTGTAGACGGCGTGCGTTTGGTCTACTCGCATGTCACATGACTCAAGGCCGAACAGCCAGCGTGTCAGGGAAGTGCGAGAGCAGAGAGAATTTGTCAGTCTGCTTTTCTTACAAACGGCCTAAGGTGGTGTTTTTTTTGAGAAAACCAGAAGCATGGAGGATATGAAAACTAGACACGTGGCTCTGATCACCGGTATTACAGGACAGGTGACGTTATGCAAAACTTTTGACTATTTTCACGAAATATAATTTACGAGTTACGTCCCATTTATACAGTTTCGTCTGCAGGCTGATTGCATACAAGAATCGTTGCGTAAAACGCACACAAAACCATTCATAGTTGAATCTGTTCTTCATTTATTAGTACACAGCGCTCTGGGATCAGCCGCCAAGATACGCTGACTAGATTGCTATAATGTCAACCTCGCTTAATTTTTTTTCTTTTTCTCTCTCTAGTCTATAGACGTCTAGTCTATATTAATATTTCAATTATTTGAAGCAATTCATTATTCAAATATCTTTCGACTGATGTGATGATGGGATGGGTGGGGTCGGACTCATTCACTGATTCAGCCGTTGTCGCTTTTCACCTTTTGTCACGTGCCCGGTTTTTGCAACATGAATTTAGCCGGCGTGATCGCCGCTTGTCTTAACCCCATCAGTGCCAAGTAGGCCTACATTGTTTTGCTAGTGTATGTCATTTGCCAAGTGATTTTTGCGGCGGGGTAGGGTATTAACAAAAAATTCTAGCATGAAAATCATTATATGAAAGTAATCATAACCCTTTTTTTTCTGAAAGGGAAATGAAAAGATTAGGCCCCTATCCATTTATGATTGTTTTAACTGTATTTGACTCTTGGGTTAACGAAGAATGGGCTGTAAAATTGACATATTTTGCACAATTTATTGTTATACTCTATGGATTAATAAAAAACAAACAAAAAACAAAAACAAACACACACACACACACACACACACACACACACACACACACACACACACACACACACACACACACACAAAATATTCTAAGAAAACGTTTATATATATATAAAAATATTGGAGATGTGTCTCCAAATCCTATACACAATACATGTGCATAGGCCTATAAAGTTCTGAGTAGTAACACACACACACACACACACACACACACACACACACACACACACACACACACACACACACACACACACACATCTCTCTCTCTCTCTCTCTCTCTATCACTCACACACACACACACACACACACACATACAAATACACACACACACTCTCTCTCTCTGTCACTCACACACACACACACATACACACACACACACACACACACACGCACACAATACACACACACACACACACACACACACACACACAAACACTCTCTCTCTCTCTCTGTCACTCACACACACACACACACACACACACACACACACACACACACACACACATTCTCTCTCTCTCATTGCCACGCCCACCACTTTCTTTTCATTTCCTCCTTCTTACTATCTCATCTAAACATTGTTTAGGTATGTAACAAAAAATTTCAAATGTCAAAAAAAAAATCTTTAACCCAATGACTCCAGCACACTAACCACTGACTGCAAAAACTTAACCCTTTGACTCCCTCATCGTATCCACCATCGTCCTGTAGGAAGCTGGTGAATAGGGTGAGGGAGTCAAAAGGTTACATTTTGCTTTGCTGACATGCTTGACAATGCAGGATGCTGGTGGACATACACGTATACACGAGTATGTGTGTATATATATGTATATATAGAAGAACTGAATGGATAGGTTGTGAATATATTATATATTCATTAGGCCTAAATAATAAAATAACAAATTTGAAAGCCTGTGCGAGTAGTATAAAAATCCTTAGAACATGCAGAGATGAACATTGTTGAAATATTTCACTGAAGAGTGCTGTCTCCAGTTTCCTGGTGACATAGAAATTAAGTCTTTATCAAAAGATTATAGATTAAATACTAATTAACATATACATGTATACCTTCACTATAATGAGTTTAAAAACAGAACAAAATAAACCAACAACAACAACAAAAAAAGATTCACAGACTGAAATGCTTTGTAACTAACTTGCTCTTCTGGAAATTTCGTCTTGATAGTTTGATTTAAAATTCTGCTGGTTTTAATGAAGGCAATGTATCATTTCATCTATTTACCATTATGTAACAAACTGCAGATCTGTGACATATTTTTTCTTTAATGGTTTTCATTTTTGCTAAATGTAAACTCACACCCCTTCATAAGCTGTCATACTCATACAGCATGAATGATATTTTGTTATGTATGTAAATATGCATGTATGTGTGTTTGTGTTTGTGTTTTTGTATGTGTGTGTGTGTGTCACTGTGTGTGTGTGTGTGTGTGTGTGTGTGTGTGTGTGTGTGTGTGTGTGTGTGTGTGTGTGTGTGTTATGAATAAGCTTGCATATGCATATATGTGCGTATATCTTTATGTGTACACACGCACACATTGTTATGATTGAAGAATATTTCTTTGTATCTGTTTTCTTTCAATGTATGTAGGTATGTGATCAAGACCATGTCAGTCTCTAATACTGAGATAGATTGTGAAAAAGCCTTGATAGACCGTAGACTGTCGGCTTGTA
>JAPXFY010000020.1:61261582-61264082 GCA_030674185.1 Monoplex corrugatus
ATTTGATTTTTTTGGGGTCCATGTGCATATTTGATTTTTTTTGTCCATGTGCATATTTGACTTTTTTGTCCATGTGCACATTTGATTTTTGGGGTCCATGTGCATATTTGTTTTTGTTGTTGTTGTCCATGTGCATATTTGATTTTTTTCCCCTGAATTTCTTGTTGTCCCCTTTTACTTCCTCCCTTGTGTTCTACTTCGATAGTAGTTGTCTATTTAATATGAGTTATGTATAACATGTTTATGTTGTTTATATTGACAATTGTGATAGTATTTGTCCATTTATCAGTTACTTATAACATGTTCATGTTGTTTATATTAAGAACAATTTATGACAGTGGTAGTGAGGAAGCTGTCTTGTTCTATCTCTCTCTGTCCACCCCCCCCCCCCCCCCCCACTTCTTTTCCTTTCCAAAGGATCTAATTTGACAGTCTGCATCCATTTATAATTTACTTACTAGCTGAATGTGTTGTTTATGGTAACAAATTATAAATTATAGTACTGGTAATGAGAATACTTTCATGCTCTCTCGTTTAGCACCCCCTCCCTCCCCCAATTGTATCTCTCCCTTTCTTTCTCTCACTTTATATCTTATCATGCCGTATATATATATATATATATACTGAACACCTCTCTCGCTTCTCACCTTCTCATGCACACACATGCTTGTTCTGTCTCTGTCAAGCAAAAGGAAATGCTATTGTTCTTTGATTTCCTCATGTAATATATCTTAACAATTCATTCATTATTTATAATTGTCAGTGTTTTTAGTTCTAGCAAGATATGTAAAGTAACAATGGCATGTTTGAAAAATGGGTTTCAGTTGACAACTTCCAATGATAGAAAATATAACTGGTTATGTCTGTGTCATGGGTTATTGGCTCTGCCTAGTGTATGACCAGTCCCACTGCATGAATCCTCGTGTTCACATTTTTCAGTGTCCTGCGTACAGAGACTTGAGTATCGATTATATTCATGGCATGATGTATGAGCCAGTGTCTATCATACATTTTTCTCGGATGTTTATGCAGGCAGCTATTAACTGATTACAACAATAATAATAATAATAATAATAAATCACATTTACATAGCGCTGTTCTCCCACACATAGGTAAGGACTCACTGGCTTTACATTAATTAGTTCATACACACACATACACAGACATTACAATCACTTCTTTATTCATATCATGATGTATAAGCTTAGATTTGATTTTATCAAGATTTTGCGCTATGTAAATATTGTAATTATTATTATTATTATTATTATTATTATTATTAAGCCAGTCTCTGTCATACACTTTTCTTGGATGTTTCTGCAGGCAGCTATTAATAATGACTTGTCTCCCCTCCCTACCCTACCCTCCCTACCCTACCCCTCCCCCTCCCCCTGATGTCGCTTTTAGTTTAGTCTGGTTTGTTTTTGGTGCTTCCTTTTCTCTCTTTCTTTCTTTTGTGTGTGTTTAGTTTTAAATGATGCCTTTCATTGTTGTGTCTTTGTGCTTATGTTATATGTGTAGAGTAGCAAGGAATCACTGAAAGACAGGCTCAGCATGTTGAATATTTCACTGCTTTCCTTGAGTAATGCAGTGTTTTGAAATTTTAAGTTTAGATGAGTTTTTGTTGACTGATGTTTTTCTCTCAGATTACAAAATAGCCATTGTCCACCCTTTGCTTAGTGAACAAAACCTCGCTTGATCCCACTCAGCGTAACCCTTTGACTCCTGCACCCTACCCATCAACTGCAAAAAGTTTACCCTTTGACTCCCTCACCCTATCCACCAGCTTCCAGCAGGTGGATAGGGTGAGGGACTTAAAGAGTTAAGTTTTTGCTTTGCTAACATGGTTCACAATGCAGGATGCTGATGGACAGGGTGAGGGAGTCAATGGGTTAAAAACTATTGGCTGTTTTTTGACCTGTCATCTCAAAGATATCGAAGAAAGAATTGTCCTCTCCTAGTGCTGGTCACAGCACAGAAACAGCCTTAGTTAGGGTTGTCAGTGATGCTCTTTGCTGCTCTTAGCAATGACAGTTAAGTTTTATATGTCTTTGACATGTCAACTGATTTTGCTGCAGTTGACCAGGCTGTTTCTTTTCAGCTTGAGTCATATTGTCAGTTCATGCTACCAATGACATAAAAGCTGTAAAAAAGGGGAGTTACCATGAATTACCTCCTCCCTCCCTCCCCCCTTTACTTTTTTGTTGCTCGTCAAGTTGTATTCTGAATTTACTACTCTTTTTGTTTGCAGTTGACTGTGTTAGATTGTTTCGCAATTCTTCTTCTTTCAAAGCATGTATCAGGATAGGAAATGTGATACAGTGTGTCAAGGGGGATAACTGTAAAGTCCCTTAGGACTGAAATGTGGAGAGTTTGTCTGCCAGGCGGCACTGATTGCCCCAGAGGTGGTAGCGTCGCTAATTTGACTAAAGCACAGTCAGTCTTATATTTCACCCTTGACCCGCTTAGTGAGCCAGTTGTCTTTTTTGCTGCTTTGAAG
>JAPXFY010000020.1:61269082-61279082 GCA_030674185.1 Monoplex corrugatus
AAGCCTGGACATGCTGAAAAGCAGATGAAAATAAGATTGAAGCTGCAGAGATGTGGTAATCCAACTCAACAACATTTGGAAAGACAGAATTGCAGCCCCTAAAATCAGAAATCTAAAATGTCTGATCTGGCTATTAAGTGCTGTATGACTGTGAAGCCTGGACATGCTGAAAAGCAGTTGAAAATAAGATTGAAGCTGTAGAGATGAAGTTCTACAGGCGACTTCTTAGTCTCATATCGACAGATGCAAGAATGAACGAGAGCATTTTGAATGAACTCACACTTTGATGTCAACTTCTGACAGAAATTAAGAAAAGAACAACAAACAAACCCAAAAAGAAATACATTGACCATGCAACCCGCAACACGAACACAACCCTAAAGACAAACAGTTTCACGAGGAAAAGTTGAAGCCAAAAGAAATCCAGGCCTACCACCCACCTCCTACATGAATAACATTGCCGACATCAACAGTTTGAGGGTCTAAGAAGTAGCATGGAGAAGTTAAGTCAAGACCTAAGTGAATGGAGGAGAGATGCTGTGATGTCTATTACTGCGGCTACCATCAATCTGAATATGCTGACGGGTGATGGATGACTGTTAAAATATGGAAGAAAGGCTGTTCTGGACTGAAAAGCCAGCCACACTGATCGGACAGTTTGAACAGTTAAATGTAAGTCTTTTAGTTTTAGTGTGTGCAGGAAAATCCCACAGATGTTTTGTATGTCCAAAATTTGTAGTGTTATAACATTTGATGCAGTGTGCTGTGGTGGGAACATATTGAAACATGATGAAAATAGCCGCGCCTGGATAGGATGTTTTGAAACAGGTAATAGCCCAGATACAGCTCTACGAAGTCGGCTGCACTTTAAACAAAATTAGCCGTAACACTAACAGTGACCAGATAGGATAATACGAAAAGGTGGAGGAGTTATGGAAAGAAGACGAGATACTTTTGAGGATGTACAGTGAGAAAGTGAAAGATAGAGTGAAGAAAATATTAATCGACAATACGAGAGAAGATACACCATTTACACCTATATTTTGACAAATTGAGGACAATTGTAATAGACAAGACACACAGTGATAATTCTAACAGACAAGACACACCCTTCACACCCAGACAATGATAATTGTAACAGACAAGACACATCCTTCACACCCAGATAGTGATAATTGTAACAAACAAGACACATCCTTCACACCCAGACTGATAATTCTAACAGACAAGACACACCCTTCTCACTGAGACAGTGATAATTCTAACAGACAAGACACATCCTTTACACACAGACAGTGATAATTCTAACAGACAAGACACACCCTTCACACCCAACAATGATAATTGTAACAGACAAGACACACCCTTCACACCCAAACAGTGATAATTGTAACAGACAAGACACATCCTTTACACCCAGACTGATAATTCTAACAGACAAGACTCACCCTTCACACCCAGACAGTGATAATTCTAACAGACAAGACACACCCTTCACACCCAGACAATGATAATTGTAACAGACAAGACACATCCTTTACACCCAGACTGATAATTCTAACAGACAAGACACACCCTTCACACCCAGACAATGATAATTGTAACAGACAAGACACATCCTTTACACCCAGACAATGATAATTGTAACAGACAAGACACACCCTTCACACCCAGACAATGATAATTCTAACAGACAAGACACACCCTTCACACCCAGACAATGATAATTGTAACAGACAAGACACATCCTTTACACCCAGACAGTGATAATTCTAACAGACAAGACACATCCTTCACACCCAGATAGTGATAATTGTAACAGACAAGACACACCCTTCACACCCAGACAATGATAATTGTAACAGACAAGACACACCCTTCACACCCAGACAATGATAATTGTAACAGACAAGACACACCCTTCACACCCAGACAGTGATAATTCTAACAGACAAGACGTACCCTTTCCACCCAGACAGTGATAATTCTAACAGACAAGACACACCCTTTCCACCCAGACAGTGATAATTCTAACAGACAAGACACACCCTTCACACCCAGACAATGATAATTGTAACAGACAAGACAAACCCTTTACATCCAGACAATGATAATTGCAACAGACAAGACACATCCTTTACACACCAGACAGTGATAATTCTAAGAGACAAGACTCATCCTTCACACCCAGACAGTGATAATTCTAACAGACAAGACTCATCCTTCACACCCAGACAGTGATAATTCTAACAGACAAGACACACCCTTCACACCCAGACTGATAATTCTAACAGACAAGACACACCCTTTCCACCCAGACAGTGATAATTCTAACAGACAAGACACACCCTTTACACCCAGAGAGTGATAATTCTAACAGACAAGACACACCCTTTACACCCAGAGTGATCATTCTAACAGACAAGACAGACCCTTCTCACTGAGACAGTGATAATTGTAACAGACAAGACACACCACACCCAGACAGTGATAATTCTAACAGACAAGACACACCCTTCTCACTGAGACAGTGATAATTGTAACAGACAAGACACACCCTTCACACCCAGACAGTGATAATTCTAACAGACAAGACACACCCTTCTCACAGAGACTGATAATTCTAACAGACAAGACGTACCCTTTCCACCCAGACAGTGATAATTCTAACAGACAAGACACACCCTTTCCACCCAGACAGTGATAATTCTAACAGACAAGACACACCCTTCACACCCAGACAATGATAATTGTAACAGACAAGACAAACCCTTTACATCCAGACAATGATAATTGCAACAGACAAGACACATCCTTTACACCCAGACAGTGATAATTCTAAGAGACAAGACTCATCCTTCACACCCAGACAGTGATAATTCTAACAGACAAGACTCATCCTTCACACCCAGACAGTGATAATTCTAACAGACAAGACACACCCTTCACACCCAGACTGATAATTCTAACAGACAAGACACACCCTTTCCACCCAGACAGTGATAATTCTAACAGACAAGACACACCCTTTACACCCAGAGAGTGATAATTCTAACAGACAAGACACACCCTTTACACCCAGAGTGATCATTCTAACAGACAAGACAGACCCTTCTCACTGAGACAGTGATAATTGTAACAGACAAGACACACCACACCCAGACAGTGATAATTCTAACAGACAAGACACACCCTTCTCACTGAGACAGTGATAATTGTAACAGACAAGACACACCCTTCACACCCAGACAGTGATAATTCTAACAGACAAGACACACCCTTCTCACAGAGACTGATAATTCTAACAGACAAGACACACCCTTTCCACCCAGACAGTGATAATTCTAACAGACAAGACGCACCCTTCAGAATGATATGAATGTGTTACAGGCTAAGTGATTGCACTTTGATGATGTGAGTGTGTTACAAGCTAAGTGATTTCACTTTGATGATATGACTATGTGTGTGTTACAAGCCAAGTGATTGCACTTTGATGATGTGAGCGTGTTACAATCTAAAGTGATTGCACTTGATGATGTTAGTGTGTTACAAACTAAGTGATTGCACATTGATGATGTGAGTGTGTTACAAGCCAAGTGATTGCACTTTGATGATGTGAGCGTGTTACAATCTAAGTGAGTGCACTTTGATGATGTCAGTGTGTTACAAAGTGATTGCACTTTACTGATGTGAGTGTGTTACAAGCCAAATGATCATACTTTGATGTGAGGGTGTTACTTGCTAAGTGAGTGCACATTGATGATGTGAGTGTGCTACTTACTGAGTGCACTTTTATGATGTGAGTGTGTTACAAGCCAAATGATTGAATTTTGAGTTTGATGAAGCGAGTGTCTTACAAAGCAAATGATTGCACTTTTATGGTGTTAGTATTACAAGTCAGTGATGGCACTTCAGTGATGTGAGTGTGCGATAGGCCAAATGACAGCAGACTGGATTGTACACACCTGAATTCATAAAGAAGCATTGTATTTTACAGATCCCTGAAATGATCCTGCTGGACTAACCATACTTCTTACAGTGAACTATAGGCTAGTGTAGGCATCATCAAGAGCAAACTTAGGCATGCGTATGCATGTATGCACATGCCCGAACGCGTGCACGCACAAACACACACACACACGCACACGCGCACGCGCACGCGCGCGCGCGCACACACACACACACACACACACACACACACACACACACACACACACACACACACACTTCATCTTTGTAAATTGCTATGCCCAAGAAATCTTCAGTGCACTGAAACACTTACTAAAAAAAACTGCAAAGCATAGATTGTAAAGGTTTCAGCATAGATTGTAAAGGTTTCAAAGTTGCACTGGGTCTTCCAATGCATCCTTCCTGTCTTCGCACATATAATGAAATCAAACTGTTGCCACTTGATGAGCAAAGGAAAGTCGCTTCTGCTAAATTTCTGTTAAGAAATACCACCGTAGAAAATATGTCAGAAACAGAAACTAAATTAAGATCAGAGACCGACTTTCCAAAAAGAGCTAAATCAATATCTTCACAGGTCACACGTGCAGCGTACACATCTGACGTCATGAAAAGCTCAGGAATTGATCTAGACGTAGATCCTGTGTCAATATGACCTTCCATTTCGCCAGTACCCAGTTGGGAACTCCAAAGAGCACAATTTGACGTACACCACACTAATCTAAAAAAAAGAAGATAATATAAACTTACTGGCAAGTCAGGTTAAATGTCATATAGACGACTTATATTCCAATCACTTGAAAATTTACACTGATGGATCAATAATTGAAAGAAAAGCAGGCTCAGCATTTTTAATGCCTGCTCTCAAAATTGACAATTTTTTCTATGTATAGGACTTGATAAATCTGTCTTTACAGCTGAACTCTTTGCAATATTAACCCTTTGACTCCCACACCCTGTCTACCAACTGCAAAAACTTGACATGTGTATCTGTGTTACGTGTGTATCATATCTTCAAAGAAAAGAAACAATAAATGAAATAAATAAATGATTAAAGGTCTGAATTAAAAACAAACTAGCCACTCAGTATAAACTTGTCTGACATCACAGAAAGCTCCCCAGTCAAAGTGCAAAATCTCTGCTGCCTATCAGCAAGATGAAAACAATATTTCGTAATCATTGCTCCACCATTCTGTCATCCACTGCCGAGGAAAGAAGAGAGGAAATAGATAAGTAAGTAAACAAGTAAATAATACATTTTAAGAAAAACGAAATGAGTAATAGATGATGAAATAATAGGTATCCAGTTTGTATGCATATTCCGTGTGAACTGTGTTCTGTTCTGGTGAGGATGTGCAGCTTGTGATGATTGCTATGATCCTAGCCTGACATTTTCCCCAGTGGGGGATGCTGGGGGCTCTTTCAGTATAAATAGTATCCCCACTCTCAGGAAATTTTGTGCTAGAAATTTCCCCTTTTCTGTCACTCTCTTTGTTTCTGCCTTGTTCCTTTGCTTTCTGTCATTTCTTCCTATCATTTTCTGCCTTGCTGGTCCATTCACCTGTATGTGTTCGATAAAGCCTTATGTACTTTTTCTTAGATTGATAATTGGGTACATGTATTGAATGCATTTTGGCTCAAGGGAGGTGAGATATGCGGAAGCAATTTTAGGTAATCTAAGCCTGTTTTTACATATGTTTTGGTGTCCTTAGGTATGCTTAAATTTGTATTCAGGTGTGTTTTTAAAATTCCCTTTGTGATAAATTGGGCGGAGTGGTCAACACCAGGGGCATGTCCTTAGATTATGTGTGCGAACGCACTGATATGTGTATTTGATTTTCTTTTTTTTTTATTTCCCCTGTTGAAGTTTAGTATGTTTTGAAGCAGTTATAGCCCTGATATGGCTCTACGCAGTCAGCTGGGCTTTAAACAATAACAACAACAACAGCAACGGCGTGACATTGATGAACTGTTTGATGGTGGTATGTCAGTTGTCTGAAAAAATACTGGACAGTTTGTGACATTGCCAGTGATTTGAAGACAACAGAGCTCATCATTTTCATTTCTTGTTTTTTATTCTGTGTGAACTGTGTTCCTTTCTGATGAGGATGCCTATTCATGTGACAGGTTCGGGCAAAATAAAAAGACTGCAATGGCTCTTGAGCCAGCAGCCGGTTCTGGTATGTAAAAACAAGTGCAGCTTCAGCACAGAGAAGTTTAGTCTCATTTACAGTTTAGAAGCTTAAAGTAAAGATGAGGCTTTTGTGTAATTTCTTCAGCTTGTTCAAGCTTAGTAACTGTTAGCTAGTTATGATGGTAGCTATATGTGTTATTACACTGCACTAATTCTCTAGTTGACTTTGACATGGCTTTTTAACCTTTGACTCCTGCACCCTGTCCACCAGCATCCTGCATTGTCAACCATACTAGCAAAGCCATAACTTAACCCCTTGACTCTCTCACCCTATCCACCAGCTTCCTGCAGTCAGGGGGTTAAGATACACAGCAGCAGCACCAGCAGCACTGCCTGGATAACTTTATTTTGCTGATGAGAAGGGTGTAAGTTATTCAAAAATGGTATAAACCCATTGGTACAATGATTACCCCATTTGTTACCATTATGTCACGCAAAGGTAATACACAGCTGGTGAATGTTCAGTTATGTGTGATTGAGCGTATGTTGTGTATCACTGTATTTGTATAAGCAGATTGCATTAACATTTTAACATAACGCAAAGATAACACACAGTTGGCGAATGTTTAATTATACGTGATTGAGTGTATGATGTCCATTGTATTTGTATATATATAATTGCTTATTTGTAATGTATATATAAGCTGCTTATTTGTAATGTATATATAAGCTGCTTATTTGTATTGTATTCTTGTAAAATACCGCGCTGCACATTCTGTTTAAGGGATATAAAGTTTACTTGACATGATTTGAACCAGATCTGGTGCACTCTGTGATATTCCCCCCATGGGGATGCAGGAGGCTCTTTCAGTATAAATAGTGTTCCCACCTGGAAATTCTGTGCTAGAAATTTCCTCTTTTCTGTCACTCTCTTTGTTTCACTCTTCCTCCTTTGCTTTCTGTCATTTCTTCCTATCATTTTTTGCCTTGCTGGTCCATTCACCTGTATGTGTTCGATGAAGTCTTATGTACTTTTTCTTAGGATTGATAATTGGGTACATGTATTAAGTGCATTTTTGGCTCTAGGGAGGTGAGATATGCGGAAACAGTTTTAGGTAATTTAAGCCTGTTTTTACAATGTTTTGGTGTCCTTTTGAATGCTTAAATTTATCATATATCAATATGGAACGTGTGTATACGTACACACACACACACGCACACATGCACGCATGCACACGCACATGACACCACGTAGACATGAAAATACATACACATGACTGGAAGCATGCACACAAATGTGTATACAATCACACTCACACACACACACACACACACACACACACACACACACACACACACACACACACACTATTTTCTATCTACATCTGTCTCTCTGTTTGTCTGTCTGTGTCTATCTGTCTATATCTATATCCATATCTACACTTCTTAAAAGTAAGCAGACAACTGCTTTGTCTTAAGACACTGGGAGGGAGTTCCACGTTGTTGGGCCAACAACAGAATGTGCTTTTCACTCTTGTGCAAATGTGCGTTTCACTCTTGTGCAGTCTGGATAGAATATGAAGGATACGCACAGCTTGTTTGTGGCACCAGCAGAGAGAAATGGCAGAGTTTGCTTATTCTACATAGATGGTGATATAGAATTTTGTTCATGTACTAGATAGGAGCTTCTGTAGACAGGAATTCATCCCAGAAACATCAAGATTTCTAACAGATTTTTACCAAAGAATAATACAGTCTGAGATAACCATAGTCTTTGAGGTTACGTTATTTTTGGTTTGATTTTATACCAGCGTACATGTGTTCTGTTTTTTCCTTCATTCATTTTCAGTGCATTTACCTTCTTCCAGACAGCTAGCTGTGTTCTCAGTGGTACTTTTCATTTCTCTGGCAGTATTTAGATGTCTCTTTAGATAGCAGAGTGCAATTTTTCACATTACCATGATGATCTGTGATGATGTATGATGATGATGTATGATGATGGGGATGTTAAGTATGCTAAGGAGTTCCCATTTGGACTGAGACCACATGACATAGCTATATACTCTACATCTCCTTGTGCATAATACATGGATATCCTGGTGTCAACCAGGCCTTAGAGATACAGATACCTGCAGTGCTGGTCAGGACAGTTGAACATCACCCTCTGAGATGTGTCCTTGAAGAGGGTGAGATTTGATTGCGTCATACCAGTCTTCTCAGCGAGCCTCAGCTCTGGGTAGGAGCCGGTTGGGGCCAAAAAATCCTAGATAGAACTGATTGGATTCGAACACTCAACAGATTTGACCCTTTGACTCCCACACTCTGTCCACCAGCATCCTGCATTGTCAACCATGGTAGCAAAGTAGAAAACCTAACCCTTTGACTCCCAGACCCTATCCACCAGCATCCTGTATCGTCAACCATGCTAGCAAAGCAGAAACCTAACCCTTTGACTCCTTCACTCTATCCACCAGTTTCCTGCAGGAAGCTGGTGGGTAGCGTATGAAAGGCAAAGGGTTAAGTTTTGCAGTTGGCGGATAGGGTGTGGGAGTCAAAGGGTAAAGCACTCGGCCTTCCAGTTCTTAGTCTGTTGTATTAACCACCGCACCACGGTGACCGGTAAATAAAGGATAAGGCATGAGTCGTTGATGCGATGGAGTTCTGTCGTAGCACAAAAGTTTGCTCAGTGGATAGACTTTGTTAATATTTATGTCTATGTTATGACCATTCCAGTGAGTGTTTTGATTGTGGTAATGTTAGTCTTGTAGTGAGAGATGGTTGCGGCATGAGATGTGTTGATGTGTCTTCAGTGTGTTTGCATTGTGGTTGAGAGATGTTTGTGGCAGTGGATAGGTTGGTGTACCCCTTTAGGGATGCCGGGGCTCTTTCAGTATAAATAGTATCCCTACCGTCTGGAAATTCTGTGCTAGAAATTTCCTCTTTTCTGTCACTCTCTTTATTTCTTTCTCCTTTGCTTTCTGTCATTTCTTCCTATCATTTTCTGCCTTGCTGGTGCGTTCACCTGTATGTGTTCGATAAAGTCTTACTTATGTTTTCTTAGGATTGATAATTGGGTACATGTATTGGGTGCATTTTTGGCTCTGGGGAGGTGAGATGTGTGGAAGCAATTTTGGGTAATTTATGCCCGTTTTTATATATGTTTTGGTGTCGTTGGGTATGCTCAAATTTGTATTCAGGTGTGTTTTTTGAAGCCCCTGTGCGATTGGTTGGACAGAGTGGTCAACGCCGGGGGCACCTTCTTAGATTATGTGCGCGAATGAATTGGTATATGTGTAGGCCTACTTAATTTTCTTTTCTTTCTTTTCTTTTCTTTTTTAAAAATTTTTTCTTTGCTGTTGAAGTTTTGTGTATTTTGAAGCGGTCGTAGCCCTGATACAGCTCTGTGCAGTTTGCTGGGCTTTAGACGACAACAACAGCAATAACACTGATGGTGTGTTGGTGTTTCAGCGATGCATTTGCACTATGGAGACTTGACGGACTCCACCTGTCTGGTGAAGATCATGAGTGAGGTCCAGCCCACAGAGGTCTACAACCTGGCCGCGCAGAGCCATGTCAAGGTTAGAGGTCTCCCACTTTTCATGTTAGACATCAGGTTAGACATCAGGTTGCTGTAGAGGTAATGTGAGCCAGCTTCAACTTCAAGCCTCAGGATCATTCTTACAAGCATATCTATGTATATGTGTCTATGTCTATATCTGTCTATCTATCTGTCTGTTTATCTATCTATCTATCTATCTATCTATCTGTCTGTCTGTCTGTCTGTTTATCTATCTATCTATCTATCTATCAATATATCAATATATCTATGTATGTATGTATGTATGTATGTATGTGTGTATGTATGTGTGTATGTATGTATGTATGTATGTATGTGTGTGT
>JAPXFY010000020.1:61284082-61294082 GCA_030674185.1 Monoplex corrugatus
AAAACCCTCCCTGTGCCCACCGGTTGGAAAAATCCCCTCCCTGTGCCCACCAGTTGGAAAAAAAACCGTCCCTGCGCCCACCGGTTGGAAAAATCCCCTCCCTGTGCCCATCAGTTGAAAAAAAACCCTCCCTGTGCCCACCAGTTGGAAAAAACCCTCCCTGTACCCACCAGTTGGAAAAATCCCCTTCCTGTGCCCACCAGTTGGAAAAAAACCCTCCCTGTGCCCACCGGTTGGAAAAATCCCCTTTCTGTGCCTTCTGGGTGCAGATGTCTAGGGTGTTCAAAACCTTTTGACAGAAGTCTGCAACTCTATAAAATTATTTGATTCAGTCATGCAGGTTTTAGTTGAACTTGGATTCTCACCACCTCCCCAAATCCTGATGGATGGTGTAAGTGCTGGTCTTTTGGATGAAAAACAGAGTCCCTCATGCTTCAGAACACCTTATTACCCGAGTCTTAGCATACATTCAGTGAAAGTAAAATATCCATGGCAACAAAGATTTGTCCATGGCAAAATTCCATGGAAAATCCAGTCTAAACAAAATGACACACTTGGTAGAAAAAAGCCTTAGCTGCACTATGCCAATGCAATTTTTTTATGTGACGCAGAGTAGCATGTTTAGAGGCATCAATATATCACTCATACAAATCAAAATAGACAAAAATTAATCAGCACACACTGCGAGGACTCACACACACACACAAAAAAAGAAAAACACAGTCATATTCTTTCTTTAAGTTTTTTCTTCTTTTCTGTATTTTTTCCCCATTACTTCAAAGAAAATAAATAAGCACACATAAAAATATATCATCATTACAAGTAGGCCTACTCAAAACATGCAAACATAAAATATAACACTATTATTATCTGCAAGCCCAGTAAAGCACTCAGTCATCTCATGGACACACAGTGTTATGTTACTTGTATTGTGAAAATAAATGTATTTTGTGCATCATGGAATAGTAATAGGATTATAACAAGAGGAAAAACAAAAAGTCTGAACCATACTCAGGTCACTTGCGCTCGTGTTACAGGGCATCAGCCAAAATCAGCCGATCAAGATGAATAGCTGCAAAAAGAAAAAAAAAAGTGCATGACTAACTCATCACTTCAGATTTTTATAGATCTGTAGGAAACACACACACACACACACACACACACACACACACACACACACACACACACACACACACACACACACACACACACACACACACACACACACACACACACACTGAGAGAGAGAGAAATGAAGCAGGCTCATTTAGCATGCTTAGGCCTAATGCATTAAATAGTAGTGCCCCATTATCGTAATCGTTACCATTACTTGTGTCTTTTTGTTTAAAAAAACCCAAAACCTAAACATGTGAAGAAAAAAGTTTAATAAACTAAAACTTAACAAACCTAAACAGTTTTGCTTAAAAGCCTACATACATGTAAATAGGCTTAAATGTTTTTCTTTTACTGTTTGAATCAAGTGTTGAATTAAAGAAAAAACAACAACAAATGGCCCGTTAAGTTTTCATTTTGTATATAGTCACTTGAAAAATCTCAAAAGTAACAATCAATGTTATACAAAACAGATGAATTATTTCAGTAGGGCTTAGCAAAGAATCCATGCAAATAGATCTATCTAGATCTATTTTGATGAGTCGTCATGATCATATGATGAGATGGTCAGACTGGTTGTGCCAAGCTACTAGGACCTATATTTTCATACAAAATATTAATATCATAACAACCAGACTAATGATTTCAATAAACAAACAATCCATGCAACTAGAGGATTTGATGCTGATAAGGTGGTCTGACTGGGTGTGCCCAGCTTCTGCCAACTGATATTCTGATAAAAGTTTTCCTCACAGATTACACACACACACACACACACACACACACACACACACACACACACACACACACACACACACACACACACACACACACCAGCTTCTGCTTCTGCCAACTGATATTCTGATAAAAGTTTTCCTCACAGATTACACACACACACACACACACACACACACACACACACACACACACACACACACACACACACAACACACACACACACACACACACACACACCAGCTTCTGCTTCTGCCAACTGATATTCTGATAAAAGTTTTCCTCACACACACACACACACACCACGCACGCACGCACGCACGCACGCACGCACGCACGCACACACACACACACACACACACAGGCATTTTTCACAACGAAAACTATCATTGATAAAATCAGTACGTTTTACGTCATCATCCAAAACATTGCCATCTCAATACAAACAAGTCTGCTATCAGCAGTATGTAGATCTAGATCTAGTCGTTCAGTCTATGCCTAAGATCGACCAATACGCGCACCATCGCCTCGGTACACCATACACCTTGCGGGACAGGTCTAACTATGAGATGGTGCCCTGATCTGTTTTAAATTCGGCATGTCAGCAGAATAGGGACTTCTCTACAGACATCCGAAATTTTACGGCAGTCGATCACTTACCTTCTGAGTTTGCAGCGGTTACAACCAAGTGGTCAGCCAAATGTCCGTCTGCTCTCGCGTGACGGCACAAAATGGAAGAATCGCAATCGGAGGCTACAGTTCCACCTATGTTTAGCGTCCTGACACGTATTGTTTCGATTAATGACCGCAGATAATGACCAATCACGGGTCCAATACGTGGACACCCCTCCGTCAAAGCGCCGGAACGCGTCTGTTTTTTTTATCGAACGCTCGCGGCTGCAGGGAGCCCGGTTTTCTCACGTAGGGCCTACCTAATTTTTGGCACCTCTGTATCTGTTCTTTTTGCGACCGGGAAGGCTGCGTACTCCTCAGCATTAATCTGCAGAACGCTTTTTTGTTTTTTGACGTCACTGTAGATGACAGAGACGACGTCAGCACTTTAAAAGTGTCGTTACTTCTTGGAGAAGGATTATGATCAACTTTCCCGATTACTTAGCAGAACGATGTCACTTTTCCGTCGCCATATCGACAGGGGAAGTTACTGCGAGCAAAAAGGCTTCGAAGCCTTTGTGCACTGCACAGTTAGTTACACCTTTATGTCCCCTCCATAGATCGCAGAGTACTTAGCATTATGTATCCGGACTTTGTTATGTACACGAGGAGGGCATAAATATCATATGCACTGCACAAGGTAAGTCCTCCTTATGCTCTGTTCATAGACCCCAGCCCTGGTGTTTACGCATTTAATTACCTCTTCCGTCTCCCCCGTAGGGATGCCAGGGGCTCTTTCAATATAAATAGTATCCCCCACCTTCTGGGTATTCTATTCTAGAAATGTCCTGTTTTCTGTCACATTCTTTGTTTCTTTCTTCCTCCTTTGCTTTCTGTCATTTCTTCCTATCATTCTGGCTTTCTGGTCTGTTCACCTGTATGTGAACGTTCGGTAAAGTCTTACGTACCTTTTCTTAGGATTGATAATTGGGTACATGTACTAAGTGCATTTTTGGCTCTAGGGAAGTGAGATATGCAGAAGCAATTTTAGATGATTTATGCCTGTTTATATGTTTCAGTGTCTTTAGATGTGCGTAAATTTGTATTCAGGTATGTTTTTTAAATCCCCTGTGCGATAAATTGGATGGAATGGTCAACGCCAGGGGCACGTCCTTAGATTATGTGCGCGAATGCATTGATATGTGTACTTAATTTTCTTTTCTTTTTTTTTTTTCCCTGTTGAAGTTTCGTATGTTTTGAAACGGTTATAGCCCTGATATGGCTCTACGCAGTCGGCTGGGTTTTTAAACAACAATGACAGTGACAATAACAATGACCTGTCTGGTCAACGTGCATGTGAATTTGAAAGCTGAGGATGAGAATGGCTTGATAATCGTGGTAAGAGAAATTTGTGCCAGGTGCAACAGCATTTTACAGAAACAGACACTGCTCTGTACATTAAGGCTGTTGTGACTGGCACAGTGTCTGCCTTACGTTTCTGCCAGCGTGAGCCTGCCTCCAGGAAACTTCAGGAAAAGCAGCAGTTATAGACAAACTTGTGTTGCATGCCAGAATGAATTCCAGTCACCCCTAGCGTATTTTGAAATGTTATCGTCATTGATGTTTCAAACAGAATTTGGAAGTTCCAACCAACCATTGTTGTTGTTGAGAAATACAGTCTATCATCTCTGGATTTAAAGGATTGGGTAGAAAGAGAGAGAGAGAGAGAGAGAGAGAGAGAGAGAGAGAGAGAGAGAGAGAGAGAGAGAGAGAAAGAGAGAGAGAGGAATCTATCATCTCTGGATTTAAAGAATTGAAGAGAGAGAAAAAGAGATGAGAAAAAGGAGGGAGAGAGAGAGTGAGAGAGAGAGAGAGAGAGAGAGGGGGGGGGGGAAATCTATCATCTCTGGATTTAAAGAATTGAAGAGAGAGAAAAAGAGATGAGAAAACGAAAGGGGGGGGGGGGGGGGGGAGGGAGAGAGAGAGAAATCTATCATGTCTGAATTTAAAGAACTGGAGAGAGAGAAAGAGACAAAAAATCTTATCATGTCTGGATTTAAAGAATTGTTGAAAGAGAGAGAAAGAAAAAGAGAGAAAATTTATCATCTCTGGATTAAAAGAAGTTTCACAGCTTTCTTGGAAAAGGCTACGTCCAATCTTTTTTTTTTTTTTTTCTAATATCACACATTGTAAGGTAGTCTTTGTTGATTGTATATGTATGCCTGTTGCGTGAGTACACTTTGATTTGAATTTTCAAGATTTGCCACCATATGAATACTGTAATTATTACTGAGATAAGCCAGTCTCAGATATAGAGTTAGCAGGGAGATGAGCCAGTCTCAGATATAGAGTTAGCAGGGAGATGAGCCAGTCTCAGATATAGAGTTAGCAGGGAGATAAGCCAGTCTCAGATATAGAGTTAGCAGGGAAATAAGCCAGTCTCAGATATAGAGTTAGCAGGGAGATAAGCCAGTCTCAGATATAGAGTTAGCAGGGAGATGAACCAGTCTTAGATATAGAGTTTATCAGGGAGATAAGCCAGTCTCAGATATAGAGTTAGCAGGGAGATAAGCCAGTCTCAGATATAGAGTTTATCAGGGAGATAAACCAGTCTCAGATATAGAGTTTATCAGGGAGATAAACCAGTCTCAGATATAGAGTTTATCAGGGAAATAAGCCAGTCTCAGATATAGAGTTTATCAGGGAGATAAACCAGTCTCAGATATAGAGTTTATCAGGGAGATAAACCAGTCTCAGATATAGAGTTTATCAGGGAGATAAGCCAGTCTCAGATATAGAGTTTATCAGGGAGATAAGCCAGTCTCAGATATAGAGTTTATCAGGGAGATAAACCAGTCTCAGATATAGAGTTTATCAGGGAGATAAACCAGTCTCAGATATAGAGTTTATCAGGGAGATAAGCCAGTCTCAGATATAGAGTTTATCAGGGAGATAAGCCAGTCTCAGATATAGAGTTTGTCACGGAGATAAACCAGTCTCAGATATAGAGTTTATCAGGGAGATAAGCCAGTCTCAGATATAGAGTTTATCAGGGAGATAAGCCAGTCTCAGATATAGAGTTTATCAGGGAGATAAGCCAGTCTCAGATATAGAGTTTATCAGGGAGATAAGCCAGTCTCAGATATAGAGTTTATCAGGGAGATAAGCCAGTCTCAGATATAGAGTTTATCAGGGAGATAAGCCAGTCTCAGATATAGAGTTTATCAGGGAGATAAGCCAGTCTCAGATATAGAGTTTATCAGGGAGATAAGCCAGTCTCAGATATAGAGTTTATCAGGAGATAAGCCAGTCTCAGATATAGAGTTTATCAGGGAATAAGCCAGTCTCAGATATAGAGTTTATCAGGGAGATAAGCCAGTCTCAGATATAGAGTTTATCAGGGAGATAAGCCAGTCTCAGATATAGAGTTTATCAGGGAGATAAGCCAGTCTCAGATATAGAGTTTAGCAGGGAGATAAGCCAGTCTCAGATATAGAGTTAGCAGGGAGATAAGTCAGTCTCAGATATAGAGTTAGCAGGGAGATAAGCCAGTCTCAGATATAGAGTTAGCAGGGAGATAAGCAGTTCAGATATAGAGTAGCAGGGAGATAAGCCAGTCTCAGATATAGAAGTAAGCAGGGAGATAAGCCAGTCTCAGATATAGAAGTAAGCAGGGAGATAAGCCAGTCTCAGATATAGAGTTTGCAAGGAGATAAGCCAGTCTCAGATATAGTTAGCAGGGAGATAAGCCAGTCTCAGATATAGAGATAACAGGGAGATAAGCCAGTCTCAGATATAGTTAGCAGGGAGATAAGCCAGTCAGATATAGAAGTAAGCAGGGAGATAAGCCAGTTTCAGGTATTGAGTTAGCAGGGAGATAAGCCAGTCTCAGATATAGAGGTTAGCAGGGAGATAAGCCAGTCTCAGATATAGAGGTTAGCAGGGAGATAAACCAGTCTCAGATATGGAGTTAGCAGGGAGATAAGCCAGTCTGATATAGAGGTTAGCAGGGAGATAAGCCAGTCTCAGATATAGAGTTTATCAGGGAGATAAGCCAGTCTCAGATATGGAGGTTAG
The DNA here is from genome assembly GCA_030674185.1 of Monoplex corrugatus. Taxonomy (NCBI): domain Eukaryota; kingdom Metazoa; phylum Mollusca; class Gastropoda; order Littorinimorpha; family Ranellidae; genus Monoplex; species Monoplex corrugatus. The sequence goes on from JAPXFY010000020.1 coordinate 61,290,620, forward strand.
CAGGGAGATAAGCCAGTCTCAGATATGGAGGTTAGCAGGGAGATAAGCCAGTCTCAGATATGGAGGTTAGCAGGGAGATAAGCCAGTCTCAGATATAGTTTATCAGGGAGATAAGCCAGTCTCAGATATAGAGTCAGCAGGGAGATAAGCCAGTCTCAGATATAGAGGTAAGCAGGGAGATAAGCCAGTCTCAGATATAGAGTCAGCAGGGAGATAAGCCAGTCTCAGATATAGAGTTAGCAGGGAGATAAGCCAGTCTCAGATATAGAAGTAAGCAGGGAGATAAGCCAGTCTCAGATATAGAGTTTATCAGGGAGATAAGCCAGTCTCAGATATAGAGTTAGCAGGGAGATAAGCCCGTCTCAGATATAGAGGTTAGCAGGGAGATAAGCCAGTCTCAGATATAGAGTTAGCAGGGAGATAAGCCAGTCTCGGATATGGAGTTAGCAGGGAGATAAGCCAGTCTCAGATATGGAGTTAGCAGGGAGATAAACCAGTCTTGCCTGGAAGAAGAAGCGGCCTCAGCCCCATGGGCCGTAGTTTCTGCCAGGATGAGGTAGGTGGCACCAGGCAAGGCTTCCTGGAGAAAATATCTGTATATCCTGTGATGGAACCATCAGTGGGCAACTCAGTTTCAGTTTCAGTTTCTGAAGATGACACCTCTGTGCTCAGAATGAATTCCCATATATCCACTAATGTCACAGGTGCTGCGTGATGGAGAAGATCCAGAGTGATCGTGGCCTAAGCCTTAAGCCTGCGCATAAACCAATGAGATGGCCAGGTGCTGAGGTCCTACCTAGCCTGTGTTTTTTTTCTTCTTGATCTTATACTAACAGTGTATCAGTCTATCATTGGAACAGTCTTACTTACATTGAAATGACGTGTGTATCTGTTAACATTGAAATGATGTGTGTCTCTGTGTGTCTTATCTTCAGAGAAAAGAATAAACAAAGTAAATAAAGAATTAAAGGACTGAATCAAAACACAACAAGTCACAAAGTATAAACTTGTCTCCCATCACACAAAGCACGCTGCCTATGGAAGTGGGCAAAGGCCACCTAAAACCATAGACGCCTATCTCACATGATGAGTCGTTTGGCCATGAGTTAAGCTAAGTAGGATAATCCCTGTTGAAAACCCAGAGGGCTGAAGTCTGAGGTACCAGGTAGGTCTGCAGGCGTCCACTGACAAACCGTGGTACCATGCAGTGGACTATAGACTGGAAAGTTGTGAGTTTAACCCTTTGACTCCCGCACTCTGTCCACCAGCATCCTGCACTGTAAACCACGCTAACAAAGTAAAAACTTGATCATTTGCCTCTCTCACCCTATCCACCAGCTTCCTGCAGGAAGTTGGTGGACAGGGTGAGGGAGTCAAATAGTTAAGTTTTTACAGTTGGTGGATAGGGTGTGGGAGTCAAAGGGTAAAGTTTTTACAGTTGGTGGATAGGGTGTGGGAGTCAAAGGGTTAAGTTTTTACAGTTGGTGGATAGGGTGTGGGAGTCAAAGGGTTAAGTTTTTACAGTTGGTGGATAGGGTGTGGGAGTCAAATAGTTAAGTTTTTACAGTTGGTGGATAGGGTGTGGAAGTCAAAGGGTTAAGTTTTTACAGTTGGTGGATAGGGTGTGGGAGTCAAAGGGTTAAGTTTTTACAGTTGGTGGATAGGGTGTGGGAGTCAAAGGGTTAAATCCCCATCAATCCTGTCAAACGTTGTTGTGGGATTTTGTGGCTGTAACTATAATAACAATAATTAATAATAATTACAATATTTCTATAGCGCAAAATCTTGATAAAAATCAAATCTAAGCGCTGAACAGACACGCACGCACGCACGCACGCACGCACGCACGCACGCACGCACGCACGCACGCACGCACGCACGCACGCACGCACGCACGCACGCACGCACGCACGCACACACACACACACACACACACACACACACTGGTTTCCACCCAGAGATGAGTGTGCTATGGGTTCATTGGAAAGATTGGAACCATACAGTCAAGTTTCATCCACTTCACGGATGTGCGATTGAGGGTGTTATGCAAAATCTTCTGACCATCACCGCAGGTGTCTGTATCTCATGGGCCTGGACACCAGGATATATTATGATGATAAGCATAGAGTACAGCACTGTCACGCAGTCTCAATCTTAGATGGAACTCCATAGCATCAGTTGTATCTTCTTCATTGTTGTCATGATCATTGCATTGTAATAGCTGTACCAGCTTATGCGCCCAGTATGGTGGCACAGAAAATGGTGAGAGGGGAGGGGGGGAATGGTGAGCGTAAAGAAAAGAGTGCGATGATCCTGAAAACAAAACAAAGCAAAAACACCACCAACAAAAAACATGATATGCAGTATAACTCTAATGTGCACGTGGTCATCTACATCAGACAAAATAATGCTTGCCCTTTGTACCAACCTGCCTCTATAGTTCCCCATGGCAGCTGGAAAACCTAAACAGAATGGCCACATTCATTGTGATCTGACCCAGAAAGATGGCAAATGCTAGACAAAGAAGACAGTCATATTTTCAACATCAGCCTTTGCATTGTGTACAGACAGTCATATTTTCAACATCACCCTTTGCATTGTGTACAGATAGTCATATTTTCAACATCAGCCTTTGCATTGGTGTACAGACAGTCATATTTTCAACATCAGCCTTTGCATTGTGTACAGACAGTCATATTTTCAACATCAGCCTTTGCATTGTGTACAGATAGTCATATTTTCAACATCAGCCTTTGCATTGTGTACAGACAGTCATATTTTCAACATCAGCCTTTGCATTGTGTACAGATAGTCATATTTTCAACATCAGCCTTTGCATTGTGTACAGACAGTCATATTTTCAACATCAGCCTTTGCATTGTGTACAGATAGTCATATTTTCAACATCAGCCTTTGCATTGTGTACAGACAGTCATATTTTCAACATCAGCCTTTGCATTGTGTACAGATAGTCATATTTTCAACATCAGCCTTTGCATTGTGTACAGACAGTCATATTTTCAACATCAGCCTTTGCATTGTGTACAGATAGTCATATTTTCAACATCAGCCTTTGCATTGTGTACAGATAGTCATATTTTCAACATCAGCCTTTGCATTGTGTACAAGGCAAGCAAAATTCAGGATTGGCATTTCCTGTGTATGTCGTCAACATTTTTTGTCAGTAACCAATCTTTCTTCTATAACAGTGCCTGAGTGTCTGTATTCGTGTGTTTCCCAGTTTAATCATCTATTACAAGGTTAGCCTTAGGCAATACGTCTCCTACACAATTATTTATCGTCTCGTTTGTTTTCTCTACATTTCGATCCAGATATAGTGGAGTTCACCTGTAATGAAACTGCCTACGGCAATACATCTTCTACACAATTATTTATCATCGCATCTGTTTTCTCTACATTTCGATCCAGGTATAGTGGATTCCACCTATAATGAAACTGCGTG
>JAPXFY010000020.1:61299082-61331582 GCA_030674185.1 Monoplex corrugatus
ATGTGCTGTGCAGGAACAGTTTTAGGGAATTTAGGCCATTTTTTTTATGAATGATTTAGTGTTCTTAGCTATGTTTACATTTGTGTTCAGATTTTTTTTAAAAATCCTCTGGTGATAAATTGGATGGAGTGGTTAATGCCAAGGGCATATCCTTAACCCTTTGACTCCTGCACCCTGTCCACCGGCATCCTGTATTGTCAACCATGCTAGCAAATCAAAAACTTAACCCTTTGGACTCCCTCCCTCTATCCACCAGCTTCCTGCAGGGTGAGGGAGTCAAAGGGTTAAGTTTTTGCAGTTGGTGGATAGAGTGCAGGAGTCAAAGGGTTAATGTATGTGCGCCCGTGCAATATGTGTTCTTAATTGTCTTTTCCAGCTTTTTTTTTTTAACCAATCAGATGTTATGTATGTTTTGACATTTTTGTAGCCCTGATATGGCTGGGTGCTGTTGGCTGGGGTTAAATGATAAGAATAAGAACAACTCCTGACAGAGTGCCGGAGTCAAAGGGTTAATTTTTGCTGCTGCTTTTGTAGGTATGCTTTGACGTGGAGTGTTTGTGTTATTCAAATGGAATTATTATTTTTGTTAACAGTTAAGTACAGAATTTATTTTTTCTTGTTTAGGTTTGCTTTTTCTTTGTCTGTGACTCCGAGTTTGTGTGTTATTGAGGATATGACTGAGTGTTCCATGTATACCATGTCACCTCGCCCCCATGGGGATGTCGGGGGTCTTTCAGTATAAGTAATATTCCCACCTTTTGGAAATCATTTGCTAGAAATTTCCACTTTTCTGTCATTCTCTTTGTTTCTTTCTTCCTGAAGTTCCTCCTTTTCTTTCTGTCAGATCTGCCTTGCTGGTCCATTCATCTGTATGTGTTTGATAAAGTGTTAGTACTTTCTCTTAGGATTGATAATTGGGTGCATGTATCATGTGCATTTTTAGCTCCAGGGAAATGCAAAAGCAAATTTAGGTAAATTAAGCCCGTTTTTATATATGTTTTAGTGTCCTTAGTTATGTTTAAATTTGTATTCAGGTATGATTTTTTAAATCCACTGTGCGATAAATTAGACAGAGTGGTCAGTGCCAGGGGCATCTTCTTAGATTATGTGCGTGAATGCGTTGATATGTGTACTTAATTTTCTTTTCCTTTTATTTTCCCTGTTGAAGTATTGTATATGTTCTGAAATGGTTATAGCATTGATTTGGCTCTGCACTGTCAACTGGGCTTTAAACAAAAATAACAATAATGATAATGATGTTACCAGGTGTGGCCAAGCTGTATGGTTACTGGATCGTGATCAACTATCGTGAAGCCTACGAAATGTTTGCCTGCAATGGGATCCTCTTTAACCACGAAAGCCCACGCAGAGGTAAGATTAAATTAACCATTTGTTTTCTGTGTGAAGGGATGGTTGGGTTTTTTTTCAGTCTAAATTGTCTCACCTGTTGGCGTCACTGGGTTCAGTGTTGGCCGCAGCACTCTTTGACGCCGCCGCTCTCCTCCAAACGGCTCTGTCTTGTTGACTTTTGTGGACAACTTCTTGAATATTTGTACCACTGATGTTGGTTTATGTTTTCAGTGTGTGATATTGGAGGTCTACCCTTCTTCATTTTTGTACAGTTTTTGGCAAAAACTACATCAGGTACATAAGGAATGTTCTGAGCTTACCACTTTATGCTTTGTGGCTGCGTGTATGCTAGCTGAATGGGTAGCGCAAACTGTGTTGGGTTCGAGAAATTCTACATGGGAGATAACTCCGTGACTCTCAAGAGTTATATTACTTAGTTGATACATCAGGTAGGTTGCCATTGCTTTCCTGAAGCGCAGTGCACATGCTGTGCAGGTGTCCCGGCCATTGTTTCCTTGGAAATCCTCTGACCATGACCATGAAGCAGAAGCCGATTAAAATAAATCGTACTCCTCAAAATTCTGAAAATTCCCGAAATTTGACATTATCTGCTAGAATTTTCTTCTTTTCTTTTACTGTCTTTATTTCCGTCTTTCTCCTTTGCCTTCGGTCATCTCTTCCCGTTTGACTTTGTGCCTTGCTGGTCCATTCATCTGTATTTTTTCCATAAAGCTTTACATACTTTCTGTCATTAAATTCTGCAAACATCACCTTAGCATTGTGCAAACATTGTCCCCGATTCTGTGGCTACTGTTATGGTGTAGAAAATAGGACAAATTATGTGCGCGCACACACACACACACATCACACAACAGAGCAGACGACACACACACACACACAACACACACACACACACACCCACAACAACACACAACACACACACACACACACACACACACAGACACACACACACACACACAAACGCAGACACACACACACACACACACACACACACACACAGACACACACACACACACACACACACACACACACACACACACACACAACACACACACACACACACACACACACACACACACACACCACACACACACGACACACACACACACACACACAGACACACACACACACACACACACCACCACACACAGACACACACAACACACAGCACACACACACACACACACACCACACACACACAACACACACACACACACAACCACACACAACACACACACACACACACACCACACACACACACACAACACACACACAACAGACACACACAGACAGACACGCACACAGACACACACACACACACAAACACACACAACACACACACACACACACACACACACACACACCACACACCACACCACAACTCGCACACTCACACACACACACCCACACACCACACCACACACACACACACACATACACACACACACACACACACACACACACACACACACACACACACACACACACACACACACACACACACACACGCTCACACACACACACACACACACACACACACACACACACACATACATACACATACACACAGTCTCTCTCTCTCTGTCTCTGTCTTTGTCTCTTGCTTTCCCTGTATGTCTCTCTCCCTCTCTGTCTGTCTGTCTGTCTGTCTGTCTGTGTCTCTCTCTCTCTTTCTGTCTTGTGGCATTGTCACTGAGGGAGATAATATATATTCACCATTGTTGTGCAGGTGAAACATTTGTGACAAGGAAGATCACCCGGGCTGTGGCCAAGATCACGCTAGGTCAACAAGACGAGCTTCAGCTGGGGAACCTGGATGCCAAGAGAGATTGGGGCCATGCTAAAGATTACGTGGAGGTCTGCAATTGAGTCGTAGGCTGATAAAATACCAGTATGAAATATAGACTAGGTAAAACATAGTCTAGGTAGGGCCTCAGGACCTGGCCAGCTCATGGGTTTATGTGCAGGCTTAAGGCTTGTGCCATGATCACCGTACACATGGCACCTGTGACGTTAATGCGTATGGTATTCGTTCCGAGCGCGGAGATGTCATTTTGAGAAACCGAAACTGAAACTGCAGTTGATAAAAGTTACCCCTTGTAGTGATGTGGGGGCTTTTTCAGTGTATGCTCTTTCAGCATACTGTAGAGTCCTTCTACTATGAAATGCAAGGGAGACAGATATATGTGACCTCCCACCACGAAATCAGTCTTAACTAGCATTTTGGGTATTTTGAGATATACATATCGCTGGAAAGTGTACATTCTGCTGATTATTTTGGTGCTTGAATAAAGCTTGTACTCAAAAAAACGTAAAAGTTATATGTGTTTAGTCATTAAGTTGTATGACGGCCATTTTGAGAAAACGGCCTCTAAAGTTTTTGTGTGCTCTCCTACACACTTTCCTTAAATTTCTTTATTTGGTGGCTTTGACCCAGTTTGTTTCTAATTTTAGCTGTCATTATCTGAAAGGTGCACCAAAGAGATTTCCATCAGTATACTACATGTGCGGATACTGTACAGGTTATGGTTCATAATAGGAGACAAAAAGAGGTACTTTTGGTAAAAAATTGCATTTTTTTCTGCTGCGATCAGTGCATTAAAATACCATTTTAGATTGATTAATAATATTTTTTCAAGAAAAACATTTCTGTGGGAGATAGATTATAGTCTACAGAAATCAATTTTGAGAAAAAGTCAAAACACCCCAGATAGACCCTCAGTCACCTTTTCAGCTCCTAGTGCTGTTCGACTGTCTGCGAGTTAAGACTGATTTCGTGGTGGGAGGTCACATATGTGTTCTTCATAGTACTAGTTCATAGCAATTACAAGTAAGAAAAATCAGTGACCTGAACACAGCTCTGACTGTTTGTTGCCCCGCTGGTGGAGTTCAGACATTATGTTCTTGCAGCAACAAGGGATAGATTTGTATGGAGGGCCATGATTGCCAGTACCATGTGGCAGGGCACATGATGATGATGATGGATGGCAATGTTCCCTGTTTTATGCATCCTGTTTGTGACGTTTATCAGTCAAAGAAACACACGGCATTCACACATCACTGCTGGCATGACATCACGCTGATCGCTATGCTATACACGGAGTGTACGAGGCTGTAGTTGTATCAGCCTTAAGTGTTTGTTCGTTGTAGGGCAAGACTATGTAGCAAGCTTGGCCTTTGGGAAACAATGATGTCATGTTTATGAAAACCCTGCCCCCCTCTCCCCCCCCCCCCCCCCACCCCCCCATGGGGATTCCGGGGGCTCTTGCAGTGTAAATAGTATCCCCGTCTTCAGGAAATTCTGTGCTGGAAATTTCTTCTTTTCTGTCACTCTCTTTGTTCCTGCCTTCTACCTTTTGCTTCCTGTCATTTTCTGCCTTACTGGTCTATTCACCTGTATGTGTTCGATAAAGTCTTAGTACTTTCTCTTTGGATTGATAATTGGATACATGTATGTAAGTGCATTTTTGTCTCTAGAGAAATGAGACATGCAGAAGCAATTTCAGAATTTTGGCCCATTCTTATATATGTTTTAGAGTTCTTAGTTATGTTTATGTTTAAATTTGTATTCAGGTATGTTGTTTAAATCCCTTGTATGATAAATTGGATGGGGTGGTAAACACCAGGGGCATCTCCTTTGATTTTGTGGGCGAATGCATTGATATGTGTACTTAATTTTCTTTTCCTTTTTTTTCTTCGTCCTGTTGAGGTATTATGTATTTTTTTAAAAATGGCTATAACCCTGATATAGCTGCACACAGTCAGCTGGGCTTTAAACAGAAATAATAATAACAATAAGCTTGTTTGTACATCGAAGAATTTGTTATGCGCAATATAGATTTTGTTTGTTGTGGTCGTTATTTTACAAGAGGGAAGGAGAAGGAAGTGGATAGGGAAAATAAAACAATATGTTATCACCAGAAATTTATTGTAGGCAGATTCATTATAGGTGGACACCGCTGTCAGTAGTATCCCAACCTTCAGGAAATGCTGTGCTAGAAATTTCCTCTTTTCTGTCACTTTCTTTATTTCTACCTTGCTTCTTTGCTTTCTGTCATTTCATCTTTTCTTTTTTTCCACCTTACTAGTCCATTCACCTTTATGTTTTCCTTGAAGCCTTGCACATTGTCTGTCGTTAGGGTTGATAACTGGATACATGTTTTAATTGCATTTTTAGCTCTGTGAACTGGATAGCCAAACCAGCATTGAAGAAGATGACAGACAGACAAAGAGACAGATCTGTATACATGTAGATGTAGATATTGACATATGTACATGTCAGTAGCTAGATCTATATATATCTATATATGTCTTTCTCTCTTTGTCTGTCTGTCTGTGTCTGTCTCTCTCCTCTCTCGTTCTCTTTCTCGTTGTCTGTCTCTGTCTGTCTGGCTGTCTCTTGATATATATATATGTACATATATATGTGTGTGTGTGTGTGTGTGTGTGTGTGTGTGTGTGTGTGTGTGTGTGTGTGTGTGTGTGTGTGTGTGTTGTGTGTACGTGTGTGTGTGTGTGTGTGTGTACATATATTTGTTGTATTTATTTATATATATTTGTTGTATTTGTTTAGATGTATTGATTGTATTTATTTATATATATATTTTGTCGTATTTACATATGTGTGTTATTGGATTATTCCAGTTGTGTTTCATCCAGTGTGTGTGTGTTTTGTGTTCAGGCCATGTGGCTGATGCTGCAGCAAAAAGAGCCGGAGGATTTCGTCATCTCCACAGGGGAGTCCCACAGTGTGAAGGAATTTGTGGAGAAATCTTTCAAGGTGGTCAAGACTGACATTTTGTAAGTCACTATAAAACAACTGTTGCTTCCATGTTTGTGGGAATCTTTGCGTGAAATTATATAGAATGATGCATTCACTCATTCACTCTACTCACTCATTCACTTCAGGTTGTTTCGGTCCAATGTTGGACATAAGCTTTCCTCATCGCACACCACTGTTGCCGGTTAACTGCTGTTCCGGTCCATTGTTTGTCGAACTTTTCTAGATCGTCTCACCATCTGGTTCTCTGGTGACCTCTGTTCCTTTTCAGGCTTTGACAGATCCAGAATGATGCATTAGGCATGACAAAATGCATTTTCAGATGATTTATGTAAAATTACATACATAATATTTTGTGGAAATTCCCATAAAAACTCCTAACGGCTCACAATAGAAAAAAAAAAAAAAAAAAAAGGAAAAAATAATAGATATGGCCCACCTGACGAAACCTTAAAGTATTCAGACTTTGGATGACCACCTACTGACAGACCATTGACAGCTAACGAGCTACAAAGGGTCGCAGTGTAGGCTGCAGTGTACTATAATGGTGCACAAAGTGGCTGGACCCAGTCATGTCGTCCACTGCCGCCACACCTCCACCCCCACCCCCACCCCCACTCCATCACCCTAGTCCCCCCACCCCCCACCCCCTCCTTGTTGCTTCTGATACTACTTGCAGGGAATAGTGGGTTATTCTACAATGTCCTTCCTGTGTATTTCAACAGTGTAAAGGTGTGCTCGTAAAATCAATAATTTTCCTGTCGGGTCTGTCTGGTGCACATTTCATACCAACAGTGAGTAACTTCTGCTGTTTTCAATCTCTTCTTGTGTCAGAATTGTCTTCTGAATCATCCTACAGTCATTTATAAGTTCTTGACTCAACTCACATGCTTTCAAAGGTTGAAAACACACAGCGTTGCAAGACAGTCCTGGTGTCAGCATTTTGCTGAAGACCAGTTTCTCTTGTCAGATAAATAAAACCAATCTGGTGAGGGTTGCATAGGTCAAAAAGTCATGTAAGGGAAGCCAGTCACTTTTATGAACCCTCTCTGAGACTGACAACATCAGTCAGTGCTTCTCTCCCATTTACTTGAGGCTGAAACGTGTGTCAAACTATCTGCAGAAATTTTACGTTTGTATGCATCACAGAAGGCTCCAAGAACTCTGTAAATTTTACGTTGGCGGCACTTATGGGTCAAGATCTGATATCTTGAGTTCAGTCTTATCCCCAACATTAAAAACCGGCCTGTTTGCTGCCTGTCTTAATGTTTCTATCATTCTGGTGGTGTCATCTTAGTGTTTTAATTTTTCAGGACTCCCTCCCTCCCTTCCCCTTTTCAAGACTTTGACAGAGCGTAGGGCTTTGCTCATGCTCAGGAAACCTGCCAGATAATTGTTGGCAGGTCTGGGTGGAGCACATGTGGAGTTGTCTGAGTGCGATGATTCCTTCTTGAACAAACTCCAGTCTTCAAACTCTGAACTCTTCCACATAACCCTGCCCTAGTCTTTGTGCACTGGAGAGGACACTTTTCTTATCTTCTTGAAATATTGTGTATGTTTTGACGTAGTTGTAGCCCTGACATGGCTCTATGTATTTTGTCTGGGCTTTAAACAAAAATAACAGTAAATAACTGGACACTTTTAACGTTGATACAAAACAGGACTAGGAGGTCTATCTCCAACCTACCTCAGTGAAAAATTCCATGCTCTCTCGAGATGGATGTACCGTAAAGTTGGGCCATAATCCGCGACTTTTTCCCCCCTCTTTAACCCCTGCGGCTTAAAAAATGATGTGGCTTATTTGCGGATTTTCCCGATCCCAGGAGCGTCACGTTCCCATCTATTCTAAGCTTCTCTTTAACTCACCAAAATCGTGTTTACCGTTCATGAATTTTTCGGTGAGCTCCATGTTAAAGTGTTAACTGTTAAGTGTTCACATTTTTAGATCAAATCCGCACACATTGAAGCGTTCGAATCGGTATTCAGGTCTGCTCTGTTCAAGCATACACCCTCATCATACTGAAAACGTGACGTAATGCCTACGAAGCAGCCTTCAAGTTGAAGGCGATCAACCTGGCCATTGAAAGTGCGGCTTATAAACCAGAGAAGCTTATGTGTGAAGATAGTTAAGATTTTTCTATAATTTAGTGGGTGCGCCTTATATACCGGTGCGCCCAATAGCCTGAACATTACGGTATACTGTTTGACTTGCTGTCCACGTGATGTATGGTATTTTTGTTGCACAGGTGGGAAGGACAGGGCAAAGATGAAATAGGGAAAAACAAGGAGACTGGAAAAGTGCTGGTCAGGGTCAACCCCAAATTCTACAGACCTACAGAAGTTGTAAGTACCTGGCTTTCACTTTGACTTCTTATAGAGTATGGAACTCCCTCCCGGTGTCTTAATGACTTCTTATAGAGTATGGAACTCCCTCCCCGTGTCTGTATGGAACTCCCTCCCGGTGTCTTAATGGCGTCTTATAGAGTATGGAACTCCCTCCCGGTGTCTGTATGGAACTCACTCCCGGTGTCTTAATGACTTCTTATAGAGTATGCAACCCCCTCCCGGTGTCTGTATGGAACTCACTCCCAGTGTCTTAATGGCGTCTTATAGAGTATGGAACTCCCTCCCGGTGTCTGTATGGAACTCACTCCCGGTGTCTTAATGACTTCTTATAGAGTATGCAACCCCCTCCCGGTGTCTGTATGGAACTCACTCCCGATGTCTTAATGGCGTCTTATAGAGTATGGAACTCCCTCCCGGTGTCTTAATGACTTCTTATAGAGTATGGAACTCCCTCCCGGTGTCTTAATGACTTCTTATAGAGTATGGAACTCCCTCCCGGTGTCTTAATGACTTCTTATAGAGTATGGAACTCCCTCCCCATGTCTGTATGGAACTCCCTCCCGGTGTCTTAATGGCGTCTTATAGAGTATGGAACTCCCTCCCGGTGTCTGTATGGAACTCCCTCCCGGTGTCTTAATGACTTATAGAGTATGCAACCCCCTCCCGGTGTCTGTATGGAACTCACTCCCGGTGTCTTAATGGCGTCTTATAGAGTATGGAACTCCCTCCCGGTGTCTGTATGGAACTCCCTCCCGGTGTCTTAATGACTTCCTATAGAGTATGGAACTCCCTTCCGGTGTCTGTATGGAACTCCCTCCCGGTATCTTAATGACTTCTTATAGAGTATGGAACTCCCTCCCGGTGTCTTAATGACTTCTTATAGAGTATGGAACTCCCTCCCGGTGTCTTAATGACTTCTTATAGATTATGGAACTCCCTCCCGGTGTCTTAATGACTTCTTATAGAGTATGGAACTCCCTCACGGTGTCTTAATGACTTCTTATAGATTATGGAACTCCCTCCCAGTGTCTTAATGACTTATAAAGTGTGGAACTCCCTCCCGGTGTCTTAATGACTTCTTATAGAGTATGGAACTCTCTCACGGTGTCTTAATGACTTTTTATAGAGTATGGAACTCCCTCCCGGTGTCTTAATGACTTATTATAGAGTATGGAACTCCCTCACGGTGTCTTAATGACTTATAGATTATGGAACTCCCTCCTGGTGTCTTAATGACTTCTTATAGAGTATGGAACTCCCTCACGGTGTCTTAATGACTTCTTATAGAGTATGGAACTCCCTCCCGGTGTCTAAATGACTTCTTATAGAGTATGGAACTCCTTCCCGGTGTCTTAATGGCGTCTTATAGAGTATGGAACTCCCTCCCGGTGTCTTAATGACATAGATTATGGAACTCCCTCCCAGTGTCTTAATGACTTATAGAGTATAGAACTCCCTCCTGGTGTCTTAATGACTTCTTATAGAGTATGGAACTCCCTCCCGGTGTCTTAATGACTTCTTATAGAGTATAGAACTCCCTCCCGGTGTCTTAACCCTCTGACGCCCACACCTGGTCCACCAGCATCCTGCATTGTCAACCATGCCAGCAAAGCAAAAACTTTAACTCATTGACTCCCTCTCCATATCCACCAGCTTCCTGCATTGTCAACCATGCTAGCAAAACAAAAAACTTAACTCTTCGACTCCCTCACCCTGTCCACCAGCTTCCTGCAGAAAACTGGTGGATAGGGTGAGCGAGTCAAAGGGTTGAGTTTTAGTGCTGGGTGGATAGGATGCGGGAGTCAAAGGGTTAATTTAAAAAATAGCTCCAAACTTATCTTTCAGAAAGATGTACAAAACATGCCTACAAAACAGCAGAGATTTATGTTCGTGAGTTTTATAAGTAGAATCATGGTGTAGCTGATCTACATGAATGTGTGAGTGTGTAAGTGTGTGCTTGCATGCATGTGTGCTTGCATGAGTGTGTGCGTGTGTGCATGCGTGTATGTGCGTGTGTGTGTGTGTGTGTTGTGTTGTGTTGTGTTGTGTGTTGTGTGTTGTGTTGTGTTGTGTTGTGTTTGTGTGTTGTGTGTGTGTGTGTGTGTGTGTGTGTGTGTGTGTGTGTGTGTGTGTGTGTGTGTGTGTGTGTTTGTTGTGATGTGTGGTGTGTGTGTTTGTGTGTGAGAGAGAGAGAGATGAGAAGGACTTGTATTCTTGTAAGGATGGTAGGTGCATGCTTTTTTGTCAGTTTTATTTGTTTTTGATTGAAGCTTCTGGTACCTGTTTTTCTGTTTGTCTTATTGTCTGTTATTATTCTTGATGAACTGTCTGCGTTTGCTGTATCAGTGTTTATATATGTTTCCTAGTGTTGTCACTGTGCAAACTGTAATAATAATACATCACTGTGTAAAGGACAGGAGGCATGCTTTTGACACGGACCCTTTGAGTTATGTACAGGAAATGATCATAAAATCATTATTATCTTTGTGTGCAGGAATTCTTGCTAGGAGACTGTTCTAAAGCGAAGGCTAAGCTTGGGTGGAAACCAAAATATTCTTTTGATGTGAGTATCACTTCTTCTCGCTAATTGCTCTTTTTGGGTGCAATTATTTGTTATTCATTTCTAGTGGTGGGCAGATCGTTTGGGAGTTTTGGACTTTTTTTCAAGAAGGATTCTTTGAACTCGGGTAGTTCCATTTGCGCTCCACCCGTACCTGCCAGCAGTTATCCAGCAGATTGTCTGTGAGTCTGTGCAAAACCATATACGTTGGGAAAGTCTTGAAATGAGAGAGGGGCGAGAGGGACCGATGAAACAATATGCTGGCACCACGCTGAATGATGGAGACATCGGTATTGGCAGCATGCATGCCAGTCTTAAACCCTTTGGCTCCCGCACCCTGTCCACCAGCATCCTGCATTGTGAACCATGCTAGCAATATTTGATTTTTGGCCGGTTCGCTGCCCATCTTTTTCTTTCCATTATTCTGGAGGTGTCAGGTTAGTGTTTCAGAAGTCCGTTCTGCCCATTTTCCCATTTCAAGACCTTGTCAGCACATACGGCGTTACGCAGGCTCAGGGTGTCTGCCAGATAATTGCTGGCAGATTTGGGTTCAGTGCAGATTTAATTGACCGAGTGTGATAATATAATCAAAGGACATAACTCTTGAGAATTATCTCCCATGTTGTATAGAACTTCTCAAATCTAACACAGTTTGTGCCACCCATTCAGCTAGCATAGAAGCAGATACAAAGTACAAAAACAGTAAGCTCAGAACACTCCTCAAAAGTGTGATAAATCGCTCTTGAACAGACGCCAAAAGAGGGAAACCAGGATTGTCTCCCTTCATATGGTAAGCCCAAATTGTCTCCCCTCTTATGATACGGACCAACTAACAGACAGGCAAAGAGGAACAAACGAAAACAGACCTTTTACTTGACAGAATTAATTGTCGGGTCTGAAAGAACACAAACAAAATGAAAACCTTTGAAGGAGATAACGCTGAGAGGGTGGGGGTGGGGGTGTTGAAATTTCAATTTCAGTTTCAGTTTCAGTTTCTCAAGATGATGTCTCCGTGCTCGGATTGAATTCCATATGCAATACGTCACAGGTGCCATGTGTATGATGTTCATGGCACAAGCCTTAAAGCCTGCACGTAAACCCATGAACTGGCCTGGTCCTGAGGCCTACCTAGCCTCCAGCCTATGCATTACCTAGTCTATATTTTGTACTGGGATTTTATCAGCCTACCTCTGGAATAATCTTGGTTACATGTGCAGGGAAGGTCCAAGGTGACCCTCTCACAGTGCTCAGTCAGTATTTTGTGAGAGCTACTTACCTGCATTTACTATGTATGATAATGCTGTTCAGTAGCAGTCATTTTTCTGTTATAACAATGACAGAAAAGTAAAAAAAGGAGCAGCTGAATTAATTTATGTTGTGCTTTGTGTTGTGTGTGTGTGTGTGTGTGTGTGTGTGTGTGTGTGTGTGTGTGTGTGTGTGTGTGTGTGTGTGTGTGGTGTGTGTGTTTTGTGGTGTGGTGCACGCGCGTGTGTGTGTGTGTGTTTGTATGTTCGTTCGTTCGTTGCTTGATTTAACGTCTTTTCACTATAAGTGATATTAGATATTAGTGTGTGTATGTGTTTGTGTGTATTTGTGTGCTTGTGTGCATGTGTGTGTGCATACATGTGTGTATGTTTGTGTGTATGTGTGTGATTATATGTATGTATGTGTGTGTGTGCTCTTGTGTGTGTATGTGTATGTATATGTGTGTGTGTGTGTGTGTGTGTATGTGTGTGCATGTATGTATGTGTGTGTGTGTGGATACTGACCAGCCTGTTTGTGTGTCTTCAGGCTCTGGTGGAGGAGATGGTGCTGTCAGATATGAAGTTGATGAGCAGCAACCCCACTGCATAAGGTAAGGAGACCTGCCTACTGTACGAAACAACTGCACAAAAGGAGGTAGGCCTACTACAGAACCATTGTAGATTAAGTAGGAAACGACCACACAAAAGTTGGTAGGCCTACTATAGAACCATTGTAGATTAAATATAAAACGACCACACAGAAGGAGGTAGGCCTACTACAGAACCATTGTAGATTAGATATAAAACGATCACACAAAAGGAGGTAGGCCTACTACAGAACCATTGTAGATTAAATATAAAACGACCACACAAAAAGAGATAGGCCTACTACAGAACCATGGTAGATTAAATATAAAACGACCACACAAAAAGAGATAGGCCTACTACAGAACCATGTAGATTAATATAAAACGACCACACAAAGAGGTAGGCCTACTACAGAACCATCGTAGATTAGATATAAAACGACCACACAGAAAGGAGGTAGGCCTACTACAGAACCATTGTAGATTAAGTAAAAACGACCACACAAAAGAGGTAGGCCTACTACAGAACCATTGTAGATTAAGTAGGAAACGACCACACAAAAAGGAGGTAGGCCTACTACAGAACCATCGTAGATATAGATATAAAAACGAGACGACCACACAAAAGTGGTAGGCCTACTACAGAACCATCGTAGATTAGATATAAAACGACCACACAAAAGTTGGTAGGCCTACTACAGAACCATCGTAGATTAGATATAAAACGACCACACAAAAGTTGGTAGGCCTACTACAGGACCATTGTAGGTTTGATAGAGCTGTGGACTCAAAAGATTTGCTATCTTGAGTTCAGTCCCAGCCTGCAACATTACAACTGACCTGTTGGCTACCTGTTTAACCCTTTGACTCCTTCACCCTGTCCACTAGCATCCTGCAGTGTCAGCGGTGACAGCAGAGCATAAACTGAATACTATCACCCCCTCACCCTATCCACCAGCTTTCTACTTTTGTCTGAAGCTGGAAACTTTGTGGTTTGGTTATTCTAGATGGTATCAGTTGAGTTCAGGGTCATAGCATTTTGTTCTGTTTCATTCCATAATTTCAAGGGTTTCGTCCACTGCTCAGTATTACACCATTCTACGATGTTTCGTTTCATTACATAATTCTGAAGATATTCTGCCTTAACTCTCTTGCTACGAGCGTTGGGATTTCCCAATCGTGTCTCAACAATGCTAGTGTACATGTGTCAGAGAAATCCGACTTGGGTTTTGAAAATTCGCGGGGCTTTCAGTGTTTCTGTTAACCGAAACTAATAGCCAGAAATAGATTCTTTGGTCATTCTGAGCCTGATTTCAGGCCATTAGGTCACTGTACTCTGCAGCTAGTGTGTAGACAGTGCAAAGTTCACGACCTACTAGCTCTGCAGCGAAGCAGACGACAGAAAAGCAAATGGCCTGAACAATAACATCTCAGCGCTCTTCGAGACGATCTCTTCCTTCAGTGCACTTTGAGTGTGTGCACGTTGGATTTTATGAAATTTCATTCAAAATGTGACTGTAGGACCTGATGTATTGACCAGACTGTGTATTTTGTAAGACATTTTTCACCTGAAAATTTCTCTAATTTTACTCATACCATTACTCAGAAAACTATGAGGGTTAGACTGTTGAAATTTCATCTTGTTGTACACCAATCTTTTAATATATGACCTGCCAAATTTCAAAGCTCTCTGTTTTCATTTGTTTGTATGAGAATTTTTCTCATGACCTATACAAATGGTGCTTATCAGGGGAACGGCAAGGGACATAATTGTACGTAGCAAGTGAGGTAATGTTGTAGTACTATAGAAAGAAAAAAAACCCATCAAGTTAAAGAAGACAGATACCATTCTGGCAGAAAATGCTTCCTGTTTTTGTATTTTTATTTTTTGATGAGTACAGTTGTTTGTGTGTTTACCTGTTAGATGGTTTTGTCGTATGATTCTGATCCATTGTGTGTATTGTTTCTCCACAGGCACAGTGCTGCAGTAAACATCGTAGTATCCTGTGTGGACAGTGTTTGATCATCACTGCCGTTCATTCCTGAATTTCGTGTAACAGTTTGCTTCTTGTCTGCCTGAAGTGTCTACAACAGAAAGTGACACCAACTGGGTGTACCGTCATTTAACTTGTATCTCATATATGTATGAATGTATGTAGTAACCTTTTGACTCCCACGCCCTATCCACCAACAGCAAAAACTTCATTCTTTGACTCCCTCACCCTGTCCACCAGCTTTCTACAGGAAGCTGATGGATAGGGTGAGGGAGAGAAAAGGTTAAGTTTTTGCTTTGCAAAGTTAACAAACTTCAGAAAGTTCAAAATCATGCTGCCCGTCTCATCTTCCGCTCTTCAAAATTTAACCATGTTACGCCATTGCTCTGTTCTCTTCACTGGCTCCGGTTCAGCAAAGAATATCCTACAAGATTGCCTGTCTCTGCTTCAAATCTATTGAGTCTTCCTGTCCTGAGTATCTCGCCCATCTGTTACATCTCTACACGCCATCTCGAGCTTTGTGGTCCTCATCCGACACCCGTCTCTATAGTATCCCCATAGTCCGCACTAAAAGGTTTGGGCAGCGTTCTTTTTCCTATCAAGCTCCAACTATCTGGAATCAGCTACCTCGCTCACTCAGATACTCACCCTCTCTGTCCACATTCAAACGCTCCCTCAAAACTCATCTGTTTCCCAAATAACTGGTAATTTCTGCCCCCCTCCCACCATGTAACGTAATGTTGGCTTTATAATGTCTTAGTGTCAATGTGTCATTGCATTTGCATGTCGTGCTGTGTGTGTGTGTGTGTGTGTGTGTGTGTGCGTGTGCGTGTGTGTGTGTGTGTGTGTGTGTGTGTGTGTGTGTGTGCGTGTGTGTGTTTGTGTGGGCGTGTGTGTGCGTGCTTGTGATTTCGGTTATATGTTTTGCCATTGTTAACGCCTAGGGCATTAATTTGATTAGGCGTACTAAATGTTCATAATAATAATAATAATAATAATGCAGGATGCTGGTGGACAGGATGCTGGAGTCAGAGGGTTAAATATTGTGAAATCCTTCCCCTTCCCCTTCACATCTGCTCACTTATACTGTCCATGTAGCATTTTGTTGATTGGTGAAACCTGATTAACTCTTTGCCGATATGCTGACGCACTCCGAAATTGCCTGATGACACGCAGATACTTGGGGCATTGGCAGTTTTCATCGATTTTTTTTTTTCCACCAGAAACAAACAAACAAAAAATGATTAAAGGGAAGCAAGTGTGGTATTTCTCAAACAGAAAGTCACACTACTAATTCCCCTGTGTAGAACACAAGTTTGTCAAGCTGTGCTCCTCAATTACTGATTTTTGAAGCTGAAGGGAAAGAAAGTGGGACCTCCAGATGTGGAATGAATCCCGCGCGAAAAACCTACATGTTTTGCTTTGAGATCTGTCACACCCAAGTAAGACTTCACTAAGTAGACAGCATACCTATCTGATAGATTCCAGTGGCTGCATCCATGGACTGTATTCTACTGTGAGTATTATTTTGCAAATATGGTTAACTGTTTGATCATGCGTTTTGTGAAAAAAGTAGTTTTCCTTCACCCTGTTGGATACCATTTTTAGGATTACGCTGTGAGTACAAAATGCATTTTATCAACTGTGGTATTGATTATAGAAAGCGCAAGTTTCAGACCTTAACATAACACATTTGTGTGTGTGTGTGAGTTGAGAATTTTTTTTTTTTTTTGGTTGTTGCAATTCTGTAAAAGTAGTCAAAGTGTTGTGTAACCAGGGTATTTCTGCTGCTGATCATCATGTCTGCAAAGAGTCAATCTTGTAGCATTTAGACTGAGTTGCCATCTAATGAAACCTTTTTCTTTTTTGGATTATACCTTTGTTGATTATTGCATTTAAGTAGATTTCCTTCATGCTGACTTTTTTTTTCCATGCTGAGTTTTTTTGTTTCAGCCAACAATGGTCTTAAGACTTTTTTTGGGAGGTTCCATTATTTTCTCTATCACCTTAACGGCCAGAGAAGCACAGTTTTTGCGGTGTGTTGATGACGATGACGGCGATTAGGATGACAATCATGATGCTGTGGAGTTTCATCTAGAATTGAGATTGTGTAACAGGACTGTAGTCTACGCTTACCATCATAATATATCCTGGCATCAGTCAGGCCTGAGAAATACAGACGTATGCGGTATTGGTCAGAAGATTTGAGCAGCACCTTCAATGCCGCATCCGTGAAACGGATAAGCTTCAACTGTGTGATCCCAGTCTTCCCAGTGAGCCCATAGCGTGCACAGCTCTGAACCAGTGCTGGTTGGAGCCGAAAATTCCCACAGTGATTTTTGGAGGGACTGATGCGGATTTGAACCTACAAGCTTCCAGTTGGTTGTCGGTTGCGTTAAATGCTAGACCGTGGTCACTGGTTGTCATCTCATGAATCCTGATTAACCTCATAGCGTTCAAACTGTGATTTACCAAATGCTCTTCTCTGCCATGTAGACTATTTTGATGATACTGTAGATAGAAAATGTTCCACTGTCTCCTGCCGTTGTTAAAATGGGCTTTTAGGTTTCCTTTACACTTGAGGATTTTAAGACAATGTTTCGTTTTACACTTGAAGATTTTAAGATAATTTTCCATTTTTCGGTTGAGGATTTTTAAGTAATTTTCCATTTTAACCCTTTAACTCCCTCAGCATATCCACCAGGAAGCCAGAGGGTAAGGTGACGAAGTTAAAGGTTTTAAACGTTTAAAGTGTTAAAGGTTACAGTCTGAATCAAAATAACTGCCAGCATTTAAGCGAACAGAAGCCAGACACTCATCAAGATAGAATGAGATGCATTTTTCATTCATAAAACAAGACAAGACACATTTTCGGCTGACTAAAGATCACTATGATATAGTCATGTTTCAAAAACTCCTGGTTGTGTCTGATTTGGATACTGGTAGTTTAACCCTTTGACTCCCTCACCCTATCTGCCAGCATCCTGCATTGTCAGCCATGTCAACAAAGCACAAACTTAACCCTTTCACTCCCTCAACCTATTCGCCATCTTGCAGAAGCTGGTGGATAGGATGAGGGAGTGAAAGGGTTAAGTTTTTGCAGCTGGTGGATAGGATGTAGGAACAAAAGGGTTATTGAATAACTGGTTGGTGCTCGCCATCCTCAGTGTAAAAGTGATCAAAAGAAAGGAAGCCTGGTTGGTGTGTGGTTTCCATTAACCCTTTGACTCCCGCACCCTATCCACCAACTGCAAAAACTTCCCTTTGACTCCCTCACTCTATTCACCAGCTTGGGTTGGGGTGTCGAAGGGTTAAGTTCTTGCTTTCCTAGCATGGTTGACGATGCAGGATACTGGTGGACAGGGTGCGGGAGTCAAAGGGTTAAATTAGTAAATTATTTGCCCAGTATTGTTGCCAAAGTCACCGAAGAAAGATTCCCATTTTCTCCCTGACTCATACAAAATAAGTTCAAGTGAGTTGGCTTTACTGAGGCAAAAGTGAAAAGTGTTGTTTTTTTTAACGATCATTTTACTTTGGGAGATTTCCTTTGGGCTCACTTTTTTCACCTTCATTTTCTCTTTTTTTCCTGCCATTTTATTGGCCACAGAAGCTGGCACACATTTTTACATTGTGACGAAGGTGAGGTTGATAATCAAGATGCTATAGAGTTCTGTCTAGGATTGAGACTGTGTGACAGAGCTGTACTCAGACCCTGTTTAACTTACAAACCTGTCCATTCATTTGTATCAATGTTTTTAGTGTATGTTGTAGTCCGTTTCAATCAAATGACTTCTGTATTATTAACTTGTGGCGACTGGTTTTTCAAACTAGCAGGCAATCACATATAGTACGTAATATGTTAGAAGTGTGTTATTGGGTATCATTGGTCAGGGCAGTTATGGTCAGTGGCCTTTGGCTGGCAAACAAATATATTATGTTGATTATGTGGAAAAGAAAGGTGTCTTTGCTGTTTTGCCTTTTTACACATTGTTATTGTTTTGTGTGTTGTTGTGTAGGTGTGTGCATATGTGCAACATTTTGTTCTCAATTGAATCTCATGTTGTGAGAAAGTACACAGCAATGGACCAGTTTTTAAATTTTTTTGTTTTTTGTTTTGAGTTAAAAATTTTTTTTTTTTTTTATTGAGCAACGTTTTTTAAAAACAATTTTTTTGAGATTGACGGGGTTGTTGGTTGCTTATGTCAGGGGTGTGGTGGGGGGTTATGTTGCTGCTGATTTTTATTTTTGACAAGAGTGAAAAGTGGTGGGAAGGTAGAAACGCTTGGGTATGGTGCTTTCGTTTTTCATGTGTATCTGCTTAAAAATAGACAATACGCACGGCGCACAAATCCTAGATACTTTAGTTGGCTACTTTCTGCTGGCCATTAATAGCGCACCCCTTCCCTTCCACTCCCCACACCCTTTTCACCTGTCCCTTTATCACTAGTGCGGGAGCACAAAGACGCACTACACTGACGGACTTTGGTCAACCCTGCCTGGCTAAAAATAGCACACGCAGGCGATGCCGGCTCGCAACTAAAGGGTGGCAGAATGGCTGGGAAAATGCTGCCATGTATGAGATATATTTGTTGTCATTGTGCTTGCATTTTATGGTTGTTTTTATTTGCTGGTGTCCTGAAAGTTTTCACTTGTTGGCTTGAGAGCTAGAGAGGCAATGAAATTTGCTGGTATATGGAAAGATTTTGCTTGTTTTCTTGTTGTTTAGTGGCAGTTAAATTTGCTGGTATCCAGAAAGGTTTTGCTCGTTGACCTGTTAGATAGAGGCGGGTTATGATATCCGGTAGGGTTTGCAGTTTGGCTTGTTAACTAAAGGCAGGTTATGATATCCGGAAAGGTTTGCATTTTGGCTTGGCAGCTAGAGGTAGGTTATTTTGCTAATATCCAGGAAGGTTTTGCTCTTTGGCTTGTTAGCTAAAGGCAAATTATGATATCCAGAAAGGTTTTGCTTTTTGGCTTGTTAACTAAAGGCAGGTTATGATATCCAGAAAGGTTTTGCTTTTTGGCTTGTTAACTAAAGGCAAATTATGATATCCAGAAAGGTTTTGCTTTTTGGCTTGTTAACTAAAGGCAGGTGATATCCGGAAAGGTTTGCATTTTAGCTTGGCAGCTAGATGTAGGTTATTTTGCTAATATCCAGGAAGCTGGTGGATAGAGTGAGGGAGTCAAAGGGTTAAGTTTTTGCAGTTGGTAGATAGGGTGCAGGTGGCAAAGGGTTAATGTGGTCAGAGATAAAGCATGTGCATCAGTGAACGTAAAGTGAGAAAACTTTTTTGTTAAAAAAAATTCTTGCTGCGACAGTTTTTAATCTGAATTCAGCAACCATATGCCATTGGCTTGGTCTTTGGCATGAAGTATGGTTTGAGGACAGGCTCCAAGACTGTTGTTGGGTCAGGCTGAAAATTACCAGCATTGAAAGTGAAGGTCAATGTGAGCTGTTGTGAGTTGTCTGTTATTTGAGTTTTGCATGTCGGGAAACGAGTGAGTTGTATTTCGTTTCAAAGGTTGGCTGCTCTTTTCTTTTTTTTTTTTTTTTCTTTTTCTTTTTCTTTCTTCAGGGTTCGGGGTTTAGTATAAAGACGGGCCTTGTGGGCCGGAAGTTACAGCAATGATGATGATAACCCAGCTGTGAATGGGCACCTAACACTGTTGAAGGTTAGGATCAGCTGTGGTTGGGTGCCTAACCATGTTGAGAGTTGAGGAAAGCTGTGAATGGGTACCTAACTCTTTAGTGTTGAGGAAAGCTGTGAATCCGTACCTAACTCTTTAGTGTTGAGGAAAGCTGTGAATAGGTACCTAACTCTTTAGTGTTGAGGAAAGCTGTGAATGGATACTTAACTCTTTAGTGTTGAGGAAAGCTGTGAATGGGTACCTAACTCTTTAGTGTTGAGGAAAGCTGTGAATCCGTACCTAACTCTTTAGTGTTGAGGAAAGCTGTGAATAGGTACCTAACTCTTTAGTGTTGAGGAAAGCTGTGAATGGATACTTAACTCTTTAGGGTTTGAAGAAAGCCAGTGTTCAGTCATAGCGGAAGCTTAACTCTTTTCCCGCCATGGTCGCAATCAAGCGACTTCCCGTACGACCGCCATGGTCGCATTTGTGCAACTTGGTAGGGTCATGCTAAACAGTAACTTTTCACACGGGTTCAAAGCTTCTGTCAGCTCCACTGGTGAATGCAGGTGACTCTGCTATTTTTAAACTTTACCCAGCGACCTAGTTTTTCAGCTGTAAGGCCGAAGTGTGGCTTTGTTAACTGTCGGAATTTACGTCGCATTTTCTCCGAAGCGTTTTCTCCAAAATGGCTGCAAATTGACACGCATTGTCTACCACTCTGAGTAGAATAAGCAGACAGCTGATTTTGTGTGTAGATTTTCCATTGCTTTTCCTCATTTACCATACTGATATCTGGCGCACAACTCACGAAATAAGGTCAGTAGAACAACTGATAAACGGTATGAAAAAAATTGTTTGTTTTTCTTTATAATAAGATTATCTGTGGAATAATCAATCAGGCACATAGTCCTAAACATAAGCAAGCATTCCTACATAAATACAACATCTGCCCTTTACACAACAAAAAAAATTAATGAAATTCTTTAACAGTCTTTTGAGATATAAGCTTTTAAAAATGCATACTGCGCTGCAAAATTGGCTGCCAAAATATACTTGGCACTGAGGAGTGCCGCTTCTGGGGAAACTTGGCGGTGAAAGAGTTAAGCTTGGGAAGATACACCAACAACATATAGCTTTTGGCATGAACTACACCAACAGCATATAGCTTTTGGCATGAACTATTGTAGAGTCTTGCAACACACTTGAATCTCTGAGGAATGTAACTGCTATAAGGGCGGGCCTTAGTAGCTCAGTTGATTGAGTGTCGGATTCACATGTTAATGATTATGCGTTCAAATTCCTGTGTGCGCTACATTAAAACTGGCCACTTCACTGTCCCATCGTAACCCTTTGACTCCTGCACCCTGTCCACCAATTGCAAAAACTAAACTCTTTGACTCTTTGAGGGAGTCAAAGGGTTAAGTTTTTGCTCTGATGGCATGGTTTACATTTTAAGGTGCTGATGGACAGGGTGCAGGAGTCAAAGGGTTAACATCATTGTTGTGGTGGTGTCAGTATAGGATTAGATAACTCCCCCTTCCCCCTCGTCGACCATATCACCTGAGGTGGGTGTCGACGTAAAAACTGAACCAAATCAGTCAATCAACTTGCTGTTATGAGAGAGAAAAAAATATCACCATCACATCTCAGCATAACTGGCACGTACCAGTCTTAGTCTTGGTTTATGATCTGATACTGTCTCACACAGACGGTTGTTCCATTTTGATGCCATAGTGTTTTTTTTGTATTATGAGTTTTTTGTTCTGTTTTATTTTTGTGAGGTGGTTATATCTCAGAGTCAGTCCGCATGAAGGATGTGGTATTCATCAGGTCCTCCTCGTTGAGCTGCTGTTTTAGAGGTGCTCCTTTTGGCCACTGCTGTCTCTGGCCGCTGCTGTCTCTAAAACATGGTACTGAGTGTGCTTACACAGAATACAAATACAGGTTATCATGAAATCTGAATCAAAGTGACTGGCAGCATTCAAGAAAGAATAACTCTCAAAAAATGAATTAGAACGCATATTTGATGTAACAAAACGAGACACGACACCTAGCTTGTTTTGTTTCGTTACATCAAATATGCGTTCTTATTAATTTTTTCAAATATGCATTCTGATTCTATTTTTGTGTTTTTGTTGTTCATATTCTCTCATTACAAAGTTTTCAGTTATTGCCGCACTGCCAGTGTATGTGTGGCGAGTTGGGGTGTTGTGGTGGTAGTGGTGGTGGTGGTGGTGGTGGTAATGTGTCACTTGTCTTGTGGTGTGCACGTGAATGTTTTGCTGTATATATCCTGGGATCCTTTGAAAATTTGCTGTATGCTTTGATAGATACACAGTGTTGGTGTTATGTTAAGTTGTGATCCTTTGAACTATACAGAATACTTGTGACCCTCCAACATAGAATGTGTCATCAGTTTCCAGATGCTGTTTTGTGATATAGCTGTCAAAATTGGTGTGTTTAACCCTTTGACTCCCACACCCTGTCTGCCAACACCCCCTGCATTTGTCAACCATGTTAGCGAAGCAAAAATTTGACCCTTCGACTCCCCCACCCTATCCACCAGCTTCCTGCAGGAAGCTGGTGGATAGGGTAAGGAAGTCAAAGGGTTAATTTTTTTGTAGTCGGTGGATAGGGTGCGGTAGTCAAAAGGGTTAAATAACGGGAGAGACAGATCATGTCTCTCCATGGCATCTGCTGTTTATATTGTTAAAGTGCATGTAAGAAATACGCAATAACAGTGATACTTTTGTTTATTTATTTATTTCATTTACCAAAGCTTGATTTTGCATTTTGGGGGGAACTATAAGAGCAAAAACATATTTGAATTGTGCATGCTGTATCATGTCTGAAATAGAATGTTAATTATGTGTGATTTAAAAGAAAACTATTGAAAGGCCCAGTTATTGGATTGCCTCCATTTCCAACAGGTGTTTCTCATATTTTGCGGATAAATCTTGAGAATTTAAACCCTGCCCACAAGAGTAGTCGCTGGTTTTTAGTTTTAGCTGGTTTGGCCAATTGTCAGCATAACAGTGACAGAAGAAAACTATTTAATTGCTGTCAAAATGATTGTGATGACTAGGCATGACCATATTTATCTTTTATTGATTTCTGCTTGCAAAATATTTTGGATTTCAGTTGTTTGAAGGTGCTTTACGTTTTTGTCAACAGTCCATCAGTAGTCTTACTATTTGTGCCAGAGATGATTTACAACTTCTTTAATATTTGTGTAAATATGAGAATAACAAATGCACTTTTGTATTGTTTGCCCATTTTAATGCACTTAATCCATTTTAATAACAATGCACTAAATAATTGTTTTTATAGTATTTTGATGACAGCATATGGAGAGAATATACAGTCTGAGTGTGAAATGAATGGTTTCGAAGGTGGGGATATCCTTTTATTTTTTCCCTCACCTCAACTTCTACTGTCAGCCTTTTCAAATGGTGGTTATACTAACTCAGTCATGGTGCATATTTTGGGGTTGAAATGTTGGTTATATTAACTCAGGTCATGTAGCATATTCTTGGGTTGCGATGTCCCTGAAATTACAGTTGTGGTAATTTTTGAAAGAATTTTGAAAATCAACGAATACTACAATGCAGAGAAAAACCTTTGAAAACAGCTGCACCTTGAATTTGTTAAATTTTGCGCCTTAAACTTGTTAATAAGTTGCTCTTTAGAGGGAAGGCAAATGGAAGAGATCAGGAACAATTTGTCAGAGGGGGATAAAATATCGTGTTGCTTAGTCCACTTTGACACATCATGTTCTGTTCTTATACCACCAGAGACACACAGGAATGTGTGACCTCCCACCACGAAATCAGTCTTAACTCACAGTCAGTTGAACAGCACTAAGAGCTGAAAAGGTGACTGAGGGTCTATCCGGGGTGTTTTGACTTTTTCTCAAAATTGATTTCTATAGACTATAAACTATCCCCCACAGAAATTTTTTACTTGAAAAAATATCATTAATCAATTTAAATTGGTATTTTAATGCACTGATCGCAGCAGAAAGAATGCAATTTCCTACCAAAAGTACCTATTTTTGTCTTTTATTATGAACCGTAACCAGTACAGTACCCGCACATGTAATATACTGATGGAAAGCTCTTTGGTGCACCTTTCAGATAATGACAGTGAAAATTAGAAACAAACTGGGTTAAAGCCACCAAATAAAGAAATTTAAGGAAAATGTGTAGGAGAGCACACAAAAAATTTAGAGGCCATTTTCTCAAGTACCAAAATAATCAGCAGAATGTGCACTTTCCAGTGATACGTATATCTCAAAATGCCCAAAATGCTAGTTAGACTGATTTCGTGGTGGGAGGTCATATGTTTACATGTGTGCATATACAGAATGTGTACTTTTCAGAACCTTGCACACACGATCACTTTCTGAACTACATGAAATTGAAAGGTGCACACTCAACGCAATAATCTTTGTGATGTCATTTTGAAAATCGATAGCGTTAAATTGTAGATCCTTTTTCATGTGTGTTAAGAGGTAATAATTGTTACATGACTATAACAGAAATGAGTGTGAGTATAGCAAAAATGAATGTTATTTGAAAAGTGCAAGTCCTTGTCCATGAAATACAAGTGGGCTTTTTTTTTTTCTTCGTCGTTGTGTCTTACTGGATTTATGATACCATTTTGTTTTAATAGAATGTGTGTATATTGCAGTGGAAATGTGAAGAAATGTATTTGTTTTTTATCTTGAGGCATGATATATATATATCTATATTTTACCTGAAGGCATGATATATAGATATTTATGTATATGTTTTTTTTCTTTTTTTTAAATCAGTGTTGTTATTTATCTCACATTTTTCTGGTACATCTTTCCTCCTTGCTTTGCCTGCCTTATCTAAGTTAAATTGTTAAGGAAAATCTGTTGGAGTGTGATTTAAGAAAAATTTTTTTTCTGTACGATTTATTGTTTTGTTTTGCCATCCTTTGCCAAGGAGAGTAAGTGTAGTTACTTTGTCACATCCCGAAGGGGTGGAAAGCTGGTGGATAGGGTGAGAGAATCAAAGGGTTAAGTTTTTGCAGTTGGTGGATAGGGTGCGGGAGTCAGAGGGTTAAGATGGCACCCTATCCACCAGTTTCTTGTACTGTGTCAGTCATGATAGCAAAGCAAAAACATAAAAACCTTTCTCCCCTCACCCTTTCCAGCAGCTTCCTGTGAAAAGGGTGAGGGAGTTTTAAGGTTTGCTGCTGGCGGATAAGGTGCAGGAGTGAAAGGGTTAACTAGAGTAAAAAAGAATTGTGGCAACTGGGTTTCACTTATTCGCCTTATCCACCAGCTTTCTGCAGGAATCGGGTCAGTGCAGTGAACGAGTGAAAAGACTGAATACGTTATTTTGGGAGAAAAATAATTTTGGGCTGGAGGGGGAATCATTTTCACCACAAAAATAATTTTGGGGCGGAGGGGGAATCATTTTCACTGCAACGACAACAGAAAGTCCTATGATGGCGTATGCGGATTGATAGAAAGATGGAAAGAAGACCATAGAAAGCGCATT
This sequence comes from Monoplex corrugatus, assembly GCA_030674185.1. NCBI lineage: Eukaryota > Metazoa > Mollusca > Gastropoda > Littorinimorpha > Ranellidae > Monoplex > Monoplex corrugatus. The sequence goes on from JAPXFY010000020.1 coordinate 61,325,130, forward strand.
ACGAAATTGTCCACTTTTTTTTTTGTAAAGTAAATGCGAGTATATTGTTATAGCCACAAAGAGAGAAAGCAGGGTCAGCTTTTTTGCAAAGTTAAAAACAGACAAAAAGAGACAAACAAAATGGACCTTGACAGAATAGACTTTCTCTTGACAGCCTGAACTGTGCATTTTATGAACACTCTGTCCATGCTTAGGACAGTATGAATTGGTTTGATGTGTCTTTTTTCCTTTGCTTTTTTGCTATTTTTTAATGTAGCTTTCTCTCTGTAACCTCCGCTTTTGTATATTGCTGCGTTTTCCTCGTCTGCTTATCCGTACTTGTATCACTGTGGATATTTTTTTGAAAATCATTTTAATCCAGAATTTCGTTGTTTTACATAATAAGTGTGCATATCTTATGAATCCAGTTCTTTTGTTTAGCAGCATCCGCTTGCGCACAAGCACAAACTTACAATTACACTTATAGCATGGTGCGCACAGTTGCTTGGTAGCAGAAGCAGCAGAAAATGAGTGTCGCTGAAACTGTGGATGTTTTATTTTCAGTGAATATGCTACATGTTGATATATTTTGTATTTTTTGTAGATTTATACAAGGATAGATTTAGAATCCATAAGCTTAGAAGAACCTCACACATAGAATCCATACGCTAAGGACCTGATGCATAGAATCCATACGCTAATGACCTGATGCATAGAATCCATACGCTAATGACCTGACACATAGAATCCATACGCTAATGATCTGACACATAGAATCCATACGCTAATGACCTGACACATAGAATCCATACGCTAAGAAGGACCTGACGTATATAATCCATACGCTAAGAAGGACCTGATGCATAGAATCCATACGCTAATGACCTGATGCATAGAATCCATACGCTAATGATCTGACACATAGAATCCATACGCTAATGACCTGACACATAGAATCCATACGCTAATGACCTGACACATAGAATCCATACGCTAATGACCTGACACATAGAATCCATACGCTAATGACCTGACACATAGAATCCATACGCTAAGGACATGATGCATATAATCCATACGCTATGATGGACCTTAGGACATTGACAATGTGTAGGGCTTATGTGCCATGATCTTTTTAGATCTTATTCATCACAAGGCCATCTGTGGTGCTGTGCATGTGGAATTTATTCCCAGTGTGAAGATGCCATTCTGATAAACTGAAAGTGAAAACCGATGTATGTAATGACCCAATATTATGGGTACTGTGTGCTACAAACACACTTTTTCTGCTGTCTTTGATTTCATGTTTTCTTCATTTTTGTTTGTTTTTGGTTTTGCCTTTTTTATCCCTGCCTAACACTAGTAACAGTCCATTTGCGTGCATTTACTTTTCGCCATTTTTTTTTCTGTCTGACCTTTTCATTCACACGCTTTCGGAAATCTCCGAATAGTAGGAAGAGTTTCTGAGCAGAATCTGCGAATGGGAAAGGGTTAAGCAGAATCTCAGCGTGCTGTCTTCCTTAAGTGGCCCGTTAGTCTGTTTCAGTGCCATGCTTATAATGCAAGGGTTGCAGGTTCAACCCTCTGGTGGACCAGGTTTTTAACACAGACTGGTTGGTCCTTTTTTTTTTTTTTTTTTTTTTAAAACAGAAATGTGGATTCAAAATCTGATGTCTTGAATTACAAGCTGACCAGTTCACTGCCCATCTGAAATGTTTCCGTCATTCTGATGGTGTCGGCTATGTTTTCATAGGTCCTTTCTTCCACCTTTCAGGTAATTGCTGGCAGATTCAGTGGAGCACATATGGAATTGTCTGAGCGCGATGAATCCCTTTTGAACAGACTCCAAATTCTGGACTTGTCATTAATGTTCCAGTTAATGTGACTGTGCTTTGATGCTTTAATTTAACCCTTTGACTCCCACACCCTGTACATCAACTGCAAAAACTTAACCCTTGGTCTCCCTCACCTTATCCATCAGCTTCCTGGTGGACAGGGTGAGGGAGTTAAAGGGTTAAGTTTTTGCTTTGCTAGCATGGTCGACAGTACAGAATGTTGGTGGACAGGACACGGGAGTCAAAAGGTTAATGCGACTGAGCTTTAATGTTTGGGTGGCAAAATGAAAAACAAAAGGAATGGGTGGCTGGCTATTCATTCTGCAAAGTTGAGTTTTTTTGTCTGTACAACCTTTTTTTTAAACTATATCCTTCATTACACTGGGTGTTTTTGTTTAATTGATTTTTTTTTTTAATCTTTTGCATGTGTGATTTGAAACTACGCAATATATATGATTTACTGATGAACTAAAAGAGTGACGCAAATCTGAGAAGGCAACTTGTGGTAAATTGGTTTATGTTGCTTATTGATTTTGTTGACTTTGTAGTGGTGGTAAGACTAAATAATAGTTACTGTGTGATTCTGTTGACTTTTAGTTTATGTGATAGTTTCATTTGACCCTTTGACTCCCGCACTCAATCCACCAATTGCAAAAACTTAACCCCTTGATTCCCTCACCCTCTCCACCAGCTTCCTGCAGGAAGCTGGTGGATAGGGTGAGGGAATCAAAGGGTTAAGTTTTTGCTTTGGAAGCATAGTTGACAATGCAGGATGTGGTGGACAGGGTGAGGGAGTCAAAGGGTTAATTAGTTATTTATGTCCTGGTGCACTCCCCCAAACTGCTTTGTATTTGCTGGGGATTTTTTTGTCTTCCCATTAATTTGTTTATTCAATGCTTTTAGTTTTAGTATATTGACATAACAAGCAGTATGTGTGATTTATCATAAGATAGATAGATAAATGTGTGCAAAATTATACTTTCAGCGTGATCCTAATGCCACCCACTGGGGAATTTTCCTGTCGCACCCTGTGCAGATTTTCTTGATATTGAGGCATGGTGCTGGTAGGGGATAGCACAGTCCTTAGACAACACACTCCTGGTAGTCAGAATTCAGCACGATTATGGTCGCCCTCTGGATGGATGATAAAGGTTTTGTCTTAGCCTGAACGCCTTGAAGTAAGTGATTATTGGTTATGATGGGGAAGGTAAAGCTTTTGTGGAGGAACGGATACAGTATCCTTGTTATAATTATCATAAACTCTTCGTGTATGGCGCTGTCCTCATACCTTGGACTCACTGCGTGTTACACATACTGACGTAGTCAAACTTGTTTGTGGAGCACAGAGAACTCAAGCCTTTAACCCTTTGACTCCCACACCCTGTTCGCCAGCGTCCAGTATTGTTAACCATGCAGGAAGCTGGTGGATAGGGTGAGGGAGTCAAAGGGTTAAGTGAAGTGACCGCATTCCACTGTTTTGTTGTGCTGTCTACATCTTTAGTGGACGTGCATGCTGTGTGTTTCCATATGCTGGCCGCTGACATGGATTACGGAATCTTTAACTTGTGTAGTTGACATTCAGTATGTGTAGACACACGAAGGGGGTTTAGGCACTTGAGGGTCTGCAAACATGTCGACATGGGAGATAGGAAAAAATCCACCCTTTACCCATCAGGCAGAGATAGTGTGGAGAGATCAAACCATGGACCTTCTGACAAAAATCCGACATTTACCCATCAGGCAGAGATAGTGTGGAGAGATCAAACCATGGACCTTCTGACAAAAATCCGACATTTACCCATCAGGCAGAGATAGTGTGGAGAGATCAAACCATGGACCTTCTGACAAAAAGTCCGACATTTACCCATCAGGCAGAGATAGTGTGGAGAGATCAAACCATGGACCTTCTGACAAAAATCCGACATTTACCCATCAGGCAGAGATAGTGTGGAGAGATCAAACCATGGACCTTCTGACAAAAAATCCACCCTTTACCCATCAGGCAGAGATAATGTGGAGAGATCAAACCATGGACCTTCTGACAAAAAGTCCGACATTTACCCATCAGGCAGAGATAATGTGGAGAGATCAAACCATGGACCTTCTGACAAAAAATCCACCCTTTACCCATCAGGCAGAGATAGTGTGGAGAGATCAAACCATGGACCTTCTGACAAAAAGTCCGACATTTACCCATCAGGCAGAGATAATGTGGAGAGATCAAACCATGGACCTTCTGACAAAAAGTCCGACATTTACCCATCAGGCAGAGATAGTGTGTGGAGAGATCAAACCATGGACCTTCTGACAAAAATCCGACATTTACCCATCAGGCAGAGATAGTGTGGAGAGATCAAACCATGGACCTTCTGACAAAAAGTCTGACATTTACCCATCAGGCAGAGATAGTGTGGAGAGATCAAACCATGGACCTTCTGACAAAAATCCGACATTTACCCATCAGGCAGAGATAGTGTGGAGAGATCAAACCATGGACCTTCTGACAAAAAGTCTGACATTTACCCATCAGGCAGAGATAGTGTGGAGAGATCAAACCATGGACCTTCTGACAAAAAATCCACCCTTTACCCATCAGGCAGAGATAGTGTGGAGAGATCAAACCATGGACCTTCTGACAAAAAGTCCGAAATTTACCCAGCTGGGTGCTGCGTAGACCTGAGTGGGAAGTTGATGTCTTTGAGGATACCTAATTCCTCATTGATCGTTCAGGTTAAGACAAAATCTTAGCCTGTGTGTGTGTGTGTGTGTGTGTGTGTGTGTGTGTGTGTGTGTGTGTGTGTGTGTGTGTGTGTGTGTGTGTGTGTGTGTGAGTTGAGGGAAATTGGTGTATATTTTCATCAATCAAATGCTGATCAGTTTTGTTATTGCCATTGTCTGTAATACAGGGTGTTGGTTGAGGTTTGTTTTACAATGTTTATCTTATAGTTAGTATACCACATGAAAGTTCCTGAAAATCGGAAAAGATTCACAGTCTTTTTTATTTTCAAATGTTTTGAATAATTAAGTGAATTTGAACAACCTGTGGTGTATTTTGCACTGTATTTTGTCTGTCCGTCTATCACATATATACGTATATACTTTTGTTGGTCACTGTAGCCACGCGGTTAAGATGTTATATTTCCAGTCGGAAGGTCTCTGGGTTCCAGCCTGAGCGTGCAGACCTGTGAGCACCTGAGCTCCCTGAGTGTGTTTATATGCATACAGAATATCTTATAACCATGTCAATCTTTTTGGTTATGCCGTTGATATGTCAACCTCTCGGATGTGCTCCTGAGTGTGTCAATCTCTTGGTTTTATGACCATTGTTTTGTGAAATTATAATAGGCACAATCTTATTATAATTTACACATATATCAAGCCTAAACGAATATTATCCATTATAACCATGTCAATCTCTTGGTTATGCCGTTGATATGTCAACCTCTCGGATGTGCTCCCTGAGTGTGTTTATATGCATACAGAATATCTTATAACCATGTCAATCTCTTGGTTATGCCGTTGATATGTCAACCTCTCGGATGTGCTGTTGATGTATGACGTGTGTTGTGTCTCGATGTGACATGAGGTTTCTCCACTTCAGGCCATACAGCTCACAGCTGACGGTCAGCTCTCTTATACCCCCCCCCCCCTTCCCACCCATGATGTCCACGATATTACAGGCAACTCTATAAAACAAGTCACGTATGTTTGCAAGCAGGTTGGTTCTTTTGATGGAGCCGAGGACTCAAAATCTATTATCTCAGATTCAAACCCCAGCCTGCAAAAACTGGCTGTTGAATTGATAAATATTTGGGTTAAAGTTTACATTGGGGGTCTTTGGTGGATAAATATTTTCATTTTTACAGCTCACATTGTTGTTGGTGCTTTTATTTTTTCATAGATATCTTTATTGGTTGTTTTTAATTGATAAACCTTATTTGATAGATAGTTTGCATTGTTGTTTTAATTACATACATTTGAATGGTTGCTTGCTGACCCAAGTGTGGAAGACCTTCTTGTTCAGTCTTTTACACACTCACACACACGCACGCACGCACGCATGCACACTCACGCACGCATGCAGGCACGCACACACGCACACACGCACGCACGTCGACCACGCGCACACACGCGCACACACCACACACACACACACACACACACACACACACCACACACACACACACACACACACACACACACACACACACACACACACACACACACCACATCAAACTAATATTATGTGGGTTTTTGTAAAAATGGTCAATAAATGTCACATTGTGCATAATTCAAATTGTTTTTTATATGTTGTATGAACTGAGAATGCCCTTTTCCTCTCTGTTTTTCTTGATGCGTGTGTGTGTGTGTGTGTGTGTGTGTGTGTGTGTGTGTGTGTGGTGTGTGTGTGTTGTTGTGTGTGTGTGGTGTGTGGTGTGTGTGTGTGTGTGTGTGTGTGTGTGTGTGTGTGTGTGTTGATGTGTGTGTGTGTTGTGTGTGTGTGTTGTGTGTGTTGTGTGTGTGTGTGTGTGTGTGTGTGTGTAGTTTCTTCAAGAGGGATTCATCACATTCACACAATATTGATGATGATAATGATAATAATAATAACAATGATGATAATGATATGATAATAATAATA
>JAPXFY010000020.1:61334082-61339082 GCA_030674185.1 Monoplex corrugatus
ATCAGTCTATCTAAATCATCCACTGTGATAAATCAGTCTATCTAAATCATCCACTGCGATAGATCAGTCTATCTAAATCATCCACTACGATAGATCAGTCTATCTAAATCATCCACTGCGATAGATCAGTCTATCTAAATCATCCACTGCGATAGATCAGTCTATCTAAATCATCCACTGTGATAGATCAGTCTGTCTAAATCATCCACTGTGATAGATCAGTATCTCAAAACCATACACAGTCTGTAGATTTTTTTTATTACCATCATTCTGTGTTTACCTCGCAACACTCAGCTCATTGCTCTCTTTCCAGAGAAAGTACAACAGATACCACGTCTCTGTATCTCTCGGGCCTGGTTGACGCCGGATGTATATCATCATCATGTGCCTGCCGCATGGCGTTGGCGATCATGCCCATCCATATGTATCTATCCCTTGTTGCCGCAAGCACATCTTCCACCCTCTCTGTCCTCAGCCACCCTGCAAGTCCATCCAGTATTTTCTCCCTGGGTCTACCTGGTGCTCTCTTTCTCTCTAGCTTTCCTGTTGTGACCAGGTGCTGTAATTTCCCCTTTCCCCATAAAATGGCCTATAAATGTTGCCTGTCTTCTCCTAATCTTCCTTATAATGATCTTGTGTCTGCCTCCGTCAAGACTGTCTCGTTTGTTTTATTTGCTGTCCATGGAACTCTCAACATTCTTCTCAGAAACCACATCTCGGCTGCCTCAATCTTGTTCTGGCTTTGCTTGTTGACTGTCCACGTCTCACGACCGTATAACATTATCGGTTCTACATAACGTTCAAGAACTCTCTTCCTGATGTTAATTGATAGGCATTTGTTGGTAAGAATGCTTTTCATCTTCTTGAATGCTGTTTTGGCTTGGCCGATTCTGCTGGCTATTTCTGATGAGGATGTATATTATGTTAATAAAAGTAGAATATAGCCCTGACTATAAGTCCCAATTATAGATGGAACTCTGTAGCATCATGAGTGTCATCCTTATCGTCATCATCAACACAGTAAAAAGATCAAGAACTGAATTCTCTCGACGTTTCTTTTCAGTTTCAGTTTCAGTTTCAGTTTCGGTTTCTGAAGTTTATGTCTCCGCGCTCAAAATAATTTCCATGAAATGCAACTGGCGCCACTGATGCCATGTGAAGGAGAAGATTCAGAATGATCACAAGCCTGTGTGTTGGCGAGATTTTATGTCTAACCTTCATTGTCAAGTTGTCCACTGTGATTCTCTCTCTCTCTCTCTCTCTCCCGTCTCTCTGTCTCTGTCTCTGTGTGTGTGTGTGTGTCTCTCTCTCTGTGTCTCTGTCTGCCTCTTTCTCTGTCTCTGTCTGTCTCTCTCTTTCTCTTTCTCTCTCTCTGTCTCTCTCTTTCTCTTTCTCTCTCTCTGACTCTCTCTATCTCTGTCTCTCTCTCTGTCTCTCTCTCTGTCTCTCTCTCTCTCCTCTCCCTTTCTCTCTCTCTCTTTCTCTTTTTTTCTCTCTCTCTCTCCCTCTTTCTCTCTTTCTCTTTCTTTCTCTCTGTCTCTCTATCTCTCTCTCTGTCTCTCTTTCTCTCTGTCTCTGTCTCTCTCTCCTCTCTCTGTCTCTCTCTCTGTCTCTCTCTCTCTTGTCTTTCTCTCTCTCTCTCGCTCTCTCTCTTTCTCTTCTCTGTCTGTCTGTCTGTCTCTCTCTCTCTTTGTTCTACGTTTTGTGCATTTATTCTTTTTTTTGTCTTTTGGCCCATTGGTTCAGTTGGTCAGAGCGACGCGCTGATAACGCAGAGGTCGTGGGTTCGACCCCCATGTGGGCCACGAATTTAAATTCAGACCTTTAATTAATTATTTATTTACTTTCTACATATATCATTTCATCAGACGGCAGACGCACATCAGAAATAGCCAGCAGAATCGGCCAAGCCAAAACAGCATTCAAGAAGATGACAAGCATTCTTAACTATCAATTAACATCAGGAAGAGAGTTCTTGAATGTTATATAGAACCGATACTGTTGTACGGATGTGAGGCGTGGACAGTCAGCAAGCAAAGCCAGAACAAGATTGAGGCAGTCGAGATGTGGTTTCTAAGAAGAATGTTGAGGGTTCCATGGACAGCAAAGAAAACAAACGAGACAGTCTTGATGGAGGCAGACACAAGTAGATCATTCTTAAGGAAGATTAGGAAAAGACAGGCAACATTTATTAGCCATTTTATGAGGAAGGGGGATTTGGAGCACCTGGTCACAACATTAAAGCTGAAAGGGAGCACCGGGTAGACCCAGGGAGAAAATGCTATACGGACTTGCAGAGTGGCTGGGGATGAGGAGGGTGGGGGAGATGCTTGGGTCAACAAGAGATAGAGACAGATGGAAGTCTATGATGATGATGATACATATATGTTCCTTTTTTGAAGGTAAGATACACAGATACACGTGTCATTTACATGTAACCAAGATTTGTACAGTGGTAGGCTGATAGAATTCCAGTATAAAATATAGACTGCGTAAAACATAGTCTAGGGTAGGGCCTCAGGACCTGGCCAGCTCATGAGTTTAAATGCAGGCTTAAGGCTTGAGCCATGATCACCATACACATGGCACCTGTGACATTAGTGCATATGGAATTCGTTCTGAGCGCGGAGACGTCATCTCGAGAAACTGAAACTGAAACTGAAAATGAAACTGAAACACTAGAAATAGATTTCATAAAATGCATTGGCGCCAGCCTGTGTGTTGGCAAGATCTTATGTCTAATCTTCATTTTCAAGTTGTCTACTATTCTCTCTCTCTCTCTCTCTCTCTCTCTCTCTCTCTCTCTCTCTCTCTCTCTTTCTCTCTTTTGTGTGTGTGTGCTAAGTGTTGTGCATCTATTGTATTTTTGTGTGTCTTTTGTGTACCCTTGACAAAGACTAGTTGGTAAACAAATTACCCATGTCTTGTTTCTAATTCTGTTTCGTTATATCAAATACTTGTTCTAATTCTATTTTTTTGTGTTCTTCTGGTTCGTATTTGCTTGAACGCTGGCATTCATTTTGATTCAGATTTCTGTATTAATTTGATGACTGCATTCTATTTGTACTACGTCGTTTTTGATATTACGTTGTTTCTGTGACGTAGGAAGAGACTTCTTGAATGTTATATATAACCGATAATGTTATACGGTTGTGAGGCGTGGACAGTCAACACGCAAAGCCAGAACAAGATTGAGGCAGCCGAGATGTGGTTTCTAAGAAGACTGTTGAAAGTTCCATGGACAGCAAAGAAAACAAACGAGACAGTCTTGACGGGGGCAGACACAAGAAGATCATTGATAAGGAAGATTAGGAGAAGACAAGCAACCTTTTGTGAGGAAAGGGGAATTAGAGCACTTGGTCACAACGAGTAAGCTGGAGGGAAAGAGAACACTAGATCGACCCAGGGAGAAAATACTGGACGGACTTGCAGGGTGGCTGAGGACAAAGAGGGTGGGAAATTTTTCTTGCAGCGACAAGGGATAGATGCATACGGAGGGCCATGATCGCCAACACTATGCGGCAGGGCACATGATGATGATGATGAGTTTAGGGATGTCAGGTTTTATATCTAATCGTCATTTTCATGTTGTCTTTTTGTTTGTTTGTTTTGTGCTGTTGTGCATTTAATAAATCAATCAATCAATCAATCAATCTCAATCAATCACAATCAATCAATCATTTGTTTGTTTGCTTTGTGCAATCACAATCAATCAATATCAATCAATCAATCAATCATTTTGTCTTTGGTATACGCCTGACAAAGGCCAGTTGGCCGAAAGTTTGCGCCTTTCTTGTTTTGTTGTATCAAATACGCAGTCTACTTATATTGTTTTTTTAATGATTTTCTTACGTATGAGTGTTAAATCTTATATTTGTATCTGTCTGTCAGTGGAATAATCAACGCTTCATTGTAAGATATACAGCCTGTTACGTTTGATTAAAAAAAACCAAAAATCAACCAACCAAATCCGAAACATATGAATAAATAAATCAATACAATACAATACAATACAATACAATACAATACAATACAATACAATACAATACAATAGTTTATTTGTATAGCGCAAAATCTTGATAAAATCAAATCTAAGCGCTAAAACAGATACACACGCACGCACGCACACACACACACACACACACACACACACACACCACGCACGCACACCACGCACGCACGCACGCACACGCACACGGCTAAAATGGGGAGAAAGAATAAAAGAAATGGAAAATTATAGAGAGCATATTAAAATAAAATAAAATAAAATAAAACACAAACAAAACAAAATAAAAAAAAAACAAAACAAAACAAAAACAAAACAAAAAGCAAAAACGGAGACGCACGAAAATCAACAAACCGCTAAGAATAGCCTTAACTCAACAAAGTCTTATGCAATCACATTACAGAAATCAACACCAATCAATACGACACACAGCCTCATCTGCCCACCAACATGGTTAAAGTTCAGCATACCCATTGTCACAACTCCTAGTTCATAGTTGAACAGAATCAATAACGATGACAGTAATAAATCTGAGTGGTATAGGGGAGGGGGGGGGGAAGAAAAAGCAACAGCAACAACAACAAAAACAAAACAACAACAAGAGCAAGAACAAGAACAGATCGACAAAAAAACAACAACAACAACAACAACAAAACAACAACAAAACAAGAGCAGAACAAGAACAAACAAGAACAACAATCAACAACAACAAAAATAACAACAACAACACAAACAACAACAACAACAAACAACAAGACAAGAACAAGATAACAACAACAACAACAACAACAAAAAAACAGCAGCAACAACAACAACAACACAACAAAACACAACAACAACAACAACAACAACAACAAACAATAACAACACACAACAACAACAACAACAACAACAACAACAACACAACAAACAACAAACAACAACAACAACACAAACAACAAAACAACAATAACAACAACAACAACAACAACAACAACAACAACAACAACAACAA
>JAPXFY010000020.1:61344082-61346582 GCA_030674185.1 Monoplex corrugatus
AAAAAGAGAGAAAAATTCCACACACATAGCCAATTTTGTGAAACAACACACAAGCGGCCAGTTATGTGAGAAAAACAAAAGTTCCATTTTGGAAATAAGTCGTTGTGTCAGTATCCTGTGCAAGCAAGAGGGTTTTGCACCACCACACTCACCAATCCGACGCTCACGTGCTGTGTCAACAATACAGAAAAAAAGTTTCCTCGCTACCAGAGCGTTCACACACAACAATATGTGTACACTCCCAAACACGTTCTGCTGCTACCAATTTCCGTCGTCGTCGTCAGGGAAACACAGGCAAAGACAACAAGAAAACATTAACCCTTTGACTCCCACACACCCTGTCCACCAACATCTTGCGTTGCCAGCCATGTTAGCAAAGCAAAAAACTTAACCCTTTGACTCTCTCACCCTATCAACCAGTTTCTTGCAGAAAGCTGGTGGATAAGGTGAGGGAGTCAAAGGGTTAAGTTTTTTGCTGTTGTCCACCAACATCTTGCGTTGCCAGCCATGTTAGCAAAGCAAAAACTTAACCCTTCGACTCCCTCACCCTATCCACCAACTTCCTGCAGAAAGTTAAGTTTTTGCTGTTGTCCACCAACATCTTGCGTTGCCAGCCATGCTAGCAAAGCAAAAACTTAACCCTCTGACTCCCTCACCCTATCCACTAGCTTCCTGCAGAAAGCTGGTGGATAGGGTGAGGGAGTCGAAGGGTTAAGTTTTTGCAGCTGGTGGATAGGTGCTGGGAGTCAAAGGGTTAATTAACGCAACGATTAATTGTCAAAATATATTCTGCACAGGTCAGCGGAGTGGTCAGTTACGTAAGCAATGATTCCCACCCCCACCCCCCACCCTCACCTACTCTCAGCAGAGAGTGCAATAAGCAGACGCTGTTGAAAATGTACAAAAGAAAAGGGGAGGAACTCTAGCAAGGGCCGTAACTCTGTCAAATTACCGGAGCAAATAAGTTGCCGCCCCGCAGGTCAACAAGCGAGCGATGGCAGGTTTGATGCAGTGAGTGGGGACCTACAAAAACCCCACATGTTTATTCCCAACCTCCGTCGTGTTAGCGCGGGGTGGAAGTGTTTTGGTCAGCATTGTTGAACTTGATTAGTTTACTCGCCTGGACTATTCTAGGCCACAATAATGGCAGCCTGGGCAATATTGGACGGGTCGTGACGGCTGTTGACTTTGTTGACCGCAAGTTTGTCAGCCTGAACAATGCTAGTCTTTGTTTCCGACAAGAGGTGAAATATGGCAGATCTATAAAGTAGTTCTGTAAACTGTAAAGTACATTGCCCCAATCAGCGTCATCCTCCCGTCATGTCCTGATCTGCATGATGGTTTCCAACGCCGTGAGATCATTTTACCTCTGCCACTCAGATGATACAACATTAGTGTGTGTTCTCTTGCTGTAGTCACCTACTTACTTACTTCTAATTCACTTACTCGCTCACTCGCTTGCTTGCTTGCTTTCTTTCTTGCTTACTTACTTGCTTGCTTACCTACATACATACTTACTTACTTACCTACTTACTTACCTATCGATGATTAAGAAAATATTGGCTTCATCTAGTTGATAAATGGCTGAGCATTTGGGCAATGACTGGGGGGGGCTGGTTCTGTCATGTGAGACGAGTTTATACAGAATAGCTAGTTGTGTTGTGAGTCAGACCTTTAATTATTCATTTCTTTACTTTATATATAATTATGTTCCTTTTTTGAAGGTAAGATGCACACTTACACAGGTCATTTACATGCAGCCAAGACTATTCCAGTGGTCTCACCTGTCTCACCTGTCGGCGTCACCGGGAACAGTGTTGGCCGCTGCACATGATGTCCTCACAAGTTGCCTCCAGCACTCTCGATCTTGGCTAAGTCTGACCACCTCCTGGAGTTTCTTGCCACTGATGTTTGTGATGTTTCTAGCAAGTGATGCAGGTGGCCGTCCTCTGTTTCTCTTTCCTTCCACTTTACCTTGGAGGACAGTGGACATCAAGTCTGTTCTCTCATTACGGATTGCGTGTCCAACATATTTCAGTTTCCTCCGTTGTATGAGTACTAGAAGCTTGCGTGTAGTACCCAACTCATTCAGTATGCTTTCATTTGAGCGCCTATCCGTCCATTTGACCCTCAGCAGTCTTCGGTAAAACCACAGCTCTGCTGCTTCCACTCGTCTTTCATCCTCTTTCTTCATTGTCCATGCCTCGCAGCCGTATAACATCACTGGCCAGACAAGACATTTTAAGAGTTTTATCTTAAGGTCTGCTGTTATGCTGTGGTCTTTCCAAATATTGTTCAATTGAACCATACTGTTCTTGGCCATTCCAATTCTCATCTTTATGTCTTTTGAGCATGTTCCATCGTGTGTCTTGACTGAACCTAAATATCTAAAGTCCTTGACATTTTCTAGAGGGACTTGGTTTAGCATGATCTGGTCCTGTCTAGTGTTATATTTGCCTGCAACATGCATAACCTTTGTCTTCTTTGAATTTAAGTCCAG
>JAPXFY010000020.1:61351582-61361582 GCA_030674185.1 Monoplex corrugatus
CCAATCAAACCAAACAAGAAACAATCTGAAGATGGATGAATCCTGCCACATTTAGCTTGCCTAAGACACAACATCAGAAAGAGAGTCCTTGAATGTTATATAGAACCAATACTGTTGTACGGATGTGAGGCGTGGACAGTCAACACGCAAAGCCGGAGCAGGATCGAGGCAGCCGAGATGTGGTTTCTAAGAAGAATGTTGAGAGTTCCATGGACAGCAAAGAAAACAAACGAGACAGTCTTGATGGAGGCAGACACAAGAAGATCACTCATAAAGAAGATTAGGAAAAGACAAGCAACATTTATGGGCCATTTTATGAGGAAGGGGGATTTGGAGCACCTGGTCACAACGGGAAAGCTGGAGGGAAAGAGAGCACCAGGTAGACCCAGGGAGAGAATGCTGGACGGACTTGCAGAGTGGCTGGGGATGAAGAGGATGGGGAGATGCTGGGGGCAACGAGAGATAGAGATGGATGGAAGTCCATGGTCGCCAACGCCATGCGGCAGGGCACCTGATGATGATGATGATGATGAAGACACAACATATGACGGACCATACAGAATTGGTCGCAGCCCGGGTCTCCAAGGACCGTACTATCCGCTGACCTTCACCAGCGGAAGCGAAAAATATAACCAGGGAAAAAAAACACAGAACATGCTTCCCGGATGGAACATCGTCACTTTCGCCACCTGGGCCGATATCAAACGACAAAAGAAACACTCCTATACCAACCCTCCCTCCAGCCACATATAGTAATAATAATATGCAAATTAGAAAGTAAATACACACGAAATGGAAGCCAATTTTTGTATTAGAAAAAGAATATACACGAACCACACACCGCTTTTGAATGGAAACCCTCACGAGTTCTCTTCCTAGGGCTCGATAACAACGGCAGCAAACACTTCCACACTCGTGGATAAATCTCGTTGTCCAGCAAAGCCAATTGTGACCACCCCCTTTCCCCCTGGATTTGAACCCTTTCCATCCCTTTCCATACCCCTTTCCACCCTACGCTGTACCCTTCTGTCTGTGTGTCTGTGTGTCTGTCTGTCTGTCTGTTTGTCTCTCTCTCTCCATCACTCACTACTCTCGTCTGTCTTTCTGTCTCTCTCTCGTTCTCCTTCGACTCTTCTACCCCTTCACCTACTCTTCACTCTCTCTCTCTCTCTCTCTCTCTCCTCTCGCGCTCTCTCTCGCTTTCCTTCTCTTCGAACCTTTCTACCATCCCCTTTCCACCCTACTCTATACACTTCTCTCTCTCTCTCTCTCTCTCTCTCTCTCTCTCTCGCGCTCTCTCTCGCTTTCTTTCTCTTTCGAACCCTTTCTACCATCCCTTTCCACCCTACTCTATACACTTCTCTCTCTCTCTCTCTCTCTCTCTCTCTGCTCTCTCTGTGTCTGTCTTGTCTTTTTTCTCTCTCTCCCTCTCGCTCTCTCTCTCTCTCCCTCTCTCTCGCTCTCGCTTGCTCTCTCTCTTTCTCGCTCTCTCTCTCATACAGACTCTCCCCCCCTCTTTCTCTGTCTTTCTCTCACTCTCTCTTTCTCTCACTATCTCTCTCTCTCTCTCACTATCTCTCTCTCTCACTCTCTCTCTCTCTCTCCTCTCTCTCTCCCCTTCCTTCCTTCCTTCCCTATGCGTCGAGTGGTGTTTAAACAAAGCATTGTTGGGGCAGCTTGGTCCGATACACCTCGACAACAACAGCAATGGTCTCACGGTTCTCGTTCTTGGTTCTGTGAAAGCGATCCGATCCTTCCAGCGTTACGGGCCTTGGCGAGTTATTCCGATTAAATAGGCACTCATCGAACGCCGTGTTAGCTCAGAGAAAGCCAACAATTTGGTTTGCCTTATTGAAGGCGGACTTTTTTTTTCTTCTCTTTTTTGGTTGTCTTGCTTTGAGCCCAAGCTCGCGATCCCCATTAGAAGCAATTACCGAGGACAGCCGGCGGCTATGAGAACTGACCAAGGGGGGTGGGGGGCTTGGGTGGTGGTGGTGGTCGAGTTTTTGTTCGCCATTTAGACAAACTTGCCCGGTCTGTTGAACCGCGCCCGTCAAGCTTTCCCCGACAGCCACGGCCTACAACTCTGAGCTTACCTGCCCCCTTCCCGTGCGGGTTATTCCCCTTCCTTCCCCTTTAAAACCACTCCCACTTCCCTCCTTTGCGGGCACGTTCACGCGCGCGTGCGCGAGCGCACACACGCACTGACACGCATGTATACACACACGTGCGCGCGCGCACACACACACACGCACGCACACGCATGTACACATACATACACACTCACACGCACACGCGCACAACACACACACATACAAACACACACACATATATATATAGTATATAGTTATATACACGCATACACACACACACACACACACACACACACACACACACGCGTGCGCGCGCGCCCACACACACACACACACACACACACACTGGCACACACACATACACACACACTGTGACACACACACACGCGCGTGCGCGCGCGCGCACACACACACATACACACACTGACTCACACACACACACACACTGACTCACACTGACACACACACATACACACACGCACACACACACACACACACACGCACACACACACACACATACACGCATACACACACTTACACGCACACACGCACAGACACACAGACACACACACACACACACACACACACACACACACACACACACACACACACACACACACACGCACACACGCACAGACACACAGACACACAGACACACACACACACACACGCACACACGCACAGACACACAGACACACAGACACACACACACACACACACACACACATTATTCCACTGATCCTCTCTGTACGCACGTTGCACAACGAATTACCGAGATGTTTACCTTCACAACCAGACCATGTTGTGTCAATTATGAAAACAAGTGACGACAAATTATGTTCGTGGACGGTAGGTCTAGTGGTCAAGATCAGTACACAACACACTTTATAGACTTCTAGAAACTTTCTTGATCTCTCACTTGGTTTAAACAGAATTTCATTCAAGAAAAGAACAGTCATAAATACAGCAAAACATGGGCAGGGCATCAAGCAATGGCTTATGTTAGCCCTCCCCAAAAACAATTAACACACTACTGGCTCAAATACGGGCAACTTGTGAAATTTAAACCAACAAGAAACAAGAAAAAAAATGAAGAGAAAAGCTGAAAGCACTACGATCATATCCTTAGCACATTAGGTGAAAGAAAACAATAACAACAACAAAGAACCAAAGCAAACTAAGGGGAAAAACTCTCACTTCACTGCTGCTGTGTCCGCTGGAAGAAGAGGACACAAAGAAGAGACAAACACGAAAATAAAATAAGAACAGGCCCACCTGACGGTCCTCCCGTCCCTCATGAGTTTTGTGATGTGATCACCTGAGCTGACAGGGTCATAATGAAACCTGTGGACCCCCCCCCCCCCCCCTGAGGGTTGAACCCACAATCCTTGCATTATAAACCCGACCTCGACATCAAGGAATGGAGGGACGTCACGTCAGCACGCCTGATTAGCATGCTGCCACACCTCAGTGACGGAGATGGTGCCTCCAGTCTGCTCGTGGACAGACCCTCAGTCTATCTGACAGATGAGTAAGCGTAATGGTCCTTTATCACCTGGTGTGACTGGTCCTTTGTCATCTGGTGTGACTGTGACGGGTCCTTTATAACCTGGTGTGACTGATCCTTTATCACCTGGTGCGACTGTGACGGGTCCTTTATCACCTGGTGTGACTGGTCCTTTGTCAACTGGTGTGACTGTGACGGGTCCTTTATAACCTGGTGTGACTGTGACGGGTCCTTGATAACCTGGTGTGACTGTGACGGGTCCTTTATCACCTGGTGTGATTGGTCCTTTATCACCTGGTGTGACTGTGACGGGTCCTTTATCACCTGGTGTGACTGGTGTTTTATCACCTGGTGTGACGGGTTCTTTGTCACCTGGTGTGACTGTGACGGGTCCTTGATACCTGGTGACTGTGACGGGTCCTTTATCACCTGGTGTGACTGATCCTTTATCACCTGGTGTGACTGATCCTTTATCACCTGGTGTGACTGGTCCTTTGTCACCTGGTGTGACTGATCTTTTATCACCTGGTGTGACTGATCTTTTATCACCTGGTGTGACTGGTCCTTTGTCACCTGGTGTGACTGATCCTTTGTCAACTGGTGTGACTGATCCTTTGTCACCTGGTGTGACTGATCCTTTGTCACCTGGTGTGACTGGTCCTTTGTCACCTGGTGTGACTGATCCTTTGTCACCTGGTGTGACTGATCCTTTGTCAACTGGTGTTGGTTTTATCGCCTGGTGTGACTGATCCTTTGTCAACTGGTGTGATTGATCCTTTGTTACCTGGTGTGACTGGTCCTTTGTCACCTGGTGTGACTGGTCCTTTGTCAACTGGTGTGACTGGTCCTTTGTCAACTGGTGTGACTGGTGTTTTATCGCCTGGTGTGACTGGTGTTTTATCGCCTGGTGTGACTGGTGTTTTATCGCCTGGTGTGACTGGTGTTTTATCGCCTGGTGTGACTATCCTTTATTGCCTGGTATGGGTCTTCATGGGGGATATACAAGACTCACCTTGGAAGCACATGTTGTTCCACAGATGCTGCATGGAAAAGGGTCTCGCAGTCTTGGGTTCTGATTCCGCCGGTCTGTCTTCTGTTGAACTCGTACCTGTTGTGCTCAGTTCAAGTGTGATTGTGGACAGTATGCGCTACAGCCACCGCTAATTGACTCCGTTGGTCTTCCCAATTAGTGGTGTTGATGCCACCTCTCATGTCACTGACCTTTAGAATATCCTTGCATCGCTTCAATGGTATTCTTTGATCCCGGGTATCCTAGCTTCAACTCTCCATACAGAAGCATCAATCTGATGCGGTTGTCTTCCATAAAAACATTCTTCGCATTCTTCTTCTTCTTCTCATTCGAAGCTGGTATTTGATGTCTAGAAACTCTGTACTTATCAAACCACTCTTGTTTAGAACTTGAAGATTGGACAGTTGGTCCTGTCACGTCATTGTTATTGTTATTTTCATTTAAAGCCCAGCCGACTGCGTAGAGCCATATCAGGGCTATAACTGTTTCGAAACATACACATACACAATATTTCAACAGGAAAAGAAAAGAAAATTAAGTACACATATCAATACATTCGCGCACATAATCTAAGGAGACACCCCTGGCGTTGACCACTCCGCGATGTTGCGGATCTTGCGTAAACATAACATCTTTGAAAGAAACTGTTTTGGCTGTTGAACGTGCCGACGTGCCCGATAGTCATCATCATCATCAGGTGCCCTGCCGCATGGCGTTGGCGACCATGGACTTCCATCCATCTCTATCTCTCGTTGCCCCTAGCATCTCCCCCACCCTCTTCATCCCCAGCCACTCTGCAAGTCCGTCCAGCATTCTCTCCCTGGGTCTACCTGGTGCTCTCTTTCCTTCCAACTTTCCCGTTGTGACCAGGTGCTCCAAATCCCCTTTCCTCATAAAATGGCCTATAAATGTTGCCTGTCTTTTCCTTATCTTCCTTATGAGTGATCTATTTGTGTCTGCCTCCATCAAGACTGTCTCGTTTGTTTTCTTTGATCTCCATGGCACTCTCAACATTCTTCTTAGAAACCACATCTCGGCTGCCTCAATCTTGCTCTGGCTTTTGCTTGCTGACTGTCCACGCCTCGCATCCGTACAACAGTATTGGTTCTATATAACATTCCTGATAGTACGACATGTTAAATTAACCTTAGCAACAAATACAGAAGCAATTTTACGTAATTTAGGCTCGTTTTTATATGTATGCTTTAGTGTCCTTATTTATGGTTATTTTCTATTCAGGTATGTTTTTTTAAAATCCCCTGGTGATACGCTGGACGGAGTGGTCAATGCCAGGGGCATGTCCTTAGATTACGTGCACGAGTGCATTGATTTGTGTACCTCCATTATTTTTTCCCGCTTTTTTT
This sequence comes from Monoplex corrugatus, assembly GCA_030674185.1. NCBI lineage: Eukaryota > Metazoa > Mollusca > Gastropoda > Littorinimorpha > Ranellidae > Monoplex > Monoplex corrugatus. The sequence continues at coordinate 61,357,577 of JAPXFY010000020.1, forward strand.
TTTTTTAATAATCTTCTGTGAAGTGTGGCTACTTTTTGAGATAGTTATAGCCCTGATATGACTCTGCCCAATCGGTTGGGTTTTAAGCAACAATAGCAATAACGATAACAATAACCATATAGGTGATAGGACTAATTCTTCTTCTTCTTGTTCTTCTTGTTCTTCTTGTTCTCCTCCTCCTCCTCCTCCTTTCCTCCTCCTCCTCCTCCTCCTCCTCTCCTCCTCCTCATCCTTCTCTTCTTCTTCTTCTTCTTCTTCTCTTTCTTCTTCTTCTTCTCCTTCTTCTTCTTCTTCTTCTTCTTCTTCTTCTTCTTCTTCTTCTTCTTCTTCTTCTTCTTCTTCTTCTTCTTCTTCTTCTTCTTCTTCTTCTTCTTCTTCTTCTTCTTCTTCTTCTTCTTCTTCTTCTTCTTCTTCTTCTTCTTCTTCTTCTTCTTCTTCTTCTTCTTCTCTTCTTCTTCTTCTTCTTCTTCTTCTTCTTCTTCCTTCTTCTTCTTCTTCTTCTTCTTCTTTCTTCTTCTTCCTTCTTCTTCGCATTCTTCTTCTTCTTCTTCGCATTCTTCTTCGCATTCTTCTTCTTCGCATTCTTCTTCGCATTCTTCTTCTTCTTCTTCTTCGCATTCTTCTTCTTCTTCGCATTCTTCTTCTTCTTTTTCGCATTCTTCTTCTTCTTCGCATTCTTCTTCTTCTTCTTCGCATTCTTCTTCTTCTTCGCATTCTTCTTCTTCTTCTTTATTCAGCTGCCATGTGGCTTCGTGGTCAGAGGCGTTGTCGATGAGATAATAATAATAATAAGAGTAACAGTAGTAGTAGAAATAGTAGTAGTAGTAATAATAGTAATACAATAATGATGATGAATGATAATGATAATAATAAGAAGAACAATAACAAGAACAATAATAATATAATAATAATAACAATAATAATAACAATAACAACCACAATAATAATAACAACAATAATAATAATAATAATAATAATAATGCTGATGTTGACATTATTGATGAGGAAGATGATATTGATAACAAGAAAACGATAATTATGATAATGATAATGATACTGCTGCTGCTGCTACTACTACTACTACTACTACCACCACTACCACTACTACGAGTGATGATGATGACGATAACAATAATAATAATAATAATAACAATAACAACAACAACAATAATACTAATACTACTACTACTACTACTACTACTACTACTACTACTACTACTACTACTACTACTACTACTACTACTACTAATATAATGATGATGATGATGATGATGATGATGATAAGAAGAATAATAATAATGATGATGATAATGATGCTGATGATGATAGCTACAATAACACTAATGATGATGATGAAGCTGTTTCTGGTGCTAATAGTAACAACAACAACAACAACAATAACAGTAACAATAATAATAATAATAATAATAATAATAATAATAATAATAATAATAATAATGATAGTAATAATAATAATGGTAATAATAATTATAATGAAAATAATAATAACAATAAGAATAATATACTACTAGTACTACTACTACTAGTAATAATGCTACTCTGTTACTGCGAACAATAATAACAATGATACTAGTAAATATGATAGAGTGCAATTTTTGTAAATATATCAAAAGAACTGAATTCCTTCCTGTTTCAAGCAATTTATTAACTGTATCTTTTTTCCTTCACTAAATATTGTAAATAGTTCATATAAACCGTGAAATCATTAACTCTTTCAGTTTTAACAGAACTGCGAACCACAAGAACACGAAGCAAACGTGATTGTCATGTGGTAACGTTACACTTAGAACTGTCTTATATGCTTTACTGCTTTTGATTGGCTAGTGGGTTGATTTGTTGTTGTTATAGTTGTTGTTGTTGTTATAGTTGTTGTTGTCAATTAATCAATTAATTTTAAAAGTCACATCTGTTAATTGTTGTTGTCATTGTTGTCAATTAATGAATTCATTTTATTTAAAGTCACATCTGTTAATTTGTTGTTGTTGTTGTTGTCAATTGATTAATTAAATTTAAAAGTCACATCTGTTAATTGTTGTTGTCATTGTTGTCAATTAATGAATTCATTTTATTTAAAGTCACATCTATTAATTTGTTGTTGTTGTTGTCAATTGATTAATTCGATTTAAAAGTCAGTCTATCAATTTCTTGTCGTTTTTGTTCTTTTTTTGTTAATCAATTATTCAATTTCAAAAGTTACATCTATTCATTTGTTCCAAAACAAAGATCAAAACAAGTTACATCTATTCATTTGTTGTCGTTGTTGTTGTCAATTAATTAATCAATTAATTTTATAAGCCACATCTATTAATTTTTGTTGCTGTTGTTGCCAATCACATAATTACTTTTTAAAAGTCACATCTATTAACGTGTTGTTTTTGTTGTTGTTGATTAATTAATTTTAAAAATCACTTCTAATAATTTTTATTGTTGTTGTCAATTAATTAATTAATTGCAAGTTTCACATATTAATTTGTTGTTGTTGTTGTCAATTAATCGATTAATTGAAAAGTAATCTCTATTCATGTTGTTGTTGTTGTTGTCAATCAATTAATTTTAAAAGTCATATCTGTTAATTTTTGTTGTTGTTGTCAGTCAATTAATTTCAAAAGTCACATCTGTTAATTTTTGTTGCTGTTGTTGTCAATCAATTAATTTTAAAAGTCACATCTGTTAATTGTTGTTGTTGTTGTTGTTGTTGTCAATTAATTGATTAATTTTAAAAGTCACATATATGAATTTGTTGTTGTTGTCGTCATTGTCATTTAATTTAATTAATTAAAAAATTACATCTATCTAATTTTGTTGATGTTGTTAATTAATTGATTGATTAATCAATTGTAAAAATCACATCTATTAATTTGTTGTTCTTGCAATCAATTAAATCTGAAAGTAGTATCTATTAATTTTTGTTGTTGTTCTTGTTGTTAATGAATCATTTTTAAAAATCAGTTTTAAAAGTCATAACTTTGGTTATTGTTGTTATTGTTGTCAGTTAATTAGTTTTAAAAGTCACGTCCATTGAGTTTTGTTCTTGTTGTTGTCAATTAATTAACCTTTACCATACTGTCTTAGTTATTGCCCTTAGTGCCTTGAAAACCAACTTAACGGGAAATAATTATGTAAGAATAAGGGTAGTGTCTATAAAAAAAATTCTAGAAAAAAAACAAAACTACTGGTCATAACCACTTCAAATTTTCATCAAAAAAATGTATGAATGCATGTTCTTTGATTTAGAAATTTAAAAAACCAAATCAATTAATTTTTGTTGTTGTCAGTTAAATAATTTATTTTAAAAGTCACGTCTATTAACCGCTTATGTACACGGAGATGACATACATAGCTTCTATATTCTTTTGTTTTATTTGTCGGCTGTGTACTGTAAAGGCTATTGCCGAGTAGACAGAACCTATGGTTAGCAGTGAGCTGTAAGGTCTGAAGTAGAGGGTTTTTTGTTCTCTTTTTTTTTCATTTTCATTTTTTAGATTTTGTTCAAGAAGGATTCATCGCACTCAGACAATTCCATATGCGCTCCACCCATACCTGCAGAGCAGTTATCTGGCAGGCTCCGAGATCCTGCGAAAAACCCTATACGCTGGCATGATCTTAAACCGAAGAGGGGAAAGATGGGGTTGGGGAAGACCTTTGAAACACTATGCTGATGCCACCACAATGATGGAAACGTTAAGCTGGGCAGAAAACAGGCCAATGCTTGATGTAAAGGGCTAGGACTGAACTCAAGATATCAAATCCTGGGTGCACGGCTCCATCAAAATAGCCAACCAGCCCGCTTTGAAGTAAAAAAAAAAAAAAAAAAAAAAAAAAAAAAGAAATGCTGTATCACGTCATGGTCCGTTTTTAGCCATCGATTCAGGTCTTCCTTGGTCTGCCTCCCGCTTCAAATCTACATATGTTTTAGCTGATATGTTCGTTGAGCCAACTAGTTTGGGGTTGCATTCTGGTCAGACGACCAAACCAATTAATTTTC
>JAPXFY010000020.1:61369082-61371582 GCA_030674185.1 Monoplex corrugatus
CCATGTCGTTCAAAACCTGCGAACTGGATCCTCTTCCAGGTTCTCTCTACGCCGACTGTCTCCCTACTCTCCTCCCATTCATCACTGACATCATCAACACTTCTCTTCAAACTGGAACTGTCCCAGATTCTTTCAAGTCTGCTATTGTTCACCCTCTCCTCAAGAAACACAATTTAGACCCAAATGAACTGAAAAATTACCGGCCTATCTCTAATCTCTCTTTCTTGTCAAAACTCCTTGAAAAAGTCGTCCTCAACCAGCTGAACTCTCACCTGTCTGCCAACAATCTCCTCAATCCTTTCCAGTCAGCCTACCGCCAGTGCCATAGCACTGAAACTGCCCTACTGCACATTCTCAACAATCTCCTCCTTGCAACTGATACTGGCAAAATCTCTCTCCTCACACTCCTTGATCTGTCTGCAGCCTTTGATACCATTGATCATGGTATTCTCCTTTCTAGACTTCATCATACTTTCGGCATCTCTGACATTGCTCTGTCTTGGTTCACTTCACACCTATCAAACAGAAAACAAACCGTTCTCATCAATGGCACTTACTCTCAACCTGCATACCTGACCTGTGGTGTTCCACAAGGATCTGTCCTTGGCCCTATTCTTTTCACTCTTTACACCTCCCCCCTGTCCACCATCATCAACTCCCACTCTATAAAACACCACTTCTATGCTGATGACACCCAACTTCAAGACAGTGACTCACCTGATAATATACAGCGCCTGTTGACTCGCACCACTGAGTGTTACTCGGACATTAAGAACTGGATGACACACAATAGACTTCAGCTTAATGACGACAAAACAGAAGCTATCCTCATTGGCACTCGTCAGAAACTTTCTCAGCTGCCTCCTCTTTCTCTCCCATTATGTAACACATCAGTCCCAATTTCTGATTCAGCTAAAAACCTTGGTGTCTGCATTGACTCTACCCTCTCCATGAACAACTTTGTTTCTCAAACTGCCAGATCCTGCTACTATCATCTCCATCGTATAAGGCTGATCAGGAAGTATCTCTCTGTCGAAACAACTGCAAAACTCGTTCTCTCCTTCATAATGTCTCGCATTGACTATTGCAATTCACTCCTGTCTGGTCTTCCTGCCTCCACCATTCACATCCTACAGCGCATTCAAAACAATGCTGTACGCCTTGTACTCAAAAAGAAAAAAGCTGACCACATATCTCCTCTCCTGGCACAACTTCACTGGCTCCCTGTATCAAAGCGCATACAGTACAAACTAGACACCATGTGCTACAAAAGCCTCAATAACGCAGCCCCCGATTACCTGTCAAGCCTACTTGAGATCTATGTTCCCTCACGTACCCTCCGCTCTGCCTCCGATCCTCTGACTTTTCGCTTTCCACGCACTAAGCTCAAAACCTATGGTCCACGAGCCTTCTCTGTTTCTGGTCCACTCTCCTGGAACAAAACTTCCTCTCTCAGTCCGTCAGCAACCTACTTTTGTCTCCTTCAAGTCCGCTCTCAAAACTCACCTTTTCTCCTCCGCATAAAATCCTAACTTCACTCAATCCCCCCCCCCCCCCTCTGCAGCCTGTCTCCGCTCGGAGGGAATCACATGGTTATAACATATAATTGTATATGCTATGCTCTCTATAATTTTCCATTGCTTTTATTCTTGCTTTTATTGCTTTTATTCTTTCTCCCCATTTATAGCCATGCGTGTGTGTGTGTGTGTGTGTGTGTGTGTGTGTGTGTGTGTGTGTGTGCGCGTGCGTGTGTGTGCGTGCGTGCGTGCTTGCGTGTGTGTCTGCTTCAGCGCTTAGATTTGATTTTTTATCAAGATTTTGCGCTATATAAATATTGTAATTATTATGTTTGTTGTTATCTTATTGTGTATGTAATTGTGAACATTTTTTATCACCTTTTGCCTTTCTTGCGAAGTGTAAAGCGCTGGTGAGCATGTTTTTATATGGAATATGCGCTATACAAATAAACATTATTATTATTATTATTATATGCATATTGTTATACATCTGTTATTTTGGTTACCGATTTCAAGCAGACGTTTCCTAACATTCTCCTTAAAAACCACATTTCAGCTGCCTCAGTCTTGTTTTGACTTTGAGTGTTGACTGTCCACCCATCAAATCCGTACAACAGTACCGGTTCTATTTAACATTGAAGAACTCTCTTCCTGATGTTAACTGATTGGTGTTTGTTGGTAATTTTGATTTTCATATTCTTGAATGCTGTTTTTGGCTTGGCCAATTCTGCTGGCTATTTCTAATGTGCATCTGCCGTCTGTTGAGATGACGATTCCAAGATATTTTGAAGTTATCAAGTTGTCTCAATGTTGTATCATTTGCTGTTATTTTGCATGAAGGGATTTATTTAAAAAAAAAAGTTTTTTGTTTGTTTTTGCTGATTACGACGACTTCTGTCTTCTCCGTCTTGCCATTTGGCTCAAGCCCTTTATTTCTGCTTTTTTTTTTCTTATCATATTTACAATATTTTGCATAAAAAAAA
>JAPXFY010000020.1:61376582-61389082 GCA_030674185.1 Monoplex corrugatus
GTGAGCACCAGGAGTATAAACAAGGGACGCTTTATTGACAAGCTCAGCTTAGACCTGATCAAAAGATCCAAGGGGGGAGGATAGGGAGAAAGAAAGAGGGGAGAGGGAGAGAGAGAGAGAGAGAGAGAGAGAGAGAGGAGAGAGAGAGAGAGAGAGAGAGAAGGAACGAGAGTGAGAGACAGACAAAAAGAGAGTCAGGGACAGAGAGAGAGAGAGAGAGAGAGAGACAGAGAGACAGAGACAGAGAGAAAGAGACAGAGACAGAGACAGAGAGAGAGAGGGGGAGGAGGGAGACAGACAAACAGACAGACACACAGACAGACAGACAAACAGACACACACACAGACAGACAAAGAGAGCGTTTGCACCAGAACAAGGGTCACGTTTACCGCAGAACAAGTTTATTTGGACTCCCGGATTATCCCGGCTTCACACGGTATCAAAGCCGCGGATCAACAGGCATTCTTCTTTTGCGCCCCGAGTTTTACAAACTAATTTCTGGGACCGAACTGGGCACCGAAACCCTCCATTGTCCCCGCTTTCCTTACTTCGCTCACGGCGAGGCTAAACACGGAATGATCTCCCCTTATCGAAACACAACCACCGCGAGGTGTCGTCCTGATCCGAGCACCGCAGCAAATGAAAACTCTCCTTCTGCTTGGCTGCGCGCCGCCGCCTCGTGCCGTTCTTCTGCGGGGGACCGTTATCGGCAGCCATCTTGGTGGTGGAGAGAAAAAGTCCCGAGCCTCTAGCCTTATGGGCAGTTAGTTTTACGATTGTTCTGCTGAGAGGGTTGCTGTCAAAACACGGAGAGCGGGTACCGTCTTTGATACAGGTCAAGATGTAAGTTAGCAGTGGATAATCCTCTCCCTCCCAATCACGCCAGCACTGTATAGTTTGTTTAGAGCTAATTCAAACCCCCACCCCTCCACCCCTCCCCGTACCTCCCAGGCTTGGGTCAGCACTTTTTTCTCCTCCTCCATTCCCCCCCACTCTCCCCCCCCCCCCTGCTACATCCAGAGCCCAAATAACAAGCTGTTGATACAACAAATCTTTAGTGCTATAGGCTTTACACTTGCAGGGCATACCGGTATTTTTACCGACACACGCGTGAATGGACTCAGCAATGCTAAATGTTCCATGTTTGGATAATCTCTGAGGAGGTTGCTTTGAGAGTAATAGGTGTAAGTTTACTTTGCCTTCCCATGATACTTTTGTAATCAAAATATCTCTCTTTTACGTACGTGCATGCCATTCGTGTTAGACACCGGTGTCACGGTGGTTTTGCGGTTTCTTGATGATTTGCCATCCGGGACAGAGAGTAAAAATTCATTGTCAGTTAAACATCATGTTCGATATAATGCATTAGTATAGTCTGATTTTTTCTTTATTGATTTTAATGAAACCCCTGCCCTTATAAAACAACAACAACAACAAACAAACAAAACCCAAACAAACAACAACAACCCCCCCAAAAAAAAAAACCCAACAACAACAACCAAACAAACAAAAAACAAACAAAACAAAACAAACAAACAAACAAACAAAAAACAAAAACAAAAAACAAAGAAGGAATGAAAGAAACAAGCAATTAAGCAAAACAAACAAACAAACAAATGCCATTAAGCCTAACGCTATCAATGTCAATATTATTTTTAAAAAATGCTGTCCTATTGATGTAACATTTAACATATACATATGGAAAATATAAATATCGTTTATTATGAAAACTGCTTTCCAGCTACGTCTCTCTCCTTCACTCCGTCGAATATGTTCTCTCTGTCTGTCTGTCTGTCTGTCTGTCTGTCTGTCTGTCTGTCTGTCTTTCTCTCTGTCTGTCTGTCTGTTTGTCTCTCTCCACACACACAAACACAACATATGTGTGTGTTTGCGCGCGCACACACACATATACACACGCAATACACACACCGCACAATACGCACCTGTACACCAAACTGGGAGTTTGTGAGATAGAAGAGGAGAGCTACACACCACACACACACACACACACACACACACACACACACACACACACACACACACCACACCATACACACACACACACACACACACACACACACACACACATACACACACACACACACACACACACACACACACACACACACACACACAAAACCAAGCTTTACACATCATATCAAGATTCTGTTCGGATGACAGAATCAAAGCATACAACGACAGTAAAAAACAAAAAACAAAAAAAAACAACAACAAAAAACCCCCTACGATTCTATTTTTTTTAAGAAAAACTCTGAGCTACGATTTTCAATGGGGAAGAACAGTAGTTCCAGCACCGTGTGAGATCATTTACCGATCCTGCTAAAAAAAAAAAAAAAAAAATGTCCCCACCAGCCACCAGCCACCCGCATTTTTACAACGCATCCACCCAAGTTGGTTGTTTTTCCAAGCAACAAGATTATCGATGGTAACAAAAACGATAGCCATGTACCCATTTCTTTCCCACGCAAGCGAGCGGGTCGAAGTATCAGCTAATTGCTAAATAAAAGAGAGAGCGATTAAATAGTGTAAGGTCTGCTGAGCACAGAGGGGAAAAGGAAAGCTAAACAGGCAGGAAAAGTGAGTAGTGTATAGAATCAACACTATCCAATGTAGTTCTACCCCCCTGTCGTGTCTGGCGTGTTTGGTCCATAGGCCAGTTCCATTTGGGGTGGTACTTTGGGAAGATACTTCAAAAATAAAAAAAAGACCTAAGACCTAAGGCCTAATACCTTAACCCTTCGATTCACACACTCATCCACTGTCTCGTTTCTTCGTATTCCACAGTGAGCGGGGATCCACCGGAGGACAATTCTTCTGACTTAACCTTTTGACTCCTGCACCTTGTCCACCAGCATCCTGCATTGTCAACCATGCTAGCAAAGCGAAAACTTAACCCTTTGATTCCTTCACCCTATCCACCAGCTTCCTGCAAGAAGCTGGTAAATAGGGTGAGGGAATCAAAGGGTTAAGTTTTTGCTTTGGTGGATAGGGTGAGGGAATCAATGGGTTAAGTTTTTGCTTTGCTAGCATGGTTGACCCAGGGAGAAATATTGGACGGACTTGCAAGAGTGGCTGAGGACAGAAAGGTGGAAGATGTGCTTTGCGACGACAAGGATTATGCGTATGGAGGGCCATGATCGCCAACGCCATGCGGCAGGGCTCATGATGATGATGATGATGATGATGAGCATGGTTGACAATAGCAGGATGCTGGTGGACAGGATGCCAGGAGTGAAAGGGTTAATTTTTTTGCTTTGCTAGCATGGTTGAAAATGCAGGATGGTGGTGGACAGGGTTGTGAGGAAGTCAAAGGGTTAAGTGTTTTGCTTTGGCTAGCATGGTTACAATACAGGATGCTGGTGGACAGGGTGCCAAGAGTCAAAGGGTTAAGTCAGAAGAACCAGAAGAGTGGTCCTCTAGTGGATCCCGCTCACTGTGGAATACAAGGAAACAAGACAGCGGACGAGCTATGCAAAAAGAGGCGCCCAGGAAGACTACAGATAACATCGTTGCTACAGCGAGAAGGAGCATCAGGAGATCACTCCTTTATCCACAGACAGAAAGGGCCGACCATCATCTTCTGTCTCCACCCCACCCTTACCTCCCGTGGATATGCCGGGCTCTTTCAGTATAAACAGTGTCCCCACCTTCTGGAATTGCTGTGGTAGAATTTCCTCTTTTCTGTCACTCTCTTTGTATATTCCTTGTTCCTTGCTTTCTGTATTCTTCTATCATTTTCTGCCTTGGTCATTCACCGTATTCGATAGATCTTGATACTTTCTTAGGTGATAACTGAGTACATGTACTGAGCATTTTTGCCTCAGGAAATGAGATATTGGAAGCGATTTTAGGTAATTGGCCGTTTTCTGTACGTTAGGTCCTTAGTTATGTTTAAGTTGTATTCATGTTTGTTTTTAAAATCCTCTGTGCGATAAATTGGACGGAGTGGCCAACGCCAGGGCGTCTCCTTAGCTTATGTGCGCGAATGCATTAATATGTGTACTTAATTTTCTTTTCCTTTTTTCCTGTGAAGTATGCTGTATGTTTTGAAACGGTTGTAGTCCTGATATGGCTCTACGCAGTGGCTGGGCTTAAACAAAAATAACAATAATCTTCTGTCCAGAGAGCAGAAAGCGGTCATGATGAGGTTCTGCACCGCCACAACAGGCTCAACGCCCATATGAACCACAAGTTCATATTTTCGCTGACCACTGCCCCTGTGGCCAAGAAGACCAAACAGCTGAAGACACAAGGTAACGATGTCACCTCTATCAAGCGGAGGAACAAGAGGCATGCCGACAACTCTGACCATCAACTTCATGGAACAGCAGGAACTGGATAAAACGGTCACATTAGCACCAGATGTGGCCTGACATATGACGGCGAATGAAAAGAAGAAGAAATTTACAAGTAGATTTCATCTGTCATCGTTTTATAGTCGTTGTGATGTTATTATTCATTTTCCCCAGATCAGTACAGCCATATAAGCAATTTGAACTGACCATAAAACCGACGAATGAAAAGAAGAAGAAATGAGAAGTAGATTTCATGCTGTTATCGTTTTATAGTCGTTGTGATTGTTATATTCATTTCTCACAGATCAGTACAGCTATAAAATTATTTTCACTACCCAAACACACTGTTTTTGACGTAGGTACATCTGCAACTATTTAAAGCGTAACTCTTAACCCTGTAACCACTGCAATCCAACTTGATTCCCCACCCTATCACAACTCGAAGTCTATCCACTAGCTGAAGCGGTGGATAGGGTGAGGGAACCAAGAGGTTAAATTTTGCTTGCGCACGGTTGATCAATGCAGTAGCTGGTGGCAAGTGTGGAGTCAAGGGTTATCTATGCAGTCTGTTTAGTGCAAGTCCACATCAGAAAATACCCATATGTCCGAGAGCTATCAGAGGGACGGTCGTCACAGGCCTAGTTCAGTGATCATAGGGTGGTATTAGCCATGAATAGGTCAGACTAGAGACTGAAGTCAAAGGTTACGGCTGCAGCGTCTCTACATGTCTATCAGACGAGGAAGAAGTCACTCATCGCGATCACTAATCATCGCCATATATGGCCTGACAGTAGACAGCGAACAGAAGAAGAATTTAGGCATTTTTCTAGATTAAAGTTGATTGCTTGTTGTGTTTCATTTCCACATAATGTCATTTATTCCACGTGGCCTATTTATTATGGTTCTCAAACGAAAACCTACTTAAAACAATTTCTTGTTTTTTTACTAGCTATGTTCCTATTTCTTTTTGATTGAATGTATGAAAAACACATTTTGGTGGATATAGGGAGTTTAGCGACGAACAATAGGGACCTTAAGGCCCTTGAAACACATTTGGGGTACTGTAGAGGCTGGCCCGGAACAGACAGTAGTAGTGGGCTTTCGTTGCTACCTCTACATGACTCACAAACAAATTACGATTTCACTTTAGTCCTTTTCTCCCACTTGACGAAACAGCAGGGAAGTTTCAGTCTTTTTCTCCTGATTTTTGTATTTGGTTCTTAGTCGTTTGTGATCTTACATTTACGCTTGACAAAGGTCAGTTGGTCGAAAATTTCTGCCTGTCTTGTCTGGTTGTATTGAATACGCGTTCTGATTCCATTTTCGTGTTTTTCTGGTTCCTGTTACTCTACATGTCAATAGCATGATAGACAGAAAATAGTAAATAAGTAAGCAAGGGAATGGAAATGGCTACAAAAAGTAAGCAAGGGAATGGAAATGGCTACAAAAAGTAAATAAGGGAATGGAAATGGCTACAAAAAGTAAACAAGGGAATGGAAATGGCTACAAAAAGTAAACAAGGGAATGGAAATGGCTACAAAAAGTAAGCAAGGGAATGGAAATGGCTACAAAAAGTAAATAAGGGAATGGAAATGGCTACAAAAAGTAAACAAGGAATGGAAATGGCTACAAAAGTAAGCAAGGAATGGAAATGGCTACAAAAAGTAAGCAAGGGAATGGAAATGGCTACAAAAAGTAAACAAGGGAATGGAAATGGCTACAAAAAGTAAACAAGGGAATGGAAATGGCTACAAAAAGTAAACAAGGGAATGGAAATGGCTACAAAAAAACAGTAACCTATGCAGACTTACTTAAGAAATCGTTATGGTTGTCATAACATTACGTACACAACTTACAAGAATTTCGAAATGTAAAAAAGATGAACAATATAACACAACTGTCGGAGACAGAGAAACAGAAACACAGAACAAATTTAGCCAACTCTCCCAAGACTTCGTAGACTTCAATGGAGCGTGAATGGTTAATATGTTATGGAAAGCAGAGGAGAGAAGTGGAAGAAAACAGCCTTGAAACGACGTGTAAACGTGAGGGTTTATTGACTGATCAGACGACCACTACCTACCTATACATCATACTTCAGTTAAGCCCTCTTAATCGATATGGAATACATCACCCGGTGCCCCCCACACGATCATGTCGCCGTGGAATAATGTTCCAGTCATCTCGGCTGAATGGCAAAATCTTTATGGCTACCTGGTTGAACCTGGTTCTCAGTTACGGAAAAGCTACTTACTGCGTAGCTTTCATCGGCGATCCGGCCGACTTCTTCAGCGCAACTGCTGGGTTGAGAACTGGCTTCAGTGCGCACCGCAAAATCTTTTGCTTAATGTTAAGTACTATGGATCGGCTCTTTGAAGGAAAAAATTGTTATTAAAAAACAGGAACTTCATGAGCCAACCTATCATTTCCCACCCATAAGTATGTGTAAGAAAAATACATATCTATCTATATCTATCTATGTATCTATCTATCTATGTATCTATCTATCTATGTATCTATCTATGTATCTATCTATCTATCTATCTATTACATTTTTGAGCATGGTTACGTCTCAAATAGTCCGGTGGGTCTGAATGGAGGACGTGGTTTCTATTCGGTCCTCTTTGGTGCACATGTCTGGCACATATTTGCTGACCCAGTGCTGTTCTTCCAGAGTTGTTCTATTTGAACCACACTGCTCATTTCTTTTCTTTCTGAACATTGTGCTCAGGAGAGTGTGGTCCTGTCTGGCATGGACATTCGTCTGTGTGGGACAGCCTCTTTCGACACAAACGTTGGAGTTGTCGGCAATGTCCAAATCTCAGGCGGAAGATTGTGGTCTGTGGTTGCCACTCAAGGTAGTGGGTGGGATTGTTTCTGTAAATCTTCTCAGTTGGAAGTTTCTTTTTTTTTTTTTACAATAGTCTTTGGCTCTCTGAAGGAGAGGGGTGGGGGTGGGGGTGTTGCTGTTGTTGTAGTCTGCTTCCTGCTTTTTTTCATAGAATCTGCCTGCTCTGATTCTCCAGATGCCAGAGTGGACAGGAATCCACAGCACTGTTACTGGAGAAGTTATGAATATAAACGATTGCAAAGTCGGGATCCTTCTGTTTATTATATATTTATTTATTTATTATTTATTTATCTATTTATTTATTTATTTACTTATTTATCTAATCATTCATTCATTCATTCATTTATTTATTATTCATTTATTATTTATTTATTTACTTATCTACTATTACTTAATTAATCATCAATTGATTAATTAATTAATTCATTCATTCATTAATTTATTTATTCATTTATTTGATCTATTTACTTATTTACGTATTCATTATTTATCTATTTATTTTATTCAGTCATTCATTCATTTAGGTAGATGTCAGTCGATCCTGTCTTGGGACCAATATGGGGGAACATGTTCTGAGATGGGCTCCTCTGTTGTTGGGCGCTGAGGCCTGTGGTCACGTGATGAGATGAATGTTTATTTGGTAGATGGGAGGTAATTATAATCCAGTCTCTTTGTTTCTGCCTTGTTCCTTCACTTTTTGCCACTTTTCCCTATCATTTTCTGCCTTGCTGAACATTCACCTGCATGTGTTCAATAAAGTCTTATGTACTTTCTCTTGGGATCGATAATTTGGTACATGTCTTAAGTGCATTTTTGGCTCTAGGGAAATGGGATATGCGGAAGCAATTTTAGATAACTTAGGCCTGTTTTTATATATGCTTTAGTGTCCTTAGTTATTTTGAAATTTGTATTCAGGTATGGTTTTTTTTTTAATCCCTTGTTTGATAAATTGGACGAAATGGTCAACGCCATTGGCATCTTCTTACATACATTATGTGCGTGGATGCATTGATCTGTGTACTTAATTTTCTGTACCTTTTGTTGTTGTTGAAATATTGTGTGTGTTGAAATGGCTATAGCCCTGATATGGCTATACGCGGTCAGCTGGGTTTTAAACAAAAATAATAATAACGGTAACAATATGAATATGTATATATCTATATCCATGTCCATATCTACATCTGTTTATGTATTATGTATGTATGTATGTATGTACGTGTGTATGTATGTATGTATATATGTGTGTATGTATGTATGTATATATGTATGTATGTATGTATGTATATACATGTATGTATTTATATGTATATATATATATGTGTGTATGTATGTATGTATGTATGTGTGCGTCTCTCTGTGTGCGTGTGTGTGTGTGTGTGTGTGTGTTATGTGTGTGTGTGTGTATGTGTATGTGTGTGTGTGTGTGTGTATGTGTATGTGTATGTGTATGTGTATGTGTATGTATGTGTGTGTGTGTATGTGTCTGTGTCTGCGAGTCTCTGTGTATGTAGATCTCTGTCTGCCTGTCAGTCTCTCTTTCTTTGTCTGTCTCCTGCCGTTTCCCAATCGTCAATCTTTGTCCAGAACTTCCTCGTGAGATTTTGTCACAGGATCAAATTTACCGATGACCCGTGTAACTTGTGTCCACCAGGACGGAGAAAAGCCTCTTGTCCCAGTGACTGCCATCATGTCTTGTTGACGGATCCCATTTCTCCTATATATCTTGTGCTCAATTGACCGTCCACTGTCTGAGAGGGTGGGGTTAGGGGGTGGACAGGACGGTGGGGGATAGGTTTAGGGGGGAGAGGTCGGTGGTGAGGGTAGGGTTAGGGTTTGGGAGGAATGTCCTTTGGGTATCGTAGAGAAATCGTAGTTGTTGTTGTTTTTTTGGTGATGCGTGTGTAGAATTGTTTGTTTCCTAAAACCAGTAAAAAGAACCCACGAAACAAGTATCGGAACGGGTATTTAATACAAGACAAGACAGGCTCAAATTTTCGGCCAACTGGCTTTTGTCAAGCATAAGATCACAAACATACAATCACCAGACACAAAAATTAGGAGAAAAAGACCTAAACTTCCCTGCTGCTCCGTCCAGTGTGAGAACAGGAATTCTTGTATCTGGTGTTTGTTTGTTTGTGATCTTACGCTTGACAAAGGCCAGTTGGCCGAAAATTTGGGCCTGTCTTGTCTTTTTGTATTAAATACGCGTTCTTATTCTTTTTTCGTGTTTTTTTTTCTGGTTCCTGTTTGCTTGAACGTGGGCAGTCACACTTGTTTTGGATTATGTTTGTTTCCTTGTCTTTTTTTGGGGGTGGTGGTGGTGATTTCTTTTGCTTTGTTTTCGGTTTGTAAACGGGGTGACTGATGACAGGGTCCGAATGGATAATGCAACGCATGGACAGCCCTCCTTTTGCTTGAAGAAATGACAGTCGATTGGCGTCGGGAGCTTGGGAGGTGTGTGTCCCGAGAGGGGCGAGGCATTGGTGGTGCTCCAGGTCCCATCCGCACCCTCGTGGTGTTTCTTGTTAACTTTTTCTTCTTTTTCTATTTTTTGTTTTTTTGTTTTTTTGTTTTTATTTTTGGGTAGCTCCGTTGGGTCAGGTTGTTGGGGCGCTATGATGATAGCACAAGGGTTGTGGGTTCGATTCTCAGGTGGGCCATGTTTTTTTTTTCCTTTTTTTTTTTAGTAGCCCATTGACTTAATTGTTAGAACGCCATGGTCATGACTCAGGGAGCGTGGGTTCAACTCCTTAGCGGGTCAGGTTTTTCAGCAGGCTGGTTTAGTTCCATAGAGTTGTGGACTGGAGATGTGACTGACGTCTTAAGTTCAATCCCTACCTGGAACAATAAAAACTGGGCTGTTTTGCTGCCCACCTTGATGCTTCAATCATTCTGGTGATGTCAGCTTAGTGTTTTACATGTTTCTTTCTCTCCCACTTCCTTATTTCAAGGTCTTGCTGATGCGTAGGGCTTTGTGCAGGCTTAAGGAGTCTGACGGGTAATTTCGTGCTGATAGATTTGGGTGGAGCTCGTATGGAGTTGTGCGATTGCAATGAATCCCTCGTGAACAAACTTCAAATATATTCTAAACTTGTTTATAAATCGATCAATCTGTATCATTTATTTCCTTTATGAGGAACGGGTTGCCATAATCATCATCGTCTTCCTGATCATCCTGAGGATGATGAAGATGAGGACGATGAGGATGGGGATGATGACGAGGACGAAGACGAGGATTATGATGATGTTGATGATGATGGAGATCAGATAGTAATGAAACTAGTAAGGCCTTGTATACGTTGTCATATTTCACATTATTTATTGATATAATATACATCTTCAGAAAGGGCAGTTGACAGACTGATTAAAACATTTCTTTATATTTCTCATGTGCTTAGTCAGACCATTTGATTATATGTAAATTTCACAATGGATCTGTTTATTCATTCATTCAATCAATCAGTTTGTTAATTAGATAGTTAATTGGTTTCTTTGTTCGTACGTTCGTTCGTTCGTTCTTCAGTCAGTCAGTCAGTCAGTCAGTCAGTCAGTCGGTTAGTTGGTTAGTTGGTTGGTTAGTTGGTTGGTTGGTTATCGGTTGGTTGGTTGGTTGGTTGGTCAGTCAGTTAGTTAGCTAGTTATTAATATACACACACACTCTCTCTCAGTCTCTAACACCAACACATCACCAAAACCACCACCACCACCACCACCACCACCACCACCATTCTTATCTCTACCACATATTTGTAAAACTTTTGTTGCACATTTTTTGATGTAAGTTACACGACTGGTCAGCAATTTGATCCACAAATTTAGTACATATACATACATACATACATACATACATACATACATATATATATGTATATATATATATATATATATATATATATATATACAAAATATATATATATATATACACATATATATATGTACACACATATTTTTCGATGAAGCAGCATGTGCACAGAAAAGACAACAAAACGACGTAAATATGTACATGTGCGTGTGCGTGCGTGCATGCATCTGTGCGTATACTTATTTAGCTCTGTGATTCTTTCCATACATATACAGATACAACCAGGTATGCATAATATGTCTCTGCACGTGCTCCATCTTGCCGCATCTTCCTACATACCTGCGGCTGTCTCTTTGATATAGGGTGCACTGTTAGTTTCTGAGCTGGCTTCTTGAAATCAGGGGCTCTTCTTTTGTTAGTTTCTGCTCTTGTGGTGTTACCTGCTGAAACGTACACACCTTTAGGCAGGTATACAGGCAGACACAGTGTCTTATCTAAATGAAAGATATAATGTCTAATCTAAATCACATTGACTACCGGCGTTTAATAAAATGGGAACCAGAAATACACGAAAATAGAACGAAAAGCGTATTTAATATACAAAACAAGACAGGCGCAAATTTTCGACCAACTGGCAATTGTCAAGCTTGACACAAAAGACATACACAAAACTCAGGGGCAAAATGATGATGTGTGTTATAAACAAGCTCGGTTATATTGGCTGGTGTGTCTGTTAGAACTGAGTTCGGTTGTGTGGGCAGGTACGATGTCTGTTATGAATAAATTCTTTTATGCAGACAGGTATGTATGTTACAGAAAAGTTCGGTTGTGTGGGCAGATAAATCTGTTATGAATAAGTTCGGTTATATTGGCAAGGGTGCCTGATATTAATAAGTTCGGTTATATTGCTAGGTATGTATGATTGAGGCAGCCGAGATGTGGTTTCTCAGAAGAATGTTGAGAGTTCCATGGACAGCAAAGAAAACAAACGAGACAGTCTTGATGGAGGCAGACACAAGTAGATCACTCATAAGGAAGATTAGGAAAAGACAAGCAACATTTATAGGCCATTTTAAGAGGAAGGGGGATTTGGAGCACCTGGTCACAACGGGAAAGCTGGAGGGAAAGAGAGCACCAGGTAGACCCAGGGAGAGAATGCTGGAGGGACTTGCAGAGTGGCTGGGGATGAAGAGGGTGGGGGAGATGCTGGGGGCAACGAGAGATAGAGATGGTTGGAAGTCCATGGTCGCCAACGCCATGCGGCAGGGCACCTGATGATGATGATGGTATCGTAGGTATGTCTGATATAGATACGTTCGGTGATATTGGAAGGTATGTCTGATATAAATAAGTTCTGTGATATTGGTAAGTATGTCTGATATAAATAAGTTCGGTGATATTGGCAAGGATGTCTGATATGAATAATTTCGGTTATATTGGTAGGTATGTCTGATATAAATAAGTTTGGTTATATTGGTAGGTATGTCTGATATAAATAAGTTCGGTTATATTGGTAAGTATGTCTGATATA
>JAPXFY010000020.1:61394082-61399082 GCA_030674185.1 Monoplex corrugatus
AAGTGAAAGAGAAAACGATAACAGCAACACGACACTAAGAACAGCACACAACAACCACAGACTCCAACATCTCCACCTCCTGGCCTTGCAAGACAGTTGAGCCCACATAAAAAGACAGAAAATGTACAGTTTGTAGTGTGATTATAGCTGACCTTCAATTCTTGGATAATCATATCAGATCCAAAAACAACGAGATTGAAACTGATGAAAAAATTCAGGAAAAATATATATATCTTCAACAAGTCAAACGCTTTAAATCAATTATATTCAATCCAATTGACTTACTTGTGGAAAATCATTTATAAATACATGTTGCACAGTACATCTACACCTGTTACAGAATATGTATGATTACGGTTATCTTATCCACTAGTTCTTGGTCGCTTATACTTTCATATTCCTTTTTATTATGATGATGATGTCAACGTAAAATGTGAAATCATTAACCATTAAATCACCTTTTTACAGCCAGTCTACGTCATATAGCCCTGTTTCTGGGTTTCTTAGAGTAAGTAAAATAATGTTCTGACTTCTCACATGTACACGGCAAACTGGGTGGCGCTGCACTGTGGCGACAGACTCTCTGTGGAGACAGCAGTCTGAATGCCCCATGGCAAATCCACTGTGATAAAAAAGAAAAACAAAATACAAATATACAAATGTATATATAGATGTGTGCGTAGGTTTTCATATAGGATCGAGCAAAGAAATAAACAGAACACAAACTAAGAAAACGTTTGGAACTTGAAACAAAACACACACACACACACACACACACACACACACACACACACACACACACACACACACACACACACACACACACACACACACACACACACACACACACACACACACACACACACACACATATATATATATACACTAAAACAAAGAAACAAACTTGTAACATAACAGAGCTACAGCGTGCACAAAAGACTGCTTGATTAAAATTATATTATCTGTAATGCTTTTTTGAAATGTGTATATATCTTCATTGCTGATCTTGTCCGTTTGAGAAACTAAAATGTTCCAATAGATTAAAACTACCATAGATTTTTTTTCTCGGCAAACCTCAACATAAAAACATTTCTGAAAACCAACTGTCTCTGTCTGTGTCCCTCTCTGTCTGTGTCCCTCTCTGTCTGTGTCCCTCTCTGTCTGTGTCCCTCTCTGTCTGTGTCCCTCTCTGTCTGTGTGTCCCTCTCTGTCTGTGTCCCTCTCTGTCTCTTCTCTCTCTGTCTGTATCCCTCTCTGTCTGTGCCCCTCTCTGTGTCCCTCTCTGTCTGTGTCCCTCTCTGTCTGTGTCCCTCTCTGTCTGTGTCCCTCTCTGTCTGTGTCCCTCTCTGTCTGTGCCCCTCTCTGTCTATGTCCCTCTCTGTCTCTTCTCTCTCTGTCTGTGTACCTCTCTGTCTGTGTCCCTCTCTGTCTCTTCTCTCTCTGTCTCTGTTTGTCTGTCTCCTGTATTTCCCACTGTCTCTCTGCCAGTCATAGACACATACCACTTTAATTTTGACGCCTTTTATTCTGAACTGAATAACGACAGATATATTCTACTTATAACATAATGGAGTCCTGCAGGTGGAAGAAGAGAAAGAGAGGTTAACGAGTAGACATGTAAGATTTTTAGAAAGAGAGGTTAACGAGTAGACATGTAAGATTTTAGAAAAAGAGGTTAACGAGTAGGCATGTAAGAGTTTTTAAAACGATGTTCCAGTTTTTCTGATGCGTTTATACGTGTTATCTTGCCACACTGTGCAGGTGATATATCGCTGCTCAGTCTGCAAACCTTGTCTTCAATGGGCATGCATGCTCAGTAATCATCTATTTCCATTAGCCACAGAACGCTGAGCTGACTTACAGGATCTTTAATGTGCATACTTGATGTATTGCATGTGTATCCATACAGAGGGGGTTTCGGTACTAACAGGTTTGTACACATGCTGACTTTGGGAATTGGAAAAAATCACCACCACTTTACCCATCAGATGGAAGGTAGCTAGGCAGGATAAAACCCCAGACCTTAAGACTAAGTCTGACGTATGACTTACTTGACCACTATGCCCAGAAGTGAATGTGGCTGAGTGATGGGAAAAGAGAAGGGTGGATAAATTCCGTTAAAATATCAGAAAAGGAAATCAGCATTAAAAAAAGTGGCTCTTCCACTTACTACACCATACCACCATCCCAGCCATTCAGTAACACTCAGCTTCCATCTGCCATCAGTAATGTTGCTCAGTTTCCATTTATTTTCTTCTGACAGAGGAAGTCCCAAACAATAAGTCTATTTTGGTTTCTCCATCTGAAGGGTTATCACATAACCATTTTGTTTGAAATGAGACCACTTCTCTCATCCTTCCCCCCACACCCCTCCCCTAAAACTTCCCAGCTCTTCGTCAATCCTGCTCAAGAGGCTCCATCCTCACCCTCCATATTCCAGCACAGGGTAAAATCCAATTTGTTGTACACAATTTAAAGGCTGGTTTAGAAAAAAATATCAGTGACACTGAGAAAATAATTACGGAGTTTGTCCACAAAACACAATTTGTCATTTCCAGCCGTTTACGTTCCCACTTTTGCTGCTATCTCCCGAGTTTACGTCTTAATTCTCATGTTCCGTTCCGAGATTTTTCTTACCTCTTCCTTACCCTCTCTCCCTCCTCCTCTTCTCATCTCGCTTGCTGTCTCGAGCGCACGTGCCACCAGACCACACACGTGGTGGTGTGAAAAGTTTCTGTAAGTTAACGAGTGAGTTGGGGAGAGAGTGGTTGTACCGTACCACTAATCACGACTGTCAGATTCATGAATTGACGCCTTAACGTTTGGTCATCAGAATGGTTTCATTTTCAGTTGTGCTTTTTATGTGAATAGATCGTTTGGAGAAGTGTGTGTGTGTGTGTGTGTGTGTGTGTGGGGCGTGCGTGCGTGCGTGCGTGCGTGTGTGTGTGTGTGTATGTGTGTGTGCTTGTGTGTGTGCGTGTGTGCTTGTGTGTGTGTGTGTGTGTGTGTGTGTGTGTGTGTGTGTGTATGTATGTGTGTGAGTGAGTCAGTGTACATATATGTATATACATTTATATATAAACATATAAACACACACACACACACACACACACACAATATATATATATATATATATATATATATATATATATATATATATATATATATATATATGTGTGTGTGTGTGTGTGTGTGTGTGTGTGTGTGTGTGTGTGTGTGTGTGTGTGTGAAACTGGTAGGTTACTGTGATCAAATCCTGACATCCTTTCTTTGTATGTTTTGTATAGTCTATGGTGTCGACTGAAAAATAAACTGTTTGGCCACCATGATAGAGTGTTTTCCCCTTGGTATATTTGTGTCAAATTGATAGGGAGCTGAGATAATTCGTCTGAGATCCCCTACGACCTTTCTGTGTATAGTTTGCTTATTTTGCAGAAGAAAAAAGGCACCATACACTCGCAGTAATCATGACAAATGTTTTTCTTCATTTCATATATTTTGCTTAAATATTGCTTTATCTATGCAAACCACTGGTTTTCTGAGTGTGAGCTAAAATGTGTGTTTGCTGCAGTTTTGCTAAAATGTGATAAAGCTGATAATATCCAAAAGTATGAAACATAGCCATGGCATCATTGCCTTTTTTCCTTATTTGTTTGAGTGTTTGATTTCCTCACATGACATCTCTTTGTCGTCTCTACCAAAACACAATTCCTGTCTTTCAATTAAATTCAACTCCTGTTTGTCATCACTGGTGTCTCTCAACTTTGCTTTACACTATCTAACAGAAATTTCCATACAATAAGCCTATTTTTTGTTTCTCCATTTGAAGGGTTATTATTAAACCATTTTGCTTAAAATAAGTCCACTTTTCTCTCCTCAGACTTCCCAGCTCTTCATCAGTTCTGCTCTAAAGGCTCCACACCCATTTTCAGTATTCCAGCACAGAGTAAGAAAAAAACAACAACTTGTTGTAAAACATGTTTCATTTCCATATTTCTACTTTCACGCTATTGCTGCTAACTCCTGAGTTTATGTCTTACTTCTCACGTACTGGTCCACATTTTTCTCACCCCATAATAGTTGTAATGATTACAGTATTTATACGGCGCCAGATCTTGATAATTCAAA
The DNA here is from genome assembly GCA_030674185.1 of Monoplex corrugatus. Taxonomy (NCBI): domain Eukaryota; kingdom Metazoa; phylum Mollusca; class Gastropoda; order Littorinimorpha; family Ranellidae; genus Monoplex; species Monoplex corrugatus. The sequence continues at coordinate 61,398,211 of JAPXFY010000020.1, forward strand.
TCAAGCGCACTCACTCACGAGATATATGCATGCAATCATTGGAGACTATACACAGTATACAAAAAAGATCTCAGGGATCATGCAGTTTCATTGTAAAGCCTGTTTGACATAATAGTTCCTGTGATCATTGGAGACTATACATGGTATACAAAAAAAGATCTCAGGGATCATGCAGTTTCATTGTAAAGCCTGTTTGACATAATAGTTCCTGTGATCATTGGAGACTATACATGGTATACAAAAAAGATCTCAGGGATCATGCAGTGTCATTGTAAAACCTGTTTGACATAATAGTTCCTGTGATCATTGGAGACTATACACGGTATACAAAAAAGATCTTAGGGATCATGCAGTTTCATTGTAAAGCCTGTTTGACATAATACTTCCCACTTTACAGTCTGAGTTGGCAGAAGGGTGGAGGGAGGGAGAAGAGGGACAGTGGCTGGGTGATGGATCACCAGGAGTAATAGTGGGTAGTGGTGGGGGCCGTGTTCAAGTTCATGTTGCTTATAGCCCAGCCGACTACGAGAGCCATATCAGGGCTAACACCACGTCAAAAACGACAACCACATTAAGATAAAATGCAATTGAAAACCATGCTCACCTTTAAGGTGGAGGCGAGACTTTATCAAACTGTGTAGATAAAACTATGGCAATATTGCTTTTAACGTCTCTACTCATATGTATATAGTTACTCTGTTTGTCATGATACTTTGCTATCAGTATAATGTTACATGACCATAAGTGTATAGATGTGCTATTAGTATAATGTTACATGACCATAAGTGTATAGATGTGCTATTAGTATAATGTTACATGACCATAAGTGTATAGATGTGCTATTAGTATAATGTTACATGACCATAAGTGTA
>JAPXFY010000020.1:61404082-61411582 GCA_030674185.1 Monoplex corrugatus
TCTGGACAATCAACAAGCAAAGTGAGAAGAAGATCAAGGCAGCTGAAATGTGGTTTCTAAGAAGAATGTTAAGAGTTCCATAGACAGCAAAGAAAACAAAAGCAACAACGTGAAGAGAAGTGAAAAAACAACAACAAAAAACACGATGAAGCTTAGAAAAGGACAAGCAAGATTTATAGGACATTTTATGAGGCAAGAGAAATTCGATCACCTAATGACAACTGGAAAGCAAAAGGGAAAAAGAACACCTGGTAGACTCTGGGAGAAAATAGTAGTTTTCGGATGGTGGGAACAGGAAGGACAAAAGATATACATCAAGCGACAAAAGACAGATTCATATGGAAGGTCATGATCGCCATCCCCATGCGGCAAGCACATGATGATGATGATGACGCACTTATTGGTCCTATGTTCAAAATAGGATATGCTTATCCTTCACTTATATCATCATCACCATTATTATTATAACTGCTGATTTTGCAAATGTTGTTGTTGTTGTTGTCGTCGGCATAACGATGATGATGATGATCACCATCATCATCACCATCACCATCATCATCATCAACTATTCCCTTCATTACTAGCAAACACACAGTACAGCTCGCAATCAGAAAAAAGGAAAGTACATGAACAGCGCAGAACTACTGCAATACAAGAGCACAGGAAACTGTAAAACACACACCCATACAAAAGCATGCATGCACACATGCACATACAACGCTTTTATACATACACACACGCGCACGCACGAATGCATACACACGCATCAACACACGCATCAACATACATATTATCAGGCAAACTTCCTACCATATTATCACGATAAAACAATCAAACCAACGATCACAGAGGGAGTGAGAGAGAGGGTTTGATGAGTGAGTGCTATCCTGTTGATCTACCCATTTATTTCAATAACATTAGCAAAATATATAAAAGTGGAAAACACTTTCACGCCAGCCTATCAATTTATTTATATTAAGTCCCACATATTATGTCAAATACACAAAGACTGTTGGTTCATGTTATCAAGTAACCTACAATTTTACTCCCTGCAGTAAAACACACACACCACACACACACACACACACACACACACACACACACACACACACACACACACACACACACACACACACACACACACACACACACACACACAAACACACACACACACACACACACACACTCGTCTAAAAGCACGTGTGTGAATATACGTTAAAAGAAATAACGAACACACACACACACACACACACACACACAACACACACACACACACACACACACACACACACACAGACACACACACACACACACACACACATCGTCTAAAAGCACACACACACACACTCGTCTAAAACACGTATGTGAATAGAAATTAAAAGAAATAACGGACACACACACACACACACACACACACACACACACACACAAAAACACGCACACACACACAACCACGCACACACTGCAATTCCAAATGCTTTATGCATATACATGTATAAAATACAACTGAAAGTGAAACTTTTCCAATACACAACCTCCTCACCTCTTTTGTGGTGTTGAGCCTATCCGGGGAGGTGGACATCAAATTTCAAGGCATCGTATAAATTTTTCATAGCTAGTCCTCATATGATGGAGGCAGACACAAGAAGATCATTCATAAGGAAAGATTAGGAAAAGACAGGCAACATTTATAGGCCATTTTATGAAGAAGGGGGATTTGGAGCACCTGGTCACAACAGGAAAGCTGAAGGGAAGAAAAGCACCAGGTAGACCCAGGGAGAAAATGCTAGACGGACTTGTAGAGTGGCTGAAGACGAGCAGGGTGGAGGAGATGCTTCAGGCAACAAGAGATAGAGACAGATGGAAGTCCATGATCACCAACGCCATGCGGCAGGGCACCTGATGATGATGATGATAATGATGATAATGATGATGATGATGATGATGATGATGATGATGATGATGATGAATCCTCATATCTCCTAATATGTGGTAGGACTTTAAATCCGAATAAGAAAGTGAAACGAATAAATGAAACAGTTCCATTGACGAGAAATCTTGACGCTGACTCATCGATCTGACAGTCAATGATAAGTTGCGCAGTACAACCGCTCTCTCCACAACACACGCGGTAATATACAGAAACTTTCTCGCACCACCACGTGTGTGGTCTGTTAGCGCGTGCGCTCGAGACAGCAAGCGAGATGAGAAAAAGTGGGTTAAAAAAAAAAAAATCACGGAATGGAACATCAGAATTAAGATGTAAACTCGGGAGATAGCAGCGAAAGTAGGAAACGTAACTGGATTGAAATGAGAAACGTGTTTTGTGGACACACTCCGTAATTATTTTCTTAGTGTCACTGATATTTTCCTACACCAGCTTCTTCATCCTATACGACAAATTGGTTTTTTGCTCTGCACTGAAATATAGAGAAGACAGGGATGGAGAGCCTCTTGAGCAAGAGTTGGCGAAGAGCTGGGAAGTGTGAGGGGTGTGGGGGGGGGGGAAGGAGAGAGGAGTGGTCCCATTTCAGACAAAGTCGTTACGTGTTAATCTTAGAGATGGGCAAACCAAAGTAGACTCAATGTTTGGGAGTTCCTGTGTTGATAAACAAATTGACACTGAGAGACATCAATGATGTGCGAGTTTAATTGAATGACCGTTACGATGTATGTATGTGTGTGTGTGTGTGTGTGTGTGTGTGTGTGTGTGTGTGTGTGTGTGTGTGTGTGTGTGTGTGTGTGTGTGTGTGCGTGCGCGCACGTGTGATATTAGTCTTTGAAAAGATCTGTTTACATGAACAGTTACGATAAAGAGAAACACGTGCACCAAATCGTGATTTTGACAGTTGCGTTTGGTTCTAGATCACCACTTTCTCCCTTACTCACTTGATAATATTTGGAAACTTCTGCACCACCAAGTGTGTGGTCCACCGTCATGTGCGCGCAAGACAGCAAACAAGATTAGCAGGAGAAAAATAAATCTTGGTTCAGAACATGAGAATTAAGACGTTGACTCAGGAGATAGCATGACAAGTGGCAATGTGAACGAGATAGCATGACAAGTGGCAATGTGAACGAGATAGCATGACAAGTGGCAATGTGAACGAAACAGCATGACAAGTGGCAATGTAAACGAGATAGGATGACAAGTGGCAATGTAAACGAGATAGCATGACAAGTGGCAATGTGAACGAGATAGCATGACAAGTGGCAATGTGAACGAAACAGCATGACAAGTGGCAATGTAAACGAGATAGCATGACAAGTGGCAATGTGAACGAGATAGTATGACAAGTGGCAATGTGAACGAGATAGCATGACAAGTGGCAATGTAAACGAGATAGTATGACAAGTGGCAATGTGAACGAGATAGCATGACAAGTGGCAATGTAAACGAGATAGCATGACAAGTGGCAATGTGAACGAGATAACATGACAAGTGGCAATGTAAACGAGATAGCATGACAAGTGGCAATGTGAACGAGATAACATGACAAGTGGCAATGTGAACGAGATAGCATGACAAGTGGCAATGTGAACGAAACAGCATGACAAGTGGCAATGTAAACGAGATAGCATGACAAGTGGCAATGTGAACGAGATAGTATGACAAGTGGCAATGTGAACGAGATAGCATGACAAGTGGCAATGTAAACGAGATAGTATGACAAGTGGCAATGTGAACGAGATAGCATGACAAGTGGCAATGTAAACGAGATAGCATGACAAGTGGCAATGTGAACGAGATAACATGACAAGTGGCAATGTAAACGAGATAGCATGACAAGTGGCAATGTGAACGAGATAGCATGACAAGTGGCAATGTGAACGAGATAGCATGACAAGTGGCAATGTAAACGAGATAGCATGACAAGTGGCAATGTGAACGAGATAGCATGACAAGTGGCAATGTAAACGAGATAGCATGACAAGTGGCAATGTAAACGAGATAGCATGACAAGTGGCAATGTGAACGAGATAGCATGACAAGTGGCAATGTAAACGAGATAGCATGACAAGTGGCAAAGTAAACGGATGGAAATGACAAATCAGTCTCGTGGACAAACGTCTTAACTATTTTCTTAGTGTCACTGGTATTTTCCTAGACCAGCCTCTGAATTGTGCTCAACAAATTGTATTTTGTTCAGTGCTGGAATACGCAGGATAAGGATGAAGCCTCTTGAGCAGAATTGATGAAAAGCTAGGGAATATGAGAGGAGTGAGGGAAGCAGAGTAAAGTGGTCTCATTTCAAAGTAATAATCCTTCTGAAAGAGAAACTAAAATAAGCTCATTGGGTTTGGTTCCATAACATCACTACTTTTCCCTAAGCCATTTGGTAATTTTTGGAAATGTTTGCACCACGAAGTGTGTGGTCCACTGATGCATGCGCAGACAAGATCAGTGGGGTAAGATAAATCTTGGTGTCATCATCATCATCATCAGGTGCCCTGCCGCATGGCGTTGGCGATCATGGATTTCCAACCATCTCTATCTCTCGTTGCCCCTAGCATATCCCCCACCCTCCTCATCCCCAGCCACTCTGCAAGTCCGTCCAGCATTCTCTCCCTGGGTCTATCTGGTGCTCTCTTTCCCTCCAGCTTTCCCGTTGTGACCAGGTGCTCCAAATCCCCCTTCCTCATAAAATGGCCTATAAATGTTGTCTGTCTTTTCTTAATCTTCCTTATGAGTGATCTACTTGTGTCTGCCTCCATCAAGACTGTCTCGTTTGTTTTCTTTGCTGTCCATGGAACTTTCAACATTCTTCTGAGAAACCACATCTTGGTATAAAACATAAAAATTACGACATAAACTGGAGAGATAGCAACAAAAATGGGAACGTAAAAGATTGGAGATGACAAATTTGTTTCGTAAACAAACGTCATAACTGGTTTCATAGTGTTTTTGATATATTTTACTAGACCAGCCTCTGGATTGTGCTGAACAAATTGCGTTTTGCTCAGCGCTGGAATATACAGAATAGGGGTGAAGCCTCTTGAGCAGAATTGATGAAGAGCTAGGGAATATGAGAGGTGTGAGGAAAGGAGAGAAAAGTGGTCTTATTTCAAACAAAACAGTCAAGTAATAGCCCTTCAGATAGAGAAACTAAAATAATCTCATTGGGTTTGGTTGCATAACATCACTACTTTTCCCTAAGCCGTTTGGTAATTTTGGAAATTTTTTGCACCACGAAGTGTGTGGTCCATTGATGCATGCGCAGACAAGATCAGTGGGGTAAGACAAATCTTGGTATAAAAAAAATAAAAATTACAACATAAACTGGAGAGACAGCAAAAGAAATTGGAACGTAAATGGATGGAGACGACAAATTTGTTTCGTAAACAAACGTCGTAACTAGTTTCTTAGTGTCACTGATATTTTGCTAGACCAGCCTCTGGATTGTGCTCAACAAATTGCGTTTTGCTCAGCGCAGGAATAGACAAGATAGGGATGAAACCTCTTGAGCAGAATTGACGAAGAGCTAGGGAATATGAGAGGAGTGAGTCAAGGAGAGAAAAGTGGTCTTATTTCAAACAAAACAGTTAAGTAATAACCCTTCAGATGGAGAACTAAATTAAGCTCTTGTCTTGTCTTGTTGTATTAAATACGCGTTCTTATTCTTCTTTCGTGTTTTTTTTCCTGGTTCATGTTTGCTTGAACGAGGGCAGTCACACTTGTTTTGGATTATTTATTATTTAAAATAAGCTCATCGGGTTTGGTTGCATAGTATCATCACTTTCCCCTCAGCCATTTGGTAAGTTCTGGAAACTTTGGCACCACGAAGCGTGTGGTCCACTGATGCGTGAGCAAACAAGATCAGCTGGGTAAGACAAATCTGGGTATAAAACATAAGAATTACAACATAAAACTGGAAAGATAGCAGCAGAGATGGGAACGTAAATGGGTGGAAATGACACATCTGTTTTATGAACAAACTCCATAATTATTTTCTCAGTGACACTGATCTTTTCCTAGACCAACCTCTTGATTGTACGGAACAAATTGCTTTTTCCTCTAGGATATAAAAGATGGAACGGAGTCCTCCTGAGCAATACTGATGAAGAGTTGGAAAGTGTGCGAGGTATGGGGGGAAAGAGAGAAAAGTGATCTCATTTCAAACAAAACATTACGTGAAAACCCTTCAGATGGAGAAACCAAAACAAGCTTACTGTTTAAGACTTCCTATGTTTGAAAATAAAGCGAAACTGTGTGACACCACTTATGGCATATCATCATCATCATCATCATCAGGTGCCCTGCCGCATGGCGTTGGCGACCATGGACTTCCAACCATCTCTATTTTAGGACTGGGGGAAGTGAGGTGGAAGGGGGAAGGCATGATAACATCAGGGGAATATACAGTGATATACTCTGGTGGTAATTCACATGAAAGAGGAGTAGGCATCATAATGGACAAAGACAAATCAAAAGCAGTTAAGGGATACTGGGCAGTGTCCGACAGAGTTTTACTGGTCAAATTCGGAGGCAAACCTTTTGATATGACATATACAAGATGGCATATACAAGATGGCATATACAAGATGGCATATACAAGATGGCATATACAAGATGGCATATACAAGATGGCATATACAAGATGGCATATACAAGATGGCATATACAAGATGGCATATACAAGATGACATATACAAGATGGCATATACAAGATGGCATATACAAGATGGCATATACAAGATGGCATATACAAGATGGCATATACAAGATGGCAAATCAAAACGTGTCATTGCTTTGGTGGCATAAAGACACTTCCTTTGGAGGACCTGAATACTGACTTAATTACTTATGTACTTACTTACTTACATACCTATCTATGATTAAGAATATATTGTCTTCACTTAGTTCATAGACAGCTGAGCAATTGTGCATTGACTGAGGGTGGGGGTGTTTTTTTCTATCATGTGAGATGAGATAATACAGAATAGCTAGTTGTACTGTGATTCAGACCTTTGATTATTTATTCATTTACTTTATAGGTATGTTCCATTTTTGAAGTAAAGATACACACATACACATGTCATTTACATGTAACCAAGATTATTCCAATGATAGGCTGATACAATACCAGTATAAAATATAGACTAGGTAAAACAGTCTAGGTAGGGCCTCAGGACCTGGCCAGCCCATGGGTTTATGTGCAGGCTTATGGCTTGTGGCATGATCACCATACACATGGCACCTGTGACGTTAGTGCATATGGAATTCATTCCGAGCGTGGAGACGTCATCTTGAGAAACTGAAACTGAATACTGACAGAACGATCTAGAAGGGTCACCTGTGCTGGTCACCAATCCCCAACAGTTTCTACCTCATTATAGTGTTTTTGTTCCTCAAATGTTTCTGTTTCCTTCTGTGGTTCTGGTCAGAAAGTTTATTCTATCAGTTAATATATCTATTTTGTTTATTTGCATTTGTCTAAAGTTCTGTTTGTTTGTGCCATTACAAAGCAGACAACCCTACTTTCCCATTCTTGGGACTGT
>JAPXFY010000020.1:61416582-61439082 GCA_030674185.1 Monoplex corrugatus
CCGTAAGTCATGTCAGTGGCTGACTTATGGAAATATGAAAACACCCAGCATGCACGGCCCACCAAAGATACAGACTGTACAACAACATAGTGGAGTGTGGTCAGCTCACCTAACAGATACAGACTGTACAACAACATAGTGCAGTGTGGTCAGCTCACCTAACAGATACAGACTGTACAACAACATAGTGCAGTGTGGTCAGCTCACCTAACAGATACAGACTGTACAACAACAGTGGAGTATGGTCAGCTCACCTAACAGATACAGACTGTACAACAACATAGTGGAGTGTGGTCAGCTCACCTAACAGATACAGACTGTACAACAACATAGTGGAGTGTGGTCAGCTCACCTAACAGATACAGACTGTACAACAACATAGTGCAGTATGGTCAGCTCACCTAACAGATACAGACTGTACAACAATATAGTGCAGTGTGGTCAGCTCACCTAACAGATACAGACTGTACAACAACATAGTGCAGTGTGGTCAGCTCACCTAACAGATACAGACTGTACAACAACATAGTGGAGTGTGGTCAGCTCACCTAACAGATACAGACTGTACAACAACATAGTGCAGTGTGGTCAGCTCACCTAACAGATACAGACTGTACAACAACATAGTGGAGTGTGGTCAGCTCACCTAACAGATACAGACTGTACAACAACATAGTGCAGTGTGGTCAGCTCACCTAACAGATACAGACTGTACAACAACATAGTGCAGTGTGGTCAGCTCACCTAACAGATACAGACTGTACAACAACATGGTCAGCTCACCTAACAGATACAGACTGTACAACAATATAGTGCAGTGTGGTCAGCTCACCTAACAGATACAGACTGTACAACAACATAGTGCAGTGTGGTCAGCTCACCTAACAGATACAGACTGTACAACAACATAGTGCAGTGTGGTCAGCTCACCTAACAGATACAGACTGTACAACAACATAGTGGAGTGTGGTCAGCTCACCAATAACACACACACACACAAACACTCAGATCCGAACGATGTCCTTCTCAAAACTATCATACCGCGCAAGCATAGCATAACCAAAAGCTAATGGGAGGAGCGCTTTATAAGATATACACACATCAGCTGTGTACAGCTTCGGCCGTGCTTATTTACCCGATGGCGTGTGTCAAGTACAGCAGCGCGTGAGGGCAGGTCTGTTGGAAAACCATAGACCTCCACCGTCGATTGATGCCGAGACGCGATAACCTCGCGACTTCAGCTCTCTCTTGTAAGGGCTTGTCACTCGTCGAGAGCTTTCCCCCATCCCAACACGTCTTTTTGCTCCTGCTGTCTTGTTTTCAGCCTTGTGGGTTTGTTCAGTGGGTTATTTTCTGATGAAATATTTCTTCCGTAAATACTTGTTTTAACAGAATCAACGTTAAAGTAGAAAGAACGAACGAACGAACGAACGAACGAAACAAATACACAAACAAACACACAAAGAAACATACACTACGCACAAAAAGTTAAGGATCACTTGCACAAAAATTCATAACTTTCAAAATAAGAAAGCCAATGCGTTGAAGTTTGCCAACATTTAATTCCATGCTTTAGTGATAACGATACACAATTGCCTTCAATTTCGAGCAATCGTTTGGTGTGTACATTTGATCAAAGTGGGTACGTATCGAAATTTGATTTCCCAAAGTCATTGAAATCACAAGACAGGGCATTCTGATGCTCCCAAAAGTTCAGTAATGCGTGTAACCGCCATGGCTGTTCTGGCACTCGACGCAGCGAGTCCTCATCGACCAGGTTGGTGAAGATCCTCTGTGGAAGCGCCTGCCACTCAGCCTGCAGCATCTGGTAGAGGTGTTGGGCATCCCTGGGAGGGGGGTGGTTGCTCCTCACTTTGCGATCCAGCTCATCCCAGAGGTTCTCCATCGGGTTGAGATCGGGACTGCATGCTGGCCACTCCATTCTGTTGACTCCAGACTGCTGCAGGAAGTCGTTGACCACCCTTGCCCTGTGGGGGCGAGCGTTGTCATCCTGGTAGACAGCCGTCGGTCCCATCTGCTGCAGTGTAGGCACAGCCAGCGGTCGAAGGATCTCATCCCGGTATCGGAGGCCAGTCAGGTTACCCTGTACATGATACAAGGGTGTTCTGTGGTGAAGGCTGAAGGCCCCCCAGACCATTACAGAACCTCCACCAAAGGCCACCTTTTCTTGGACAGTGGTGTCAATAAAGCGTTGCCCTGGGCGCCTCCAGACCCTCAGTCGGCCGTCATTGTGGTTCATGGTGAAGCGTGATTCATCACTGAACAGGACCTGGGACCATTGCTGACGTGTCCACCTCACGTGACGTCTGCAGAAGGCGCGGCGTGCTGCCCTATGGGCTGGAGTTAAGCGTGGCCGTACAGCTGGGCGACGAGAACGGAGGTTAAACCCATGAAGGCGGTTCCGTATGGTCTGCTGGCTGATGTTGATGTTAGTAGCCACCCTCAGCTGCCTTCGAATGATGCTGGAAGAGGCTGTTCTTGTCTGCAGGGCTTGTCGTTCAATGAGACGATCTTCACGTGGGTTTGTCTTCTTCGGTCGACCAGATCTGCGTCTTTCATGGACCCTCCCAGTGGCTGTGAAGCGTTTAATCAGTCTGACAATGACCGAGATGGACACCTGAAGTCGCCTGGCCACTTCTCGCTTGGGAACACCATCTTGGAACCATGCAACAGCTCGTCCCCTCTCAAACTCGCTCAATTTTCGTCGTGGAGGCATTGTCAGATCAGGCCTACTACTGGTGGAATGTCTTCTTATAAAGCCAAGCAAGAGACAGCATCTCACACATAAACAGCAGTGCTTGCATGTGCATAATGGTTTTTCCATCTGGCTTGTGCAATGTGTTCAGGCAGAACGGTCCAAAACAAGGTCCTTTTTCGCAAGTTTCCGCTTTTCCGTTTGCGGCCAAGCTCAGTAGTAGAGAATCCCGTGCAATTTTCGCACTAACACAACATCGCCCACTTACAGCTGAACAAGAATTCATAACAATTTGGCTGGACTGAGAAATAAATAACAGTAGCGAACTGAGTTTATTACGCACCTGTTTTCTCATAGTGATCCTTAACTTTTTGTGCGTAGCTTACAAACAAAGAAACATACAAACACACAAACAAAAACAAAAAACAAAACAAAACAAAAAAAAACACGATCAAACACACACACATACAAACAAACTCACATAAACAAACACACAAACAAAAATACAAACACACCAACTAACCAACCAACCAACCAACCAGCCAACCAACCAACCAACCAACCAACCAACCAACCAACCAACCAACCAACCAACCAACCAACCAACCAACCAACCAACCAAACACATACACAAAACCACAAATAAACACACAGACGAACACACAATCAAACAAACAAACAAACATACAAACACACAAACAAACAAACACACAAACAAATAATGATAATAATAAATCACATTGATATAGCGCTATTCTCCCACACATAGGTAAGGACTCACTGCGCTTTACATTAATTAGTTCATACACACACACACACACACACACACACACAAACACACACATACACACACATATACACACACAAACACACACATACACAAAGATACAAACAAACAAACACACCACACCACACCACACACAGACACGCATACACACAAAGACGCTGAGGTAGGGTACACTCAAGCCTGTTAGGCGAGAGACCCTTGACCCAAGTTGCAATGATAATTATGTTAATAACCCTAAACTCTTCTCTTAGCAGACGATAACTGTGGTCAGAAATCAGTTCCAAGTGATCCACTTATCTTGTCGACCAGATCTTGAGGGTCTCCATCACTGAGGAAACACACCGGCTCTTCAAAAGTGGGAGCATTAAATAGACACATTAACAAAGAAAACAACACACACACACACACACACACACACACACACACACACACACACATACACACACACACACACAAACACACACACACACACACACACACACACACACACACACACACATACAACACACACACACACACACACACACACACACACACACACACCACACACAAAACACACACAAACAACAACAACAGACAGATAGACAGACAGACAAACAAACAGACAAACAAACCCCTACAATTTTCTTGACTCACTTGTCAGACCTGTTCCCTTTGTAAGTTATACCTTGTAACATACTGTGGCGTGTGAAATACCGCAGACGTTTCATCAATGAAGAAACATCGTTGCAGAATGGTTCAGACGTTCACCTGCCAATAACTAGACTCGAGGTTGTCGGGTTCGTTTCCCGTTGAGGCCTAGAATTTTCACCTCAATTTGACCAGAACGTCAAATTGAACGTCTAGTCCTTCGGAAGGGGACGAAAAATGAGTGTGCCTTCTGACCTGACATTAGATCCCACGGCAGTTGAAAATCATGAAGAGCAGGGCATTCTCTTTGCTTCGCTGGTATGAAAAATTGGAGACATAGATTCATTTACCAGGTCACTCCCCTTGAGTGATAATTAGTCTTCTTGCCTTTCTGAAGTCTAGGTAATAAATACATAATTAAATAAATGAACAAAAGAAAAAAAAAATCACTTATTGATGAGTCAGTCTGTGAAAGGTTACCTCCAACGTGGTAATGAGGTGACCATCCACAACGAAGTGGGTCGCAAGGTCTGGCAAGTCGCAGGCGACTGATAGTGGATGACCTTCAAATCTGTGCAGGACAAATCATTTGCACACAATCATAGTACAACTACACTCATTGAATGTGCATCCCTTGAGGCGCCTCAAACTGAACGTCTAAAATAAACAACGACAGCATTGCGGTAATAAAGGTAAATGAGCATTCCATTCAGCATTCAGCCGAGATGTGGTTTCTAAGAAGAATGTTGAGAGTTCCATGGACAGCAAAGAAAACAAACGAGACAGTCTTGATGGAGGCAGACACAAGTAGATCATTCATAAGGAAGATGAGGAAAAGGCAGGCAACATTCATAGGCCATTTTATGAGGAAATGGGAATTGGAACACCTGGTCACGGTGGTAGAGCTGGAGGGAAGGAGAGCACCAGGTAGACCCAGGGAGAAAATAATAGACGGACTAGCAGAGTGGCTGAAGACAGGGAGGGTGGAAGAGATGCTTGAGGCAACAAGAGATAGAGACAGATGGAAGTCCATAATCGCCGACGCCATGCGGCAAGGCACCTGATGATGGTGATGATGGTGAGCATTCCAAACATGTGATTCAGAGCTATGGGATGACCCTAGGTATTGTGTCATCATCGTCCATCACAAGTATTGGTTGTACGTAACTCGTGGCCAGGACAAATCATGTATTCTGTCAGAAAGACCTCATTTCTCTTGTACGTAACTCGTGGCCAGGACAAATCATGTATTCTGTCAGAAAGACCTCATTTCTCTATCTCTGTGACTTTTCCCTTTGACTCTTTGCAGATTTAAGAAATTTCAAGCTGGTGATGTGCAATGCGCCCATTTCATGTAGCACTGAGTATCAGGGGCCCTGTTAGGGTTACCTCCTCCTCCTCCTCCTCCCCCTCCTCCTCATCATCATCAAATGCCCTGCAGCATGGCGTTGGCTATCATGGCTGCTAGTACATCTCCTACCCTCTCCATCCTCAGCCACCCTGAAAGTTCGTCCAATATTTCCCTCCTGGGTCTGCCTGGTGCTCTTTTTATCTCCCAGCTTTCCTGGTTGTGAATAGGCACAAATTTCTCTTGCCTCAATAAATGCTCTACAATTGTTGTTTGTCTTTTCCTAATCCTCTTCATTACTGTTCTTTTTGTCTTGGCATTTTTTTTCAAGAACGTCTCGTTTATTTCTTTGCTGTCCATGGAACTCTTTACATTCTTCTTCCATCAGCCATACCTCTTGATCAAATATTTTCCCATTCAGTCGATCATATTAAAAATTTTTCTCTTATGCATTATTTAATAGTAAGATACTTCACGTGCCAAAAATTACTCTTACCTAGTGCATTGTTGTTTTAGTTTTAGCCCTGGACCCTCTTCAGGAAAAAAACAACATAAATATGGCATGACCACTTTTCAAATTGCAGAATTCATCTCACTTCCGCTCTGACATCACAGATACATTATGATGTCATTTTAGTCATTTCAGTCCTTTTCTCACACTGGACGAAGCAGCAGGGAAGTTTCAGTCTTTTTTCCTAATTTTTGTATTTGGTGTTTGTTCGTTTGTGATCTTACGTCTCCGCTTGAAAATTTGGGCATGTCTTGTCTGGTTGTATTAAACACGCGTTCTGATTTTTTTCGTGGTTTTTCTGGTTCCTGTTTGCTTGAACGCGGGCAGTCACACTTGTTTTGGAATTCTTTTTAGAAACCACATTTCAGCTAGCTCTGACTTCGCGTGTTGACTGTCTGCAATACACCTGAAAGTACCATACATGTCCTACGACAGTCATTGGACGGAGAAGGCCTCATCATCATGGCGTTGGCGATCATGGACTTCCATCTGTCTGTATCTCTCGTTGCCCCTAACATCTCCCCCAACCTCCTCGTCCCCAGCCACTCTGCAAGTCCGTCCAGCATTTTCTCCCTGGGTCTTACCTGGTGCTCTCTTTCCCTCCAGCTTTCCCGTTGTGACCAGGTGCTCCAAATCCCCCTTCCTCATAAAATGGCCTATAACTGTTGCCTGTCTTTTCCTAATCTTCCTTATGAGTGATCTACTTGTGTCTGCCTCCACCAAGACTGTCTCGTTTGTTTTCTTTGCTGTCCATGGAACTCTCAACATTCTTCTTAGGAACCACATATCGGCTGCCTCAATCTTGTTCTGGCTTTGTTTGTTGACTGTCCACGCCTGACATCCGTACAACAGTATTGGTTCTATATAACATTCAAGAACTCTCTTCCTGATGTTAATTGACAGGCATTTCTTGGTAAGAATGCTTGTCCTCTTCTTGAATGCTGTTTTGGCTTGGCCGATTCTGCCGGCTATTTCTGATGTGCATCTGCCATCTGATGAAAGGATAGTTCCCAGGTATTTGAATTTATCAACCTGTGTCAAGGTTGTGCCATTTGCTGTTATTTTGCATGATGGGATTTCATGTTTTTTACTGATCACCGTGACTTCAGTCTTCCTGCTGTTTAGTTCCAGCGGAGAAGGCCTACCTTAAAAAAAACAACCTAACCCCCTGTGTTCACAGGGTAGATCTTCTGGCTAAGGGAGGGATAACTTCTACAGAAGACCAAGAGGGCTGAAGTCAGAGGTTCCAGGACAGCAGAGGTCTTCTAACAAATTATGGCACTATGCAAGAAAAGAGCCAGCATGACTCGTAAGTCAATGATGAAATTCCTCGTTAGTCAGTTATAAAATTCCCCTGGGACGTATTCTGTGTTTGTGGGATTGTAGTGTTGATACAGATGGAATATTTGAGTTGAGATTTGACTGATTGTTGTCGGGCGACAGGATACATATAATATGCTCTGGTTGTGTATAATACAAACAAGATTGTGTATGTATTATGTCACCAGATGTCATATTGTGTTATCATTTCTTTACGAAGGAACTGATACCTCCAGCGCAAGGGAAACTCTCTGTATGTGTGTGTGTGTGTGCGTGCGTGTGTGTGTGTGTGTGTGCGTGTGTGTGTGTGTGTGTGTGTGTGTGTGTGTGTGTGTGTGTGTGTGTGTGTGTGTGTGTGTGTGTGTGTGTGTGTGTGTTGCAAGCAAGCAAAGTACGGGTTGAGCATATTCATGTGTAACAGGTGCGGATCATAAATCCAAACATACAAATAGTTACAAATGTGTAAAGTATGTGTGTGTGTGTGTGTGTGTGTGTGTGTGTGTGTGTGTGTGTGTGTGTGTGTGTGTGTGTGTGTGTGTGTATGTGTGTGTGTGTGTGTGTGTGTGTGTGTGTATGTGTGTGTGTGTGTGTGTGTGTGTGTGTGTACGCTCACGCGTGTGTGTGTGTTTGTGTGTGTGTGTGTGTGTGTGTGTGTGTGTGTGTGTGTGTGTGTGTGTATTTTTGTCTTCTTTTGCCTCAATCTTTTGTACAAGCACCATGGCGTACAAATTTGTTCACAGTGTTGTGTGGCTTATACGTAATGAGAGGTGCATAGTCAAAGCAGTTTTATACATTTAAACAAAAATCTACTGTGGATCAAACAACCTTTTCAGTTACATTTTTGTCTGAAATGCATACAAATAGAAGAAAAACAACAACACCCAAATATCAAACGTATTCATTTTGAATATGATACAATGGCTAAACTGCTATTAAAAAAATCACTGCCGTACTGTGCGTGTTGATAGTCTCAGTACCTTCCTCTGTCTTATTACTGATTTTTCACAGTCTTATTACTGGCTTATCGCTGTCTTTTTACTGACTTTTGGCAGTCTTTTTTACTGACTTTTCGCAGTCTTTTTACTGACTTTTCGCAGTCTTTTTACTGACTTTAGGCAGTCTTTTTACTGACTTTTCGCAGTCTTATTGCTGACCTTTTCCAGTCTTATTACTGATTTACCAAGAGTGAGGAGGTTTTGGCAAGTGGTTTATTTGTATTTGGGGCTCACTGTCGCCTCCACTTAAGACATTTCGCGGCTTATTGTTGTCGGTTTCACTTGCTCTTTTCTGCTCTTTGCCGCCTCTTCATCTCCTCACCGTAAGTGGGCTCCCACACCAGAACAGGCCCTGGCTTTTGTTTGGGGGACTGTTTCTTTTCTTTTCTTCCCCATTCCCCCCTCCCCACCCTCCCCCTCATTCTGTTACACTTTTTTTTTCCAGTTCCAATCTCCACACCCCCTCAGTGATATTGAACCCACGCAGCTCGCTTTTTCCAGCTGGGTTATTAGAATCAGTGAAGTTATTTCAAGAGGGAATCACCGAGCTCGGGCAACTCCATATGCCCTCCACCCAATTCTGCCAGCAATTATCTGACAAATTTCCTGAGTCTGCACAAAACCGTATGCACTGGCAAGGTCTAGAAACGGGGAAAGGGGAGAAGGGACCTATCAAACATTAAGCTGACACCACTAGAACAACGGAAGCATTAAGGTGGGCAGCGAACAGGCCAGTTTAACATGTTCTGGGCTGGAATCGAACTCTAGATGTCAGATGTTGAGTCCATGGTTCTACCAACTAGCCAGCACCACAATACACCACCAACCCGAAGTTCATTCAGTCGGAGTCTCAGTGTAAGAAAATTGACAGGAACCAGAGATATCAAGCCCGCCATTGGGCCACCCCCTAGCGGAGGCCCTGCGTTACTGATGAGTCATTTCGGCGGAGTTCAGCTGTGGTACAGCTTACTATGGACACTGCCAACTGAAGCGCCCCATGAACGATTGCTCAGTCACGGAGACAGACTGTTTTTCTTTTTCTTCTTTTAATCTTT
This sequence comes from Monoplex corrugatus, assembly GCA_030674185.1. NCBI lineage: Eukaryota > Metazoa > Mollusca > Gastropoda > Littorinimorpha > Ranellidae > Monoplex > Monoplex corrugatus. The sequence goes on from JAPXFY010000020.1 coordinate 61,425,945, forward strand.
ATTATTTGTTTTTAGTTTTCATTAAAATGGGGTCATTGTTCATCATCATCATCATCATCATCATCATCATCATCATCATCATCATCATCATCATCAAGTGCCCTGCCGCATGACGTTGGCGATCATGGCCCTTCATATGTATCTATCCCTTGTTGCCGCAAGCACATCTTCCACCCTTTCTGTCCTCAGCCACCCTGCAAGTCCGTCCAATATTTTCTCCCTGGGTCTACCGGGTGCTCTCTTTCCCTCCAGCTTTCCTGTTGTGAGCAGGTGCTCTAATTCTCGTTTCCTCATAAAATGGGGTCATTGTTATTGTTGTTTAAAGCCCAGTCGACTGAGTAGAGCCATATCAGAGCTATAACCGCTTGAAAACATACAAAACTTCAACAGGAAAATAAAAAGAAAAGAAAATTGAGTACACATACCAATGCATTTGCGCACATAATCTAAAGACATGCCCCTGGCGTTGACCACTCCGTCCAATTTATCGCACAGGGGATTTTAAAAAAAAACACCTGAATACAAACTTAAGCACACCTAAGGACACTAAAACATTTAAAAACGGGCATAAGTTATCTAAAATTGCTTCCGCATACCTTACCTCCCTAGAGCCAAAAATGCACTTAATACATGTACCCAATTATCAATCCTAAGAAAAGTACGTAAGACTTTATCGAACGCATACAGGTGAATGAACCAGCAACGCAGAAAATGATCAGAAGAAATGACAGAAAGTAAAGGAATGAATAAGGCAGAAACAAAGAGAGTGAGAGAAAAAGGGACATTTCTAGCACAGAATTTCCAGAAGGTGGGGATACTATTTATACTGAAAGAGCCCCTGGCACCCCTACGGGGGATTAAAATGGGGTGGTAGAGGGAACGAGGCCTTTGGGTTTGTTAGTGGACGTTTGTTCCCCTTTCCTTTTGTCGTTCTATTTTTCTGTCTTTTCTTTTTCTTTTTTTCTTTTCTCCTTTTTCTTCGTCTTTTCTGTTCTTTTTATTTGTTTGTTTGTTTATTTCTCAGTTTTCTCATTAAACTGTGGCGAAGTTCTGAATTCCTATCGGCGCCTTTATAGTTGATCAAATGTTGATCACAGCTATAAATGAGTACGTGTAAATGGCTGATATGGTCTTTGTGGCTGGCTGGGCTACAAGCAACATGAACAAAATTAAATGGCTAAGGTAAGTTTTTTTCTTTTTTTTTCTTTTTACTTATTTTTTTTTTTAGGATCATCGCACTCACCCTTTTCTTTTTCGTCCCATTTTCTATTCCACCTTAATGGCCACAGAAACTGGCACAGTTTTTACAACGCTATGATGATGATGTCGATGAGGATGATAATGATGATGTCGATGAGGATGATAATGATGATGTTGATGAGGATGATAATGATGATGCTACGGAGCTCCATCTAGGATTGAGACTGCGTGACAGGACAGTACTCTACGCTTACTATCATAATATATCCTGGCTTCAACCAGGCCCGAGAGATACAGACACTTGCCTTGCTGGTCAGAAGATTTAAGCAACACCCTGAATGACGTATCCGTGAAGTGGATGAGACTCGACTGTGTGGTCCCAGTCTTCCCAAAAGAGCCCATAGCACGCCCAACTCAGGATAGAAGCCGGTTAGAGCCGAAAAATTCCACAATGATTTTTGAAGGGACTGATGGGGATTCGAACCCACAACCTTCCAGTCGGTAGTCCGTTGCGGTAACCATTACACCACGGCAACTGATGCTAAGGTAAACTTTTTAGGATGACTTACAATTCAAACGAAAACACTTGTATAAGGCTCTCTTTGGCTACGTTTATGATTTTGCTTTGTTTCTTTTTTCTCTCTTAATTCTGTTGAATTAAATCTACTTTTGCTTTGTTTATTTTATTCTCTTTATTTTGTTGAATTAAATCTTATTTTTGCTTTGTTTATTTTTCTCTATTAATTCTGTTGAATTAAATCTTATTTTTGCTTTGTTTATTTTATTCTCTTAATTCTGTTGAATAAAATCTAATATCACAGGTTTTCTGATATCACAGAACAGACTCCAACATTTTGTAGCATTATTTATCAAAGAAATCAATGTTTACGATGGAAGACACCAGCTTAAACCACACAAGGTTTTATCTTCACCAGATCGTTTTTTATTTCTGCTGGTTCGGCACGTTAGTGGACAGTTTTGGCTTGTTTGGCTAACGTCCCGCCCATGTTATCCCTCCCCTTGTAAAGATTTGCTTGCACGATTGCAGTTCAGACCCACACACACAGATATGCTCTATCACGTAAATGAAGGACGTCCTTAGCGAAATCAAAACCTTCTATAGAGCTATCAGTTGGCCGGAGACAGGAAACTACAGGGCGATGCTGTTTTGCTTGAGTTTGTATTCTCAACATTATGTTTTTTTAAACTACATAATGATTGTATTCTTAACATTATGTTCTTTTAAATACGTAATTGTAATAACCAGAAATCACAAAAAATGAATCAGAGCGCGTAACTGATAGAACAAGAGTAGATAAGACAAACAACACAAGACAGACGCAAATTTTCGGCCTGATGGCTTTTGTCAGGTGTAAACAGAGAGTAAAACATGCACAAAACTTGATAGGGAAACCAACACTCAAGTAAATAAATGCACAAAACTTGATAGGGAAACCAACACTCAAGTAAATAAATGCACAAAACTTGATAGGGAAACCAACACTCAAGTAAATAAATGCACAAAACTTGATAGGGAAATCAATACTCAAAAAAGTAAATGCACAAAACTTAATAGCGAAACTAATACTCAATAAAATATATGCACAAATCTTTAAATGGTAATCAATACTCCAATATTCTCTTAGATTTTATGCAGTTATTCTTTGTCTTTTGTTTACGCTTAACAAAGGCTAGTTGGCCTAAAATTTGCACCTGTCTTGCATTGCGTTATCTTGTCTTGTCTTGTCTTGTCTTGTCTTGTCTTGCCTTGCCTTGCCTTGCCTTGCCTTGCTTTGCCTTGCCTTGTCTTGCTTTGCCTTACCTTGCCCTGTCTTGTCTTGCCTTGCCTTGTCTTGCCTTGCCTTGCTTTGCCTTGCCTTGCCTTGTCTTGCTTTGCCTTGCCCTGCCCTGTCTTGTCTTGTCTTGCCATGCCTTCCTTTGTCTTGTCTTGCTTTGCCTTGTTTTGTTTTGTTTCGTCTTGCCTTGCCTTGTCTTGCCTTGCCTTGTCTTGCCTTGTCTTGTCTCGTCTTGCTTTGCCTTGCTTTTCCTTGTCTTGCTTTTCCTTGCCTTGCCTTGCCTTGCCTTGCCTTGCCTTGTCTTGACATGCCTTGCCTTGCCTTGCCTTGTCTTGCCTTGCCTTGCCTTGCCTTGTCTTGTCTTGCCTTGCCTTGCCTTGTCTTGACATGCCTTGCCTTGCCTTGCCTTACCTTGCCTTGTCTTGACTTGCCTTGCCTTTTCTTTATTATATCAAATACACGTTCTGATTTAGTTTTGTGTATTTCTGGTTCCAATTTACTTGAATGCTGGCAGTCATTCTGAAGACATAGTTATAATTTTTGGAGGCCAAACCCGGGACCTCTTTCACCCTATGCGTGAATCACATCCCCCGGACACATCAGATCTTCAATTTTGACCTGTCTGAGGGTTGTACCCACAGTAGTAGTAGTAGTCGTAGTAGTAGAAGTAGTAATAGTAGTAGTAGTAGTGTAGTGATAGCGGTAATAGTAGCAGACATTAACCTTATTTAGTTTTAAATTGGATTTAAAAGCAGAAAGGGTGGGTGACAGACGAAGGGAAAATGGAACTTTATTCCGAAACAACAACAACAACAACAAACAACAACAACAACAACAACAACAACAACAAACAACAACAACAAAAGAACGCTGGCCGACAATTGATGGTTCAAATCTCTTAAATTGAAAGGGAAAGAGTATCTGAAGCTAAAAGCAAGACCGATTGATTGATAGATTTGGTTCAGTTCTTACGTTGGCACCCACCTCAGGTGACATGGCCGACGGGGATAATCATCCCAGGGAAGTGGGGGAAGGGGGGCTTATCTAATCCTATACTGACTCCACCAGAACAACAATGATGTTAAGATCGGACAGTGAGAAGGCCAATTTTAATGTAGCACACCCCGGGATTCAAACCCACAACCATTATAGCATGTGAATCCGATGGTCAACCAACTGAACTACTGAGGCCCGCTATCATATTTTAGTGACATCAATATTTACGTTTGAGCGTCGGACTCACATGCTAATGGTTGTGGGTTCGAGTCCCGGGGTGCGCTACATTAAAACTGGCCTTCTCACTGCCCCATCTTAACATCATTGTTGTTCTGGTGGTGTCGGTATAGGATTTGATAAGTCCTCATTCCCCCACATCCCTGGGATGGTTATCCTCGTCGGCCATATCGGATAACCTAAGTTGGGTGTCGACGTAAAAACTGAAGCAAATCAAGCAATCAAAAACGGTGTGATGGGGTACAGACATATGTGCTGCGTCCATCAAAAGAACCTACCAGTCCACTGTATCAGTATGATGCTCCAAACTAACTGAGCCGATGTTCCTGCTTCCCAACCTGACTGACCAGTGTGAATCAGGCTCTGTCAGCTTTGTACGTCCGGCCTCCAGTCGACCAAGCTGTGAGTGGGTACCTGACCCTGTTCAGAGTTCGAGGACGTTGGAATGTAAAGCAGAGAGAGAGAGAGAGAGAGAGAGAGAGAGGGGTGGAGAGAGAGAGACAAGAGAGAGAGAGCAGAGACAGAGAGAGAAAGAAAGAGAATAATAATGATGATAATAATAATAATAATAATAATAAGAAGAAGAAGAAGATGACGATGATGAAGGAGAGAGAGATTGAGAGAGGAGAGAGAGAGAGAGAGAAAGAAAGAGAGAGAGAGAAGAGAGAGTGAGAGAGAGAGAGAGAAACAGACAGACAGACATACAGAGAGAGACAGAGAGATGGAAAGAGAGACAGAGAGACGAGAGAGAGAGAGACAGAGACAGACAGACATACAGAGAGAGACAGAGAGATGGAAAGAGAGACAGAGAGACAAGAGAGAGAGAGAGAGAGAGTGGAGATGGGCACCACCATCCTCACGAAGATGACCTGGGAATAGTACGGTCTCCACCATCTCACTTCCTATACGACCTGCCTAGGGATAATGGGACTATCTTTACCTTTCATACTTACTTTTTTTTTTTTTTACATTTTGATGATATGGAAAGTAGGAATCTCAGCCTTCTATGATTTGGTGACATTGATGTCATTCATGGTGGTGATCATTGTTTAGACTGATTTCTTTTGTTAATGCTTTTTAGTGACTGATCGATCGATTGAGCGATTGATTGACTGATTGATTGATCGATTGAGCAAGTGAGTGAGTGGGTGATTGGTTGGTCAGTTGATTGACTGGTTGGTTGGTTGATTTACCTATTTTGTTCAGTTTTAAGTAGACGATGATATCATCATCATCATCATCATCATCATCATCATCATCATCATCATCATCATCATCATCATCATCATCATCATCATCATCATCAAGTGCCTTGCCACATGGCGTTGGCGATCATGGCCTTCCATCTGTTTCTATACATTGTTGCTGCAAGCACATCTTCCACCTTCTCTGTCTTCAGCCACTCTGCAAGTCCGGCCAATATTTTTCCCTGGGTCTACCTGGTGCTCTCTTTCCCTCCAGCTTTCCTGTTGTGACCAGGTGCTCCAATTCCCCTTTCCTCATAAAATGGCCTATAAGTGTTGCCTGTCTTTTCCTATTCTTCCTTTTGAATGATCTACTTGTGTCTGCCTCCATCAAAACTGTCTCGTTTGTTTTCTTTGTTTCATGCAACTCTCAGCATTCTTCGTAGAAACCACGTCTCGGCTGCCTCAATCTTGTTATGGCTTTGCTTGTTGACTATCCACGCCTCATAACCGTATAACATTATCGTTCTATATAACATTCAAGAACTCTCTTCATGATGTTAATTGATAGGCATTTGTTGGTAAGAATGCTTTTCATCTTCTTGAATGCTGGCTACTTCTGATGTGCATCTGCCGTCTGGTGAAATGATCGTTCCCAGATATTTAAACTTATCAACGATGATAATGAAAGTATAACTGCTGTATAGAAACAATTCTTTCGCTCTTGTGCTCTTGGACCAGACCAAAATTTCAGCCTACCCAGAACAAGTCCAAAGCCATCCTACCCTTTACAAACCAAAAAGTACGAAGAAAAGATAAAAAGAATAAAGAAAAAAAAGACCAGGAACCGTTCTGGCCTGGGGTCAAGACTAATTTGTTACACCCAGCCACCGGAGAAGGTAAACGGTTTGTTCCCCCGTACCAGCTCTTCAAGCAAAAGAGGCGAAATCTTGCCTGTTGTTTATTTTCCTGTTGCTTTCCCCTCCAGCAAGAGTTTGTGCCGCCATCGCCACCGCCACTGTCAGATGCCGGGATGGATGGATGGGGTAAGGGGGTAAAGGGTAGGGGGATAGGGGAGAGGAGGGGTAGGGGTGGGAATGGTGGTGGATGCAGGTGAAAACTGTTTTGAAGCGAATGGAAAGGTGAACCCTGATGTCAACTGGTTGTGTTGTTTCGGAAAACTTCCCCTTGCAGTTTGTATCCATTGGGGGGAGAGTCATTCGTAACGTCTCGCGCCGATTTTCCGTCCATCGTGTCTGGGGTTGCCCACCCTGTTCGGTGCAAGGTCGGTCTTTCTCTTCCCCCCCCCCCCCCGACCCCGGGGGTAGGGGTGGGGGTGGGGGTAGGGGGTGGGATGGTGGACTCAAACTGGAGAGTGGAGATCAAGTTTGATTTTGAATGCAGACCTGAAAGAAATGGCTCAATCAGACAACTCCCATAATCAAGGTTGGAGAGATATGTCACACATACGTTTGAGGTTTCTTTTTTTTCAGAACATATGCCATTTTGGTGTTTAGGTATGATGATGGGGCAGTAATTGTTAATAATGACAATGATGATAATAACAATAACAATAATAATAATGATAATGATAATGATGATGATGATAACAACAACAATAATAATAACAACAACAGCAACAACAACAATAACAATAATGATAATGATGATGATGATGATGATGATGATGTGATGATGATGATGATGATGAAATTCATAAGATTCAAGAATCAAAGCAAGGCACCCACTCTCATCATTCACCGAAGCAATCACTGACAACAACCAAATCTCCAGGGCACAAAGCACACACAAACTGGGAGGGGGAAGACAGGAATGGTGTGGGGATTGTGACCCCTGACCCAAACATACACACACACACACACACACACACACACACACACACACACACACACACACATACACACACACACACACAAACACACACAACACACACACAAACACACACACACAACACACACACAACACACACACACAAACACACACACACACATACAACACACACACACAACACACACACACAACACACACAACACACAACACACACCCACACACACACACATACAACACACACACACACAACACACACACATACAACACACTCACACACACAACACAACACACACAACACACACACAACACACATACACACACACACACACACACACCACACACCACACCACACACACACACACACACACACACACACACACACACACACACACAACACACACAACACACACACAACACACACAAACACACACAACACACACAAGACACACACATACAACACACACACACAGCACACACACACACACACACACACACACACACACACACACAACACACACAACAAACACACATACAACACACACACACACACACAACACACACACACATACAACACACTCACACACACAACACAACACACAAAACACACACACACACACACACACACAACACACACACAAACAACAACACACACACAAAAACACACACACACACACACAACACACACACACACACACACACACAACACACACACACACACACACACACACACACACACACACACAGAGGATGCTGAGCGAGGGTACACTCAAGCCTGTTCGACGAATGATCCTGGCGCCATTGTCGACTGAAGTCGGTGACTGTAGACGTTTGCGTTATATTACGTGGTTCCGTGGTTTGTTACAAGACGCCTGCAGGCTTGGTACCTCTGGCTTCCACTGGCCTGGCAGACGGGTGAGATGGAAGTTTGGTCAGTACTAAATCATTATATATGGCTGGAATGGTTAATCTACATTACACAACTCGTCTGGCGGAATCTACCGTATCAGCTATATAACAGTAATATATGAAGTTATGAAATCAGTATTTAACCCTTTGACTTCTGCACCCTATTCACCAACTACAAAATTTTAACCCTTTGATTCCCTCACCCGACCCACCAGCTTTCTACAGGAAGCTGGTGGATAGGGCGAGGGAATCAAAGGGTAAAGTTTTTGCTTTGCTAGCATGGTTGGCAATGCAAGATGCTGGTAGACAGGGTGCGGGAGTCAAAGGGTTAAATACAGACCGACCCCTCCCCCCAAAAAAAACCCAAAACAAAACAAAACAAAACAAAAAAACAAAAACAAAAAAGGAACAAGAAAAACAACCAACTAAACAACAACAATCAACAATAACAACAACAATAATAACACAAACATAAAAAAATCAAAAACAAAAAAATGACCCCAGCACTGCTGCTAACCCCAACTTTGAGATCTAATGTGTCAGTTCTTGTTAGTGGTACACCATTATACCATTATTCAATTCACGGCTTCAGACACCTAGCATGGCTCCGAAACGGTGAAACTAACCCTTTGTCAGATTGTAAACCCATCGCCAGTCCTAATCCTGATTTCACTCTGTTTTAACACTTTGACTCCCTCACCCTGTCCACTAACATCCTGTATTATCAACCATACTAGGAAAGCAAAAAGTTAACTCTCTGACTCCCTCACCCTATTAAACAGCTTCCTGTCTGTCGAACTTTGAACTATGAATATTTTAAGTCGCCTGCGACGAGATCGCATATTAGTAAGGAACAGTCGCACTGGGTTGGGTGCGACGAGATCGCATATTAGTAAGGAACAGTTGCACTGGGTTGGGTGCGACGAGATCGCATATTAGTAAGGAACAGTTGCACTGGGTTGGGTGCGACGAGATCGCATATTAGTAAGGAACAGTAGCACTGGGTTGGGTGCGACGAGATCGCATATTAGTAAGGAACAGTAGCACTGGGTTGGGTGCGACGAGATCGCATATTAGTAAGGAACAGTTGCACTGGGTTGGGTGCGACGAGATCGCATATTAGTAACCAACCGTCGCACTGGGTTGGGTGCGACGAGATCGCATATTAGTAAGGAACAGTCGCACTGGGTTGGGTGCGACGAGATCGCATATTAGTAACCAACCGTCGCACTGGGTTGGGTGCGATGGCAGCAAAGAAAACAAACCAGACAGTCTTGAAAGAAGCAAAGACTAAAAGAACATTAATGAAGAAGATTAGGACGAGACAAGTATCGGACATTTTATGAAACGAGAGAAATTTAAGCACCTACAGGTAGTCACATTTTGACAGCTAGAGTGAAAAAAGAGCACCAGGGAGACCCAGGGAGAAAATATTGGACAGTTTTGCTGAGTGGATGAGAACAGAAGGGGTAGGAGATATAAATGCAGCGACAAAAGACAGATTTGTATGGAGGGTCATGATCGATAACGTCATGCGGCAAGGCACATGAAGAAGAAGAAGAAGAAGGAGGAGGAGGAGGAGGAGGAGAAGAAGAAGAGAGAAGAAGAAGAAGAAGAAGAAGAAGAAGAAGAAGAAGAATGGAAGAAGAAGAATTGCGAAGAGGAAGCGAAGAAGAATTGCGAAGAGAATTGCGAAGAATTGCGAAGAAGAGAATTGCGAAGAAGAATTGCGAAGAAGAATTGCGAGAGAATTGCGAAGAATAAGAATTGCGAAGAAGAATTGCGAAGAGAAGAAGCGAAGAAGAATTGCGAAGAAGAAGAATTGCGAAGAAGAAGAAGAAGAATGCGAGAAGAATGCGAAGAAGAAGAATTGCGAAGAAGAAGAATTGCGAAGAAGAATTGCGAAGAAGAATTGCGAAGAAGAATGCGAAGAAGAATTGCGAAGAAGAAGAGAAGAATTGCAAAGAAGAAGAAGAATTGCGAAGAAGAAGAATTGCGAAGAAGAATTGCGAAGAATTGCGAAGAAGAATTGCGAAGAATTGCGAAGAAGAAGATTGCGAAGAATTGCGAAGAAGAAGAATTGCGAAGAAGAAGGGAAGAAGAATTGCGAAAGAAAAATTGCGAAGAAGAAGAAGAAGAAGAAGAAGAAGAAGAAGAAAAAGAAGAATGCGAAGAAGAAAAAGAAGAAAAAGAATGCGAAGAAGAAGAAGAAGAAGAAGAATGCGAAGAAGAAGAATGCGAAGAAGAAGAATGCGAAGAAGAAGAATGCGAAGAAGAAGAATGCGAAGAAGAATGCGAAGAAGAAGAATGCGAAGAAGAAGAATGCGAAGAAGAAGAAGAAGAAGATGATGATGATGATGATGTTGATGATGTTAAAGCCTCAGTTCCTGCCAGTAGTCAATGCAGCTTGGTGATTCTGGCTGACGAACCGCTTACAGATGGCAATGGGTTAGTCCCTTCTTTTCCATGTCTGTGGCGTAAGGTCAACCGGGGCGAAATGGAAGTGGAAGAGATCTCGTTTGTTAAATAAATTGTTATCACTGGACTGACGCGTCCTGTTTCTATAGCAACAATAAATGACGTGCCAAGAAGTGATCAGCTATTCAAAGTTGACGCTATGCTTATTTATTGACATAACAGAAACCAACTGAGAATGTTATGTCGTTTCACTCTGGAAACGTGAGTGGAGCAGCAACAAGAGAAAGTTATACACGTTACATGCTTAGCGATATCATAGATGGCATTGTAAGGATGAGTCATTGCGTTACACAACAATTTAAAAGTAAGATTTATTGTATATAAAGGAAAAAAAAGTGTATGATACACTTATGGAAATATAAATGAATTTTTGTTATTGAGTTTTTAGGGAGGGTTGGGGCTTAGGTGGGTGGGGGGGGGGGGGTAGGTGGGGGAGTTTATAAAGAGAAACGTGTATAATACACTTATGGAAATATAAACATTCTTTTTGTTATTAAGTTTTTAGGGAGGGTGGGGCTGGGAGGAGGGAGGTTATAAAGAAAAATGTGTATGATATACTTGCAGAAATATAAATGAATTTTTGTCATTGAGTTATTTGGGGGTTGGGGCAGGGGGGTTCCTTTGTTTGAAACTGAACACAGTTAATAAATAAGATTGTCAAATTCATGACAGATGTTGTACTTCTGAAGGTCACTGTGACCTTGAACAAGCATCAGATGAAATAAGACTGGGCGGGAAGCGAGGACAGAGATAGACTGTCAAAACAACCAGAACAGAATGTAAATATTGTAAAAGAATCCCATGACTTTGATAAACTGGATACCTCTCATGAATGAAGTTAAAACAGATCGATAAAATGTCGACAAATTGTTGCTAAACAACTGAGATATTCTTGCTAAGCAATCGAGAACATTCTCGGGTAAACAATTGATAGTTTCTTCCTAAACAGCCGAAAAAATTGTTCGTTAAATGACGAGAAATTCTCGCTAAACAACTGAGCATTTCTTGCTAGCATTTTGTGGACACATCTCCATTTTTATGACCTTGACCTCTAATCGACCTTGACGAAATTTTGACAGACTGATTTTTCTACCGCACCATACCTTTGTACAACATCTACATAAAATCTGTCCATGAGCAGTCGAGATATCCTCAAGTAAATAAAAAATTATTTTAGATATCCTCAAGGAAACATTTTATTTATTTGGACCCAACCCCCGTCCAGTCAAAACAGTGAACTATTTTGGTCCATGATCATCCATTACGTGGCTATTCACGGGAACAGACCCCACAAAACAAATCTCTTTTTGATAAAACAAACATCCACAAAAGCTGAGACAACTTTACCGACAGATTTTATTTACAAACACACGGACGGACAGACTAACCGACACGCATCCCTCGTGCCAAAAATAAAAACGATCATTCCTTTCTTTCTTTCGTTCTTTTATTTTTGTAAAATCAAATCAAGATTAAAATCACAGTTTCTGGCACTATCGCTCAAAACCGTTTCAGACAAAATTCGAAAGTCAGCCCCGACCGATTAAGAGTTTTATAAGCTGAAGACGTGCGTTTAAAGAAGAGAAAGAAGACGAAGGAGAAGAAGAAAAGGAAGAAGAAGAAGAAGCAGAAAAAGAAAAACGGAATTTAGCAAGCAGACAGATACAGTTCTCCGCTAAACGATTCCAACCTATTTTGTTTTTCCCTCCGCGCCTCCCATGGGGTATTTACAGAAAAATATCCCTGACACTTGGAAAATAATTATACGGATTTGGGCCCGCCCCTCTGTTGGTTTGTCGCTCGGCTCTGGTGCGTCTTGATGCCGAGCAGACCTTTTAATCCAACCCAATTTCGTGCCAGATGCAGACCTCCCCAAATGCGAATCGTGCCAGGTGTGGACCTCCTGTGTGTAATGTTTGAACAGACGTAAATCGTTGTGAATTAACAGGAAGCACCGTTTTGTACGAGGACCAAGTGGTATTAATAGCTGATTGGATGGCTTTTTTGTTTTTATTTTTTTAAACGAATACTAAAACGTGATGGGTTTAAATGTGATCGTGGGGGAAAATTGTCATAAAATGATATTACAGTTGTGGTTTTGTGCTTCGTGGTGGGAGAGAAAATGTTCAGGTGTGCACAACTGAAAGATTAAGGATAGTTTTTTTTTCCTCCTCTTCCTCCTCTTCTTCTTCTTCTTTCTTCTTCTCCTTCTTCTCCTGTTTTCTTCTTCTTCTTCTTCTTCCTCTCCTTCTTCTTCTTCTTCCTCTCCTTCTTCTTTCTTCTTCTTCTTTCTTCTTCTGCTTTCTTCTTCTTCTTTCTTCTTCTGCTTTCTTCTTCTCCTTCTCCTTCTTTCTTCTTCTTCTTTCTTCTTCTTCTTTCTTCTTCCCCTTCTTCTTCTCCTTCTTCTATTTTCTTCTTCTTCTTTCTTCTTCTTTTTTCTTTTTCTCCTTCTTCTTTTTTCTTCTTCTCCTTCTTCTTTCTTCTTCTTCT
>JAPXFY010000020.1:61456582-61459082 GCA_030674185.1 Monoplex corrugatus
GCACTCGGACACTTTCTTATGTGCTCTGTCCATATCTGCCAGCAAGCATCTGGCAGAATATATATATATATTGTATGTATGTATGTATGTATGTACGTACGTACGTATGTATGTATGTATGTATGTATGTATGTATGTATGTATGTATGTATGTATGATGTATGTATGTAAATATGTATGTATATGTATGTCTATGTATGTATAATGTATGTATATGTATACATACATATATACATTTATGTATATGCATATATATCTACACATATATGTATACATGTATATATATATATATGTATGTGTATGTGTATGTATATATGTATGTATGTATGTGGATATGAGCGTGTGTATGTGTATGTATATCTATATATACATATGTGTGTGTATGTATGCATATGTATGTATATATATATATATATATATATATATATATACACATTGCAACGAATGTTTGTTTTTCTACATTTTGTTAGATCTGTTGATTATGCATTGTAAACATTTCAAGACGTTTGTAAATGCCATGTATTTGAACATGAATAAAAACAAGTTAAAAAAAAGTATCTGGCAGAATTCTGAGCCTGCAGAAAACCATGTGCGCTGCGAAGTCTTGAAAATGGAAGGGGGGTGGGTGGCAGAAAGACCGACGAAACACTTAGCTAACACGACCACAACGATGAAAACATTAACTGATTAATTAAGATAGGCATCAGTCCCTTCAAAAATCAATCTGGCACTTTTGTTTTCGGTTCTAACCGGCTCCCACCCAGAGCTGAGCATGCTATGGACTCATTGAGAAGACTGAGACCTCTACAGTCGAGTCTCATCCGTTTCACGGATGCATCATTGAAGGTGTTGCTCAAATCTTCTAACACCGCAGGTGTCTGTGTCTCTCGGGCCTGGTTGACGCCAGGATATATAGTATGATAGAGAGCACGAGATGTCCCTTCTCCAGGCCACTCGCCTTGCTGCTGACAGACGACTGTATCTCCCCGCGACGCCCACCGGTACAAGCGGAAGGAAAAAGTAAAGTAAAGTAAGTAAGTGAGCAGAGAGTGCAGCCCTGTCACGCAGTCTCAGTCCTAGATGGAACTCCACAGCATCATGATTATCATTCTCATCGTTATCATCATTGTCGTATTGTAAAAAATAATGACAGCTCCAGTGGCCATGTGGCCATTGGCGTAGCGTAGAAAATGAGACAAAACAAACAAACGAACGAACAAACAAAGAAACGAAACAAAACAAAAAACAAACGAACAAACAAACAAAAATCCCTACAGCAACCAAAAACAACCAAACAACCAAAAACAAAAAATCAACTAACCAAACTAAAAACAAACAAACACAAAACCCCAACCCAACCCAACCCAAACCAAGCCAAAACGAACAACAAAACAAAACGAAGAACAACAATAGCAACAACAACAACAACAAAACAGGGGTGGGGTGGAGGAAACAAGCCAGTTTATAATTTTGTGGGATTGGAGAGGGACCTACGAAACAAAAATCTAACACGATCAGAACGATGGAAACATAAACTGATTAACCCTTTGACACCCTCACCCTGCTCACCAGCATCCTGCATTGCCAACTATGGTAGCGTAGCAAAAACTTAACCCTGGGATTCCCTCACCCTATCCACCAGCTTTCTGCTGGAAGCTGATGAATAAGGTGAGGGAATCAAAGAGTTAAGTTTTTGCAGTTGGTGGATAGGTGCAGGAGTCAAAGGGTTAAGAGAGGCAGCGATTCCTGTCAGTTCCTTCAGTCCCTGAAATATCAGAACCTACCAGAACCTGTGCTCACAGATATCAGAACCTGTGTTCACAGATACCAGAACCAGTGTTCACAGATACCAGAACCTGTGTTCACAGATACCAGAACCAGTGTTCACAGATACCAGAACCTGTGTTCACAGATACCAGAACTTGAATTCACAGATACCAGAACCTGTGTTCACAGATACCAGAACCTGTGTTCACAGATACCAGAACCTGTGTTCACAGATACCAGAACCTGTGTTCACAGATACCAGAACTTGAATTCACAGATACCAGAACCTGTGTTCACAGATACCAGAACTTGAATTCACAGATACCAGAACCTGTGTTCACAGATACCAGAACCAGTGTTCACAGATACCAGAACCTGTGTTCACAGATACCAGAACCTGTGTTCACAGATACCAGAACTTGAATTCACAGATACCAGAACCTGTGTTCACAGATACCAGAACCTGTGTTCACAGATACCAGAACTTGAATTCACAGATACCAGAACCTGTGTTCACAGATACCAGAACCTGTGTTCACAGATACCAGAACTTGAATACACAGATACCAGAACCTGTGTTCACAGATACCAGAACTTGAATTCACAGATACCAGAACCTGTGTTCACAGATACCAGAACCTGTGTTCACAGATACCAGAACTTGAATTCACAGATACCAGAACCTGTGTTCACAGATACCAGAACCTGTGTTCACAGATACCAGAACGTGAAT
>JAPXFY010000020.1:61471582-61484082 GCA_030674185.1 Monoplex corrugatus
AATCAATCAATCAATCAATCCAAATCAATTAACCCAAATCAATCAATCAATCAATCCAAATCAATTAATCCAATCAATCAATCAATCAATCAACTCAAATCAATTAATCCAAATCAATCAATCAATCAACTCAAATCAATAAATCCAAATCAATCAATCAACCAATCAATTAACCAAAATGAATGAATCAATCAATCAATCAATCAATCAATCAATCAATCAATCAATCAATCAATCAATCAAACTCAACTCGGTCGACACACGCTCCTGGTATTGTTTTCTTAGGACGACAAACTAACTGAAAACCAATGGACTTTTGATTGAGAGGATTACACAAGATCAACCATTCCCCGTGTAACTGGAAACAATCACTTCAGGATCCAGCACGTTTTGTTCGCATTTAGACACACAGTATTTGGAGAGAGAGAGCGAGAGAGAGAGAGAGAGAGAGAAAGAGAGACACACACACACACACACACACATACACGCACAGAGACACAGGGAGAGAGACACACACACACCCAGAGACAGAGAGAGATAGAGAGACAGAGAGAGACAGAGACAGAGATCAATTATAAAATTTTCATAGTATATGAAATTAAAGGAAAATCTTTTCTAAACCATCACAATTAATTTCTTGAATAATCATTAAAATTCCTGTATTACCTTGACTGTCTAAAACAATCATTGTAAAATATCTAGTAACAACATCATCAGGTTATTATCATTACAAGCGAAATTCCTTTAAGTCGACATTATCAAAATTACAGTCTATAACGACCAGAAAAAAATGTTCTTTTTCTACTTTCGCAATGTTCCATCACAAAAGTTTCAAATCTGTGCACCAACATTTCTCGAAGCAGGATTTTCGGCCGATCAAAAAAAAAAAGAAAAAAAAAAAAAGAAAATAGAAATCTGAATTAAAGTGACTGCCAATGTCCAAGCAAACATGAACCAGAAAAACAGAAAACCGGAAATAGAACGCGTATTTAATATAACAAAACGAAACTGGAGAGATAGGTCCCTCCCCTTGAAGACTAATTAGCCTTTTTGCTTTTCTAAAGTCTTGGTAAGCCGCGCTCTCAAAAGGGAGAGCAGCCCGAGTTTCATACACAAGTATGGTAAATCCACGGTGACAAAAGAAATGAATATGATTATGAATATAGCCCAGTACTTCGGCCAGTGGCCTTCCTCAGGGGACTGTTTATTCAGGAATGAACACACACATCAAACATTTTTGAATGAAATATATATATATATATATATATATATATATATATATATATATGTATATATATATATATATATATATATATATATATATATATATATATGTGTGTGTGTGTGTGTGTGTGTGTGTGTATAAAGAAAGAAAGTGTATAAAGAAAGAAAGGCGAACATTTTTAGTTAACTGGTCTTTGTCAAACGTATACAAAAGATAACAAAAAAATACATACGTAACGCTTAACGCACACATAACTTCTGACATCTTCTGCCAGGCGCCACGTTTCGGAAGTTGTTCACTGTTGTTGTTGTTGATGGTGTTTTGTTTGTTTGTGGTGTTTTTTTTTTTTTTTTTTTTTTTTTTTTTTCACTAAGTGTTGTACTGGTATTTCTTTGTTTGTCTTCTGTATACGCTTGACAAAGGCCATTTGCCCAAAAACTTGTGTCTGTTTTATTTTGTTATATTAAATACAAGCAACGTTTATAAGACATTTTATGAGACAAGAGAAATTAGAGCACCTGGTCATAACAGGAAAGTTGAAGGAGAAAAAGAGCACCAGGTAGACCCAGGGAGAAAATACTGGACGGACTTGCAGGGTGGCTGAAGACAGAGAGGGTGGGAGATATACTTGCAGCGACAGGGGGACAGATCACCAACCATGATCATGATCACCAACGCTATGCCGCAAGGCACACAATGATGACGAAATACAAGTTCTAATTCTATTTTTCCGTTTGTTCTGGTTTGTAAAAGAAAGAGAACACAGAAATAACGATCACTTTCCAGCGCACTTTTAACCCTACAATTTCTATGTCTCAAAACCTTCTATTCGATAATTACATTTGTTTAGCGCGCACAGTCTGTGTTAATAAACCATGCTCTTTGCGCTCTACGTGGAAACATGGTTGAACTGAGAAGAAACGAAACAACATTTTTAAATCTTTGCAGGGACTAGTCAATAACGACCTTGAAATACAATGTCCACAAATAGTGCATTACTTGCAGTTCTGGATTTCTGGCAGCTTTGCGGGAAACGTTCTCGGGAAAATGCTGACATTGCAGGTCAGTATGCACAGCATATGATGCAGGCAGTTTAAGATTAAACGAAACTTTCTTGTTTCTTCCAGATGATAAGTACACATTCTCTCTCTCTCTCTCTCTCTCTCTCTCTCTCTCTCTCTCTCTCTCTCTCACACACACACACACACACACACACACACACACACACACACACACACACACACACACACAAACACACACACACACACACACACACACATTCTTACAAACACACACGCGCACAGCAATGCACACGCACGCACACACACACGTACACACACACATACACACGTACGCAAGCACACATACGCAGCACTATATAAACACAGTATGCCTCTTTATTCATATGAAAAATCTGTTAATCTTTCTTCATTACATAAGTCAGTGTTTAAATTTTAATATTCTGTGGTTTCTTATGTGTCTTCTTACTTGTATAGCTTTAATGTTTGTTGTTATCTTATTGTGTATGTAATTGTGAACATTTTTTATCACCTTTTGCCTTTCTTGCGAAATGTAAAGCGCTGGTGAGCATGTTTTTATATGGAATATGCGCTATACAAATAAACATTATTATTATTATTATTATTAAGTAATAAAGTTTTCTTTCTTTCTTTTCTTGGTTTGTTTGTTTGTTTCTTTCTTTCTTTCCTTCTTTCTTTTTTAAAAGACCAAACACTGTAGCATACACGGTATATGAAATGTGGAAGAGAAACAGAATCATGGAGCAATGAATCGTTTTTCGTGTGTCTTTAAAATTTCACCCTCTCTGGCTCAACGTTCATGTGAAAAAAACAACATAATGCGTTTTACAAGATCGAATTACTGCACATTTATAAGACATTTGTAGATCTTAACATTAAAATTATGGTGGGGTATATTATTGCACGTATCATATTATCATTATTATTATTGTTGTTATTATTGTTACTATTATCATTGTTGTTGTTGTTGTTGTTGTTATAATCATCCAGTATCATTATCGTTATTATCATCATTTTATTATCGTCGCCATCGTCATCTAGGGTTATTATCATGATAATAATAATTATTGTTGTTGCTGTTATGTCATTATTATTATTATTATCATCATGATCATCTTAAATATCATTACTACTATCATCATCCTCATCATCACCATACTATCATCATTATTGTTATTATTATCAGTTTAGGTTTTGTGGTAATAATGATGATAATGGTGATGATAACAACAACAACCACAATAACAATAATCACAATAATAACAGTATTGTTAACTCAGGAATTTGGTAGTGACATTGATTCCAATGCTAAGCAGAAGAAGAACAAAGCAACCAAAAGTTTGTTCAAAAATGAAAACAGAAAGTCTACCGACCTCTGTCCTTCTCCCCAAAATTCCACAAGCTTATTGACATCAGCTTTAATTAAACGGTTTCAACTTCAGTTTTCCACATGATATTTGCAACACATATCGCCATGAAAGACCTTCGGAACAACACACAATGATTTATGCAGGTTTTACAGAAAATGAAAACAAAACAAAACAAAACAAAACAAAACAAAAAACTCAAAAGATTGAACATGTGTAGATTTTGTAGAAACGAAAAGACAGAATTGAAGTAGGAGAATGTGATCATACAATTCCATGTGGCACACATCTGAAAAAAAAATATCGTGAATTGTACATGTATATATACACCCATTTGATTTGTCTTTTTGTACGAAACTTATGAAACTAAATGAAAAATGTACAATCCACTTCTCTTATGTAAATCAGGACGATTGCAAGGAACGAAGCGTATTTGTTTATAAGGTTATAATGCTGCATCTTGTTTAAAATGTTCGATTTTGGGATGACGTTTAATACGGCGTTTTGATAATTTGTATACTATTGTCATTATATATGTTGATGTTATCATTTGTTAATGTGGACTTGTCATTTCAAAGGAAAGAAATTTCTTTATACGGTTTAAAAAGCGTGAAGAAAAGTTTGCAGCATCAGTCAAACCACAGGTCTATTAGTGTATGTTCATTTTAATACAAAGAAACAACAAATTAACACCACATTTAAATCTGTTCTCTCTCTCTCTCTCACATATATACAAAGGCACACACACACACACACACACACACACACACACACACACACACACACGAACACACTGTAAACACACACACACACACACACACACACACACACACACGAACACACGAACACACTGTAAAAAAAAAACCCACACACACACACACATACACACACATACACACACACACACACACACACACACACACACACACACACACACACACACACACACACACACACACACACACATACACACATACACACACACACACACACACTCTCTCTCTCTCTCTTTCTCAGGTGCGATGTTTTCCATTTTCAGGGCACATAATGTCAGAAGCCACAAAACAAGAGAAAAGCACGACGTACATTTGTGGCAATTGGCTACGATATTATTTGATATCATCACACCTTGTTTTGCCAGAGGCCGTTCCTTCATTAGAATGAGTGATGTAGCCGACCACTTCAAGACACATTTCATTGGCATCGTTTTCTGACGTTCTGTTCTGATTTTTGTAGGTTTTAAAGTCGGACCATTCTCAGAGTATACGAGAACTAGCGAAAAAATTGCTCAAAGAAGCCTTTAAAAATTTTAGTAGCATTGTGAGATACCGATGTTTTGTTCGGTTCTCCTTCGTGATCCAAGCATGATTGATGGATGGTGATGATTTTCTGATATTGGTTGTTACATTCTGTATCGTACCTTCATTCCAATTTCTCCCAGGTGTGGTTTATGTGGCTGGAACTTTTCAGTTTCTATGTTGGTAATTGAAGTCAAAAATCAGATTAAAGTAAACTAAAGTAAAATAAGATAAAATAAAACAAAATAAAATAAAATAAAATAAAATAAAATAAAATAAAATAAAATAAAATAAAATAAAACAAAATAAAATAAAGCCAAATGCATGAAATCGGTGCATATACTAAATATCACTTGATCCCAAAAAAAAATTTGCAGTTGAATGTTTTGTTATAATTAGAGTGAAGAATTTCTTGTAGTTTATCCCAAAAGTTTCTCAGAAAACCACAATCAGTTTACTTTATCTTTTCCTTCGAATGTAAAGTGCGTAAGTGGCTATTTGATCTCTTTATGTTTTCAGAACAATGTTTGTACAAAATATTCTGTTAATGATTCTAATCTGAAAAAATCCAAGACTCACTTTTGGTAGTTCACAATTTTTTGTATGAAATCATATTTCGTGATGATCGAAATCTGGAACCATTTAAGTTTCGCTTTCTGTATTATATGATTAAAGATACAAAACAAAAACAATTGGCCGTACCGAAATGTGTTAATGATCTTAATCTGGAACAAGTTTCGCTTTTTGCATTTTATAATTAAAAAGTCATACTTCATTATGTAAAACATCCACATCCGGAGCCATTTCAGTTTCGCTTTCTATATTGCACGCTTTGAAAAAATTAGTTATATCTAAATATGTTAATGATCCTTATCTAGAACCAGTTCGCTTTTTCCGCTTTTTTTTTCATTAAAAAGTCATATTTCATATGTTAATTATTCAAATCTGGAACGATTTAAGTTTCGCTTTTTGCATTTAGTTTTTACCGTTTATAGTCAACGGTACTCTAGAAATGCGTTCCCATTAAGCACAGTTGTTTGGAAGCATTCCATTTTTAAGTCGTATATGTTGTGGAACATATTACATACTCTAATCGTTCATACTGACCGATAATAACCTTATAAATTTACTTTTTGTTCTATCTGCTTTTCTTTACATCAATAATTTGTTCGTATTCTGTGTCAGTAGATAATCGTATTTTTCTTTATATTAGTAAGTATTCATACTTTTATTTATGCCAGTAAGTGTTTGTACTTCTCTTTATGTCAACAACTGTTTGTACTTCTCTTTATGTCAACAACTGTTTGTACTTCTCTTTATGTCAACAACTGTTTGTACTTCTCTTTATGTCAACAACTGTTTGTACTTCTCTTTATGTCAACAACTGTTTGTACTTCTCTTTATGTCAACAACTGTTTGTACTTCTCTTTATGTCAATAAGTGTTTGTACTTCTCTTTATGTCAATAAGTGTTTGTACTTCTCTTTATGTCAACAACTGTTTGTGTTTTTCTTTATGTCAATAACTGTTTGTGTTTTTCTTTATGTCAATAACTGTTTGTGTTTTTCTTTATGTCAACAACTGTTTGTACTTCTCTTTATGTCAACAACTGTTTGTACTTCTCTTTATGTCAACAACTGTTTGTACTTCTCTTTATGTCAATAACTGTTTGTATTTTTCTTTATGTCAATAACTGTTTGTATATTTCTTTATGTCAATAACTGTTTGTATATTTCTTTATGTCAATAACTGTTTGTATTTTGTTTATGTCAATAAATGTTTGTATATTTCTTTATGCCAATAACTGTTTGTATATCTCTTTATGTCAATAACTGTTTGTATTTTGTTTATGTCAATAAATGTTTGTATATTTCTTTATGTCAATAAATGTTTGTATATTTCTTTATGTCAATAAATGTTTGTATATTTCTTTATGTCAATAACTGTTTGTATATTTCTTTATGTCAATAAATGTTTGTATTTTTCTTTATGTCAATAACTGTTTGTACTTGCTTTATGTCAATAATTGTTTGCAATTTTCTTTATGTCAACAACTGTTTGCATTTTTATGTCAATAACTGTTTGTAGTTTTCTTAATGTCAACAACTGTATTTTTTATGTCAACAACTGTTTCTATTTTCCTTTATGTCAATAACTGTTTGTTTATGTTCGGAGTTAAAGGATATTTTTAAAAAAAAAATCAATTTCATTTTCATGTAATTGTAAAACTTCGAATATGAAAGAAATTTAAATTCACCATTTTGAATATTCCTATATAGGTAACTTCAACAAATTCTACTTTTTTCTTCGACATAAAAAAAGATCCCCCCCCCCAAACACTACCAAAACCAAACCAAACCAAAATAACCCAAAACCAAAAATAAAAGAATAACACGAGGAAAAAAAAATCAACAAAACAACAACAAAAACCCACACAACGTTTAATACATTACTGACATATCGATCAGGATGGATTGATACTTCAGAGTATCCACAAATGAACCGATTTAAAGACATCAAACATCTAAAGACGGCAACATTTCTATAATAGAGACTTACGACACGATCAGCCAGAACAAACATCAGCTAGAGTTCTTATCCCTCAAAGAGCTGTGGACGTGTGGACAAACTGGACATTTTGTTGTAAACCTTTCGGAACTTAACCGTCATACATTTTAGCAAACCCTACCTTGCCTGTTGAAGCCTCATCCATTATTAAGCAAATACTACCTTGCCTGTTGAAGCCTCATCCATTATTAAGCAAACCCTACCTTGCCTGTTGAAGCCTCATCCATTATTAAGCAAATACTACCTTGCTTGTGAAGCCTTTTGTATTTCAGTATTGGGGACGAGTAATGGAATTCCTGCTGTCTCTAATACCTCACTGTTACAAATATGTAATGAAGGTAATAAAGCAGTACAAAGAAGTAAGAAAACAGAGAGAGAGAGAGAGAAAGAGAGAGAGAGAGGGGAGGGAGGGAGAGAGAGAGAGAGAGTTCAGAGACTTCAGAAGATCCTGGCCCCACATGAAGAGGTGTGAATTACAAATATATCATAAGCACATTTTATCTCGAAAGAGAGAGAGGAGAGAGAGAGAGAGAGAGAGAAGAGAGAGAGAGAAAGAGAGAGAGAGAGAAAGAGAGAGGAGAGAGAAGAGAGAGAGAGAGAAAGAGAGAGAGAGAGAGAGAAGAGAGAAAGAGAGAAGAGAGAGAGAGAGAAGAGAGAAAGAGAGAAGAGAGAGAGAAGAGAGAGAGAGAGAAAGGAGAGAGAGAGAAAGAGAGAGAGAGAAAAGAGAGAGAGAGGAGAGAGAAAGAGAGAGAGAGAGAAGAGAGAAGAGAGAGAGAGAGAAGAGAGGAGAGAGAGAGAGAAAGAGAAGAGAGAGAGAAGAGAGAGAGAAAGAGAGAGAGAAGAGAGAGAGAGAAGAGAGAGAAGAGAGAAAGAGAGAAAGAGAGAGAAAGAGAGAGAGAGAGAAAGTGAGAGAGAGAGAGAAAGAGAGAGAGAGAGAGAGAGAAAGAGAGAGAGAAAGAGAGAGAGAGAGAGAGAGAGAGAGAGAGAGAGAGGTCTAACCAAGCAACCAACCAAACCAACTAACAACAGTACAACAGACCAGCAGCTGATAAAAAAACACCTCACAATTGGCCCAAAACCTCGTCGTGTACGCAGTTTTATGTAGTCATAAACACTCGCCACTTGTTTTGTTTTTGTTGTTTTTGTTGTTGTTGTTTTTCACATTTCCATGTACAACAAAAAACAACACGGGTCAGCGTTTGTCCACGACACTGTCAGCACTCACAATCATTCTCCACTGCTGTTCAGAGATGTATGTACAATGTCTTTTAGATCTTGAATGGTTAACAAGACCTGGCCAGCTCTTGAGTTCATGCGCGGGCTTAATCAAGGCACGTGCCACGGTCACCACACACGTGGCACCTGCGACGTTAGTGCATATGGAATTCGTTCCGAGCGCGGAGACGTCATCTTGAGAAACCGAAACTAAGACACTGACAGTCATGGCGGAGTCACCCTATGTAAAGGGCTGATCACAGCAGCGGCGGCAGCGGCAGCAGCAGCGCTAGAAGCCAGGGAGTAGGCGGCGCTGGACGCACTCCGCGTGGGGTCCAGCCCACTCATCACAGCCGGGTAGGCCAAAGGAGACACCCCTCCGTGGGCCAAAGTCAAAGGGTGGGGGTACCCCATGGGAAACCCCGCCATCCCTCCTCTCTGGGAGCTGTACACGAGCTGGGCCGCCAGATGCCCCATAGAGCCCATACCCCCGTAGAAGGCGGGGGCGAGGCTTCCCAGCCGGGGGTCCATCATTCTGGAATACAAAGGAGACACGGAGGCCATCTCCACCGTGTTGTTCCTCACTTCGTACAGTTTGGGGGGAGGGGAGGGAATCCGGATTTTGTCAAACACATCCGGTTTCTTGGAGGGCTGGGGTGGCGATCTTCCGCCTGCCTCGTCCGTGTCCTTGTTGTCGGCGCTGCTGTCGTCGGTGTTGGGTTCGATGTTGATGATGTTCTCGATGAAGAAGGAGTTGTTTCGGTTCACTGTTGTCGATGGCGGGGGGTGGCGTCGCCCGTGTTCTTGCTGGTGGACTCTTGGTGCTGGACTCAGTTCATCGTCACTTTCTACCTGTAAACGATAATGGAAAAGAGTGAGAGTGAAGTCAAAGTTTGATCGTCAAAACATTTTGTTATTGGTGGTGGACTGCGTTTATCATCTCTTTCTGCCTGTAAACGATAATGGAAAAGACTGCTAGTTAAGTCAAAGTTTGATCGTTTAAACATTTTGTTATTGGTGGTGGACAGAGTTCATCATCTCTTTCTGCCTGTAAACGATAATGGAAAAGACTGTTAGTTAAGTCAAAGTTTGATCGTTTAAACATTTTGTTATTGATGGTGGACAGAATTCATCATCTCTTTCTGCCTGTAAACGATAATGGAAAAGACTGTTAGTTAAGTCAAAGTTCCATCGTCAAAACATTTTAGTCTGTAAAAACAGCTGTGGGACAACGAAGACTTGTTAAAACCATATTCTTCATCCGAACCACCGGACTGACTATTTGAGGCAAAATTATGTTCAAACACACAAAAAAGAGAAACTAACTCACTAACTAACTAACTAACTAACTAACTAACTAACTAAATAACTAACTAAACAAATAAATAAATACAAAGAAAGAAAGACAGAAAGAAAACCTACTGTATTACTCTAATATCGTAGCATTAAGTCCTAACTGGACCTGTCTTACAGCTAATCTTTGCTACTCTGTGCACATAACATAACCACCAAAATAAATAAATAAATAAATGTATAAATAAATAATAAATAAACGAATTAATAAACAAATAAACAAATAAATAAATAAATAATAAAAATAAACAAATAAAAAAGTAAATAAATAAAATTTAAAAAACCAAACACGTTAATCAAAATTAAACAAAACAAAAAGTGAACTGTAAAAATAGAAAATAAATAAATAAAAACGTAAATTAGGGTCTACATGCAGATAAAATGAACAAAATAAAGGAAGCAATAAAAAACAAAGAAACGAAAGAAGGGGGAAGAGAGGTGGTATTCAATGGCAAAATGCAACACAAACGTCTACACAGCCATCTACATCAGACGAGAATGTCTCCAGTGAGGAACAGTGCCGAGTTCTGCGTCTCCAACAGGATTTACCCTCAGCCCCTGGAGGTCCCTCACATCCATCTTGTCACGCCTGGGGACTTCAGGAGGCAAGCTCCATGGCAGCCGGAAGAAACTGGAATCAACAGCCCACAATTCAGCGCTAAGGAGTGGCAGGATGATTCAGACGTTCGCCTGCCAGTAACTAAACTCGAAGTTCCAGGACTTGTTTCCTATTGAGGCCTCGATTTTTTTTCTTCTTCTCGATTTGACAGGAAAATCGAACTGAACATCTAGTCTTTTATAAGGACGAAAAACGAATCAGACCCGTGTGCCTTCTGATCTGCACGCGTTTAAGATCCCTCGGCAGTTGAAAATCGTGAAAAGAAGGGCTTTCGCCCGGCTGCCCTGGTTAAAACATTGGGGAGGTTAGTTGATTTTCCAGGTCCCTCCCGTTGAAAGCCGATTAGCTTTCTTGCCTTTCTGAAGTCTTGTTTAAAAAAAAAAGGTGGGTGGCGCTGCACCACGGCGACGTGCTCTCAAAGGGAGAGCAGCCTGAGTTTCACACGGTAAATCCACTGTGACAAAAGAACATGAACATGAACATGAATTGAACATGAACGCGACCATGAATATGAATATGAACATTGAACATTAGCATGAATGCGAATATGAATGTGAACACGAACATGACATGAACGTGACATGAACATGGCATGAACATGAACATGAACATGAACATGAACATGAAAATGAAAATATGGCCTGACCATGTAGAGAGCAAAAGCAAGAACAAGAAGACGACTATTACCTTCTCGTCGACTCTGGAATCAGCAGAAGCACGCTGTCGTTGGTGCTGGAGTTGACTTTCCTCGCTGTCCCTGGAACACTCATCCCCGCTCGGTGATCGGGAATCGCCAGAAGTGTCGCCGTAGCTCGGATCGTCGGCGTGGAACCTGCGCTGGTCGAGCGTTCGAGAGCAAGCGGAGTGGGCTGATGCTCTCTCTGGGAAATCTGCTGCAGCGAGTCTGGAAGCTTCCAGCTCTGCGTCCACTCTGGCCAAAGTTTTCGCTGCCATGGCTTTCGTCACAGCAGCAATGTCAGGGTCGATATTGCTCTTGTTGTTGAAGTCTCTCGGACACACCAGTCCTGCTTCGGCTTCTCGTCTTGGTGGGAACATATCCATGGATTGATCATCGTCGAACTTCACGTAATTAGACGCGTGCAAGGCGACCTTTCCACCTACTTCCAACAAGGCACTCTCCGACTGATCCGTGGGAGGAGAGTCGGGTGGAGTGACGTCATTTCCGCGCACGTTTTCGTTGACGTCGATCGCCTGTTCCACGTCATCTTCCTCTTTTGTAGGAGAGTGTGCATCGTCACGTGATTCTCCTTTCTCCGATAGGTCGCCGGTAGGCCCAGAGGGCGTGGCCTGTGGAACTACCCTGGGGCGTCGTTTTCGCCGTCTGTAATTGTTATTTTCAAACATGTTCTCGCACTTGGGGTCCAGCGTCCAGTAGTTGCCCTTGCCTGGCTTTCCCTTCTCCCGTGGGACCTGAAACAACACAGGATGTCGAACTGACGTAAAAGAAAGCCAGCAATCCATGAGAAGAGAATGATAACACATGCTGAAATGACCACACAAAAAAAACAAAAATAAAAAAACAAAAAAAACAAGGCGAACATCTTGTACAAATCCAAGAATATTAATCCTTTGACTCTCGCACTCTATCCACCAACTGAAAGAACTTAACCCTTTGACTCCTTGAATTGATAAAAAAACAGTCAGAAATCCATGAATTAAGAATGATAATGATAATACGAGTTGAAATGACGAAACAAAAGGGCAAATACCTTCTACAAATCCAAAAACATTCATCCTTTGACTCCCACATCCTATCCACCAACTGAAATAATTTAACCCTTTGACTCCCTGAACT
>JAPXFY010000020.1:61489082-61499082 GCA_030674185.1 Monoplex corrugatus
CACTAACGTCACTGGTGCCGTGTGATGGAGAAGATCCAGAATGATCACGGCACAAGTCTTAAGCATGTTCATAAACCCATGAGCTAGTCAGGTCCTGAGGTCCTACCTCGCCTTTTAAAAAAAAAAAAAAAAATCTTACACCAGTATTGTATCAGTCTATCACTGGAACAATCTTGGCTACATGTAAATGACGTGTGCGTCTGTGTATCTTATCTTCAAAGAAAAGAACGCATAAAATAGATAGATAAATAAATAAACAAATAAATAAAAGGACAGAATCAATACATGACTAGCCACTAAGTATAAACTTGTCTCACATCAGAGACCCCCCTACCCCAGTCAATATTCAAAGTCTCCACTGCCTATAAAAAAAAGGTTATTTCTGTGTACAGGAAAGCTGAAAGGTTCGTTAGGAAATCGTGCCGACATGAGTAAAGCGCTCAACAACAGCAAACTCGTAAACGAACATACACACAAAGAAAATGAAAAGAAATAAAGCAAGAGGAAAATAAAAATAAACAAAGGATGCAGGAAGTGCATGCAATTTGCCTCTGTGCAGATCATGTTTCACTTTATGTAAAGAAATAAATGGAAAAATGAAATGAATTAATAATTGAGCTAATGAATAAATAAACAAATAAATAAATAAATAAATAAATAAATAAATGAATAAATAAATAAATGATGTATTCTTTACACCTTGATAGTATTTAGGCCGCGTTCCATATTGTTATAGTAAAAATATAACAATGATGTAAAACAACAACAACAACATACACACTTGAGACCCACCCTGAGCCCTGGCAGATAGGAGGTCAGATAATGATCATGGTCTCGGTGAGATAATTAGGCGAGATAATAATCATGACCTAAACACGAACAAGCCATGCTAACAATCTCAAATTTTGCATTAAGTTGCTTGCTGTTGTTGTTGTTGTTGTTTTACCTTTTTCTTTTGTTTTGTATTTTGCTTGACTGCAACATAATTGCGCCAATATTTGGTCCGAAAATCAACTGTCTCTAAATTATTCAGAAGCGCTGAACTTCATGGCAGCATCAATGTAGCTTACGACTTACACTTCATAAATTATTGAGTTCATAAACTAGCCAAGGTTATGTATATTAGAAAACAGATCCAACCTCAGCGGTTCAAATAATTTTGAAATAAGCCAGCTGCCGTAGCGTAGTGGTAAGCACAACAGATTTCTGACCAGAAGGGTGTGGGTTCGGTTCCCCGTAAGTCCCTTCAAAAATTATTGTGGGATTTTTCAGCTCCAACTGGCTCCTACTCAGAGCTGAGCATGCTATGGGCCCACTGGGAAGGCTGCGGCCACACAGTCGAGCCTTATCCAGTTCACAGATGCGTCATTGAGGGTATTGCTCAAATTTTCTGACCAACTCTGCAGGTGTCTATATCTCGGGCCTGGTTGACACCAGGATATAGTACGATAGAAAGTGTCGAGTACAGTTCTGTCACACAGTCTCCATCTAAGATGGAACTCCACATTATCAGGGTTATCATCCTCATTGCCATCATTATCTTCACCGCATTGTGGAAAACTGTGTCAGCTTCTGTGGCGATCAACATGGAGTAGGAAATGGAGAGGGGAGGGACGTGAGCACAAAAGAAAACTCCGATTATCCTTAAGAAAGAAGAAGAAAAAACGAAAATGATAATTTTGGATTTTGGATCTTTTTCCAGTCCGGCGAGGTGGTTCAGACATGCGAGCAGTTCAGTTACCTCGGAACTGACACCTCGTCTCCAGGTTCAGTGGTAGACGAACGATTCGCCAAAGCATGGACAGCGATGAACAAATCGAAGCCAATTTTCATCTCGAAGGCCGATGACCAAATCAAGATTAGACTTTTCAAGGCAGCAGTAGAGAGCATCGTATGCTACGGTCTCGAGTCCATACCTCTGACCGAAACTCTCTCGAAATTGATCGACTCTTCTCATCGGCGTATGATCCGCTCGGCACTCGGCATCTACTGGCCAGAGAAAATCTCCACCAAGGCGCTCTGCTCTCGGACTAAGCTCTCACCCTTGAGCAAGACGCTTCGAAGACGCTGACTGAGACTGATCGGGCACAGCCTTCGAATGCAGACAAGGTGTCCCACTCCCCTGGGTGACATATTGTCTGCCAACCTCAGCGACCGTGTCAGCCTTCGACGTGGACAAGGCAGAACCCTGACTCTGAAGGCTGATGTTACGAATGATCTTGACCACCTCGGCGTTTCCCCAGCAATTGTCATGAACATGAACAGCATCCAATTTTCACAGTTGATTGTTTCGTTTTAATTTGCTGAACATAAATATATATATATATATATATATATATATATATGTATATATATATGTATATATATATATATTCTTTATTGAGCTGAGATTACACATCAGATTGGATACATAAAGTCCAAATTTGAATGAATTAGTCCATCACACGATCAAAAAATACTCTACATGCTTACATATATAAACATGTTCTGCCTAATTGTGACGTTGACTTTCGACTTAATGAAACTTGCAGACATAAACGCCTTTTTAGTTCCACAGACTTTCATCAAATTCAATTATAATTTACCATCTGATCAACTGAGTATCTTTCCCATCGTCATCATCAGAGTCTGTGGCCATTAATAAAATGTAGAAAATGAGACCAAAAAACCCAAAAAACAACAACAACAAACATAATAATTAATTACAATATTTATATAGCGCAAAATCTTGATAAAATCAAATCTAAGTGCTGAAACAGACACACACACACGCACGCACGCACACACACGCACGCACGCACGCACACACACACGCACGCACACACACACACACACACACGCGCGCGCACACACACACACGCACACGGCTATAAATGGGGAGAAAGAATAAAAGCAATGGAAAATTATAGAGAGTATATTATATACAATTATATATTACAATGTGATTCCGCTCCGAGTGGAGACAGGCTGCAGAGGGGATTGAGTGAGGTCAGGATTTTGTGCAGAGGAGAAAAGGTGAGTTTTGAGAGCGGACTTGAAGGAGACAAAAGTAGGTTGCTGACGGACTGAGAGAGGAAGTTTGTTCCAGGAGAGCGGACCAGAAACAGAGAAGGCTCGTGGACCATAGGTATAAAAAACGAATACAAACAAACAACAATAAAAGAAAACCCAAGCGATAAAATAGATAGATAGATAGATAGATAGATAGATAAAAAGACAGGTAAACGATAGATAGATAGATAGATAGATAGACAGACAGACAGACAGACAGACAGACAGATAGATAGATAGATAGATAGATAGGTAGATAGATAGATAGATAAAAAGACAGGTAAACGATAGATAGATAAATAGATAGATAGATAGATAGGTAGACAGACAGACAGACAGACAGACAGACAGACAGACAGACAGACAGATAGATAGATAGATAGATAGATAGAAAGACGTAAACAAAGAATGAATGACTCAATGAATCCAATACTTACATTCCCCCCCCCCCCCACACACACACAAAAGAAATTCCCAACGCGTTGTGAACTTAATATTTGTGTCATTTATGTAACGAGGATCTATGAAGACAGAGCGACAATGGCATTTTCATAATGTACAGTACGTCTGTATTGGAACGTTCTAGCCCATTTTGAATATTTTCTTGCTTGATAATGACAGGTGTGACCACTAAGAAAATGTTCTTGCTTAATAATGACAAGAGTGACCACAATGAAAATTTTCTTGCTTAATAATGACGTTTTTGACCGCTTTGAATATTTTCTTGTCTAATAATGGTAGGTTTGACCACTATCAACATTTTCTTGCTTAATAATGACAGGTTTAACCACTAAAAAGTTTCTCGCATAATAATGACAGATGTGACCACTATGAAAAATTTCTTGCTTAATAATGACAAGTTTGACCAATTTGAATATTTTCTTGCTTAGTAATGGTAGGTTTGACCACTATGAAATTTTTCTTGCTTAATAATGACAGGTTTGACCACTTTGAATATTTTCTTGCTTTAATAATGAAATAATGACAAGTTTGACCACTTTGAATATTTTCTCGCTTAATAACAAGTTTGACCACTTTGAATATTTTCCTGCTTAATAACTAGAGGTTTGGCCACTTTGAATATTTTCCTGCTTAATAATGACGTGTTTGACCACTGTGAAAATTTTCTTGCTTAATAATGACGTGTTTGACCACTATGAAAATTGTCTTGCTTAATAATGACAAGTTTGATCGCTTTGAATATTTTCCTGCTTAATAACGGCAAGTTTGACAACTTTGTGGACTTTGAATATTTTCTTGCTTAATAACAAGTTTGACCACTTTGAATAATGTATTGCTTAACAACAAATTGACCACTTTGAATATTTTCTTGCTTAATAACAAGTTTGACCACTTTGAATATTTTCTTGCTTAGTAATGACAAGTTTAACCACTCTGAATATTTTCTTGCTTGATTATGACGGGTTTGACCTCTGAATATTTTCTTGGTTAATAATGACAGGTTTGGCCACTTTGAATATTTTCTTGCTTAGTAATGACAGGTTTGACCACTTTGAATATTTTCTCGCTTAATATTCACTTTTTTTTTAACAAGACTTCAGAAAAGCAAGAAGGCTAATTGGTCTTCAAGGGGTGGGACCTGGGAAATCAACCTGTCTCTCCAATGTTTTATATCAAGGCAGCCGGGCAATACCCTGCTCTTCACGATTTTCAACTGCCGTGGGATCTTTACCGTGCGCATGCAGAATGCAGACGGGTCCGACTCATTTTTCGTCCTCTTCCAAAGGACTAGACGTTCAGTAAGATATTCTGGTCAAACTGAAGAGAAAAGTCGAGGCCTCTACGGGGAGCGAACCCTAGAACCTCGAATTTATTGGCAGGCGAACGTCTGAACCATTCTGCCACTTTTCTCCCTGTCTATGACAGGTTTGACCATTTTGAATATTTTCTTGCTTAATAATGGTAAGTTTGATTTTGAATATTTCCTTGCTTAATAATGACAGGTTTGACCATTTTGAATATTTTCCTGCTTAATAATGACAGGTTTGACCACTTTGAATATTTTCTTGCTTAATAATGGTAAGTTTGATTTTGAATATTTCCTTGCTTAATAATGATAGGTTTGACCATTTTGAATATTTTCCTGCTTAATAATGACAGGTTTGACCATTTTGAATATTTTCCTGCTTAATAATGACAGGTTTGACCACTTTGAATATTTTCTTGCTTAATAATGGTAAGTTTGATTTTGAATATTTCCTTGCTTAATAATGACAGGTTTGACCACTTTGAATATTTTCTTGCTTAATAATGGTAAGTTTGATTTTGAATATTTACTTACTTACTTAATAATGACAGGTTTGACCAGAATACCCTTCACGAACACTTAAAAGGAAAGACGTAAGAGAGAAAACCCCCAAGGGCACCTGGCGACGCACGACACAAAGCTCTGAAACATACCCGGGGTACTTATTACTACTGTTCAAGAGGCTGGCCCAAACAGGACAGAAGCAGGGAACCTTTGTTGCTGCTCTACTATCTATACCTACCGACAGCATTCATGCATGGGAAATAGTTTAAGTAAATATGATGATATCTATTTTTGTGTTTTAGGTAGTTATGAGAAAAACGTGTGTCTGAAGTATGTAAGAATTTCGCATGGGCTTGTTGACTCTCGTGGACAGAGCCGAGGATTGGAGATTTGATAACATTTCGAGTTTAACCTTTTGACTCTCGCACCCTGTCCATCAGCATCCTGCATCGTTAACCATGCTAACAACGCAAAAAACTTAACCCTTTGACTCCCTCAAAGGGTTAAGTTTTTGGATTTGGTGGATAGGGAGAGGGAGTCAAAGGGTTAATCCTGCCCCGCAACATGAAAACTGGCCTGTTCCTTGCCTATCTTAATAACCCTTTGACTCCCGCACCCTATCCACCAACTGCAAAAACTTAACCCTTTGACTTCCTCAGCCTTTCCACTAGCTTAACTTAACCCTTTGACTCCATCATCCTTCTCACCAGCTTCCTGCAGGAGGCTGGTGAAAAGGCTGAGGATTTCAAAGGGTTAATTTTTTTTTGCTCTGTATAGTGTACGCAAAGCAACGTGCTTGCCGCTCCACGGAGCTTAAAATGAATGAATGATTGAAGAATGCTGGAGAGACAAATAAAAATTAATAGGAACAAGAATACAGAAGAATGAAGGGAAGAAATGCTAAATGAAATGATTAAAAAAAGATAGAATGAATGAATAGAAAATGCACAAGAAATGAATGAAAAGAGAAGAAAGGAAGGAAAAGCAAAAAAAAAGATAGAATACAAAGAAAATGAGAGAAGAGAAAAAGCAAAGAGAATGTTGCAATGAGGAAAAGAGAAGAAGGAAATGAGAGAGAGAGAGAGAGAGGAGGAGAGAGAGAGAGAAGAGAGAGAGAGAGAGAAGAGAGAGAGAGAGAAAGAGAGAGAGAGAGAGAGACAGAGAGAGAAAGAGAGAGAGAGAAGAGAGAAAGAGAGACAGATGAAGAGAGAGAGAAGAGATGACGAGAGAGAAGAGAGAGAGGAAGAGAAAGAGAGAGAGAGAGAAGACAGAAGAAGAGAGAAGAGAAGAAGAGAGAGAGGAAAGAGAGGAGAGAGAAAAGAAGAGAGAAGAAGAGAGAAGAGAGAGAAAGAAGAGACAGAGAGAGAAAGAGAGAAGAAGAGAGAAGTAAGAAGAGAGAGAGACAGAAGAAGACAAAGAGAGAGAGAAGAGAGAGAGAGCAGATAGATGAGTAATACAGGATAGTCGAGAAGAGGGAGACAACAGCAAAGATCAACTAAAATGAAGAGAGTAAAAAAAAATGATTGTACAGGCATCAAAGGGGAGAGAGAGAAGAGAAGAAGAGAGAGAGAGGAGAAGGAGAGAGAGAGAAGAGAAAGAGAGAGAAGAGAGAAAGAGAGGAGAGAGAGAGAGAAGAGAAGAAGAGAAGAGAGAGAGAGGAGAGAAGAGAAGAGAGAGAGAGAGAGAGAAGAGAAAGAGAGAGAGAGAAAGAGAAGAAAGAGAAAGAGAAGAGAAAGAGAGAGAGAGAAGAGAGAGAGAAAGAAGAGAAAGAAAGAAAGAAGAGAGAGAGAGGAGAGAGAGAGAGAGAGAGAGGAGAGAGAGAGAGAAGTACAAAAGAGAAGAAATCTTGCAAATACGAATAGTCTAGATGTGATAGTTTATTACTAAGATACGTGATTCAGTTTGACTCTATTTTACTAAAAAAAAAGTTGTCATTTCATTTCTGTTTGCAGAAAAGGTGGCTTTTGTGTTGTTATTATCATAAAGCGGTTATTCTTAGTTATTCATTCATTTATTGTCATAAAACATTTTATCTATCTATCTATCTATCTATCTATCTATCTATCTATCTATCTATCTATCTATCTATCTGTCTATCTATCTATCTATCGATCTACCTATCTATCTATCTATCTATCTATCTATCGATCTATCTATCTATCGATCTATCTATCTATCTGTCTGTCTATCTGCCTATCAATCTATCTATTGAATATTTATTTATTCATTTATCTCGATCTATCTGTCTGTCTATCTATCTGCCTATCAATCTATCTATTGAATATTTATTTATTCATTTATCTGTTTCACTTTGTCTCATCAAAACTGAAATTTTCCCGTGTGAAATGCAAGCCACTTTCCACGGGGAAATCACATCGCCGTAGTACGGCGCCACTGGTTCTTTTCTCTTTTTCCCCTTCTATTTGCGTGTATTTTTGTTTGTACCAGTAAATGGGCTTTGCCCCCCCCCCCCCCCCCAACATAATTTTACCAGAGACAACTCTTTGGTTGCTGAGGGATCTTAAACGTGTGATAAAGGCATGTTGCACACGGCGCCTCAACTTATCGTCTCATCCAAAAAGATTACCATCCAGACTACATCTCAAAATCTATTAGAAATGGAGGAAGGGGGAGCAATGAAAATCCCAGTCTGAAAAAAAAGAAAGAAAGAAAAAAAAAAAAAAGAGAAAAAAAAGAAAAAAAAAAAAAAAAAAAAAAAAAGTAAGAAAACTAACGACAATAAAATCGCACTGATCATTTGAACTGCATACTAAACGTAAATAATTTTCACATCGCTTTGAAATGTAATTAGGGGATTTGTTACAACAACAACAACAACAAAAAAAAAAACAGACGCAAGGATAATCTTGCCAAGTAGAGTAATTGTTGGTACGTTGTCAGAGTCTAAGAGAGAGAAAGCAAAGTTCTCTCCATTGCAATGATACAAACAAAGATAAAAACAAAAAAGCAAGCACGCAGATGTTTTACTCTACAGAATAAGTGTCTGGTCTGATTTAAAAAAAAAAAAAAAGGTGGGGGTAGGCAGCAACCTAATTTGTTAGTTGATACATGTAAAAGCAAGTTGACTGTTTCAGAGCGAAAATGATGGTCTATATTCGAAAATGTTTGTCATTTGATGAAATTTGACACGGAAGACAGTCAAACGGTCAAAAATGAAGATACTTTGAAAAGTTTAAACACAAGCACAGATTTGAATCATTAAATAGATAGATAGATAGATAGATAGATAGATAGATAGATAGATAGATAGATAGATGGATAGATAGATAGATAGATAGATAGATAGATAGATAGACAGATAGATAGATAGATAGATAGATAATAGACAGATATTAACAGAAAGAAGGAAACAGGTTTATAAATAAAATAAAAACAAAAAACATACACAGACGAATAAAATAATACGGTAAATAAGCCATTAAAAACATAAAACTCTTGGAAAACAATTTAAAGACAAGAAAACTTAATACTACATAGGCCTAAATAAATGAATAAATGAATAAATAAGTAAAGACAAGAAAACTGAATACTACATAGTCCTAAATAAATGAATAAATGAATAAGTAAGTAAAGACAAGAAAACTGAATACTACATAGGCCTAAATAAATTAATAAATGAATAAGTAAGTAAAGACAAGAAAACTGAATACTACATAGATCTAGGCCTAAATAAATTAATAAATGAATAAGTAAGTAAAGACAAGAAAACTGAATACTACATAGGCCTAAATAAATTAATAAATGAATAAGTAAGTAAAGACAAGAAAACTGAATACTACATAGGCCTAATAAATTAATAAATGAATAAGTAAGTAAAGACAAGAAAACTTAATACTACATAGGCCTAAATAAATGAATAAATGAATAAATAAGTAAATAAATATAACACTTATGCAACGAAAAAAAAAAACCGGACTTTTTTCAGGGTTACGATAATTTTGGACGCTTGTATACACGTTGTTTCGTTAAAACTGCGCAGGCGATATGTTGCTGCACAGTCTACATACTCCGTCTTCGGTGAGGGTGCACACAGGGTGTTTTCATGTTTCCAAAAGTCAACGAATACAGACATGAACATACAGGATCTTTAACGCGCGTATATGACGTTCTGCGTGGCATATACACAAGAGGAGTTTTTAGACATTTACACACATGTTCACCAGGGAGATCAAGAAAAAAAAATCAAATCAAAATCAGCTGAATTTTTTTGGCAGTTCTAAGCATTGAACGGTCAACAACGCACCACATCGGCACGGCGCTCGGTCATCTCATATGCGCTTTCACCCACCATCTCGTACGATAATCAACACAACAAAAGTGTACGGAAAACACCCGAAGACTTGAGCACACCTAACGAGCGGGACCGTCAATTTTAATTAAAAAAAAAAAGAACAAAAAAAGAAGAGGAAAGAAAAGAGAAATAAACAGACAAATAAATAAACAAACAAACAAATAAGCATTTATTCATCCATGTATGTATTACTGTAAAGCGGTTGGGGAGATATCAAGACGAAATTTCTGCTAAGGGGAAAAAATTATTTCTTTTTCTTTTTTTTTTTCTTTTTTCTTTTTTAGTCTTTTTTGTTTCCCCCATTTTTTCTTGAGTGTGGGAGCGGTGTTTAAGCGAGAAAAAATTTCTTTTGAAGCAATCCTGGA
>JAPXFY010000020.1:61509082-61514082 GCA_030674185.1 Monoplex corrugatus
CACGCACACACACACACACACATTCTTACAAACACACACGCGCACAGCAACGCACACACACGCACACACACACGTACACACACACATACGCAAGCACACACACGCAGCAATATATAAACACAGTATGCCTCTTTATTCATATGAAAAATCTGTTAATCTTTCTTCATTACATAAGTCAGTGTTTAAATGTTAATATTCTGTGGTTTCTTATGTGTCTTCTTACTTGTATAGCTTTAATGTTTGTTGTTATCTTATTGTGTATGTAATTGTGAACATTTTTTTTATCACCTTTTGCCTTTCTTGCGAAATGTAAAGCGCTGGTGAGCATGTTTTTATATGGAATATGCGCTATACAATTAAACTTTATTATTATTATTATTATTATCCTTGAGCGATAATTAATTTTTGAAGTCTTACGTCTGAATTCTCTCTGTGTGTGTGTATGTGTGTGTGTGTGTGTGTGTTCGCGCGCGCGCGCGTGTGTGTGTGTGTGTGTGTGTGTGTGCGTGTGTGTGTGTCTGTGAGTCTGTGTGTGTCTCTCTCTTATTCTTTCTTTCTGTCTGTCTGTCTCTCTCTCTCTGTTTCTGTCTGTCTGTATGTCTGTCTGTCTGTCTGTCTGTCTCTCTCCTCTGTTAATGGTGCACATTTTTTTTTCTCTTGAGTTATTTTTTTAATTTCTTTTCTTACAATGCTAAAATAATTTTGTTAATTTTGTAGTATCTTAATTCATACTTCAGTGTATTATAATGCAAGTTGATCAGCAACAACAGACATGTAAGTTGGCTATGTGCTAATGTCTTCACCTCTGGAAGAAAAACATCATCATCATCATCATCAGGTGCCCTGCCGCATGGCGTTGGCGACCATGGACCTCCAACCATCTCTATCTCTCGTTGCCCCCAGCATCTCCCCCACCCTCCTCATCCCCACCCACTCTGCAAGTCCGTCCAGCATTCTCTCCCTGGGTCTACCTGGTGCTCTCTTTCTCTCCAACTTTCCCGTTGTGACCAGGTGCTCCAAATCCCCTTTCCTCATAAAATGGCCTATAAATGTTGCTTGTCTTTTCCTAATCTTCCTTATGAGTGATCTATTTGTGTCTGCCTCCATCAAGACTGTCTCGTTTGTTTTCTTTGCTGTCCTTGGAACTCTCAACATTCTTCTGAGAAACCACATCTCGGCTGCCTCGATCCTGCTCTGGCTTTGCTTGCTGACTGTCCACGCCTCGCATCCATACAACAGTATTGGTTCTATATAACATTCAAGGACTCTCTTTCTGATGTTAATTGATAGGCATTGAAAAAAAAAAACATTGATTTTATATCTCCACCTCACCCACCTCCTCTCTATTTAGTTTTTATACTTTAACCTTTTGACTCCCGCACATTATCCACCAACTGCAAAAAAAAAATTAACCTTTTCATTCCCTCACCCTATCTACCAGCTTCATGCAGGAAGCGGGTGGATATAATAAGGGAGCCAAAGGATTAAGTTTTTACTTTGCTAGCATGATTGATAATGCAGGATGCTGGTGGACAGAATGCAAGAGTCAAAGGGTTAAGCGAAAATTTGTTTACTTGTAATTGTGTAAGTGGACTTTTCCATATGGACAACCTGTTGATTTGTTGCCGTGGGTTATTTTACGTGCGCTATGCACTTGCCCCGCACAGAACCTCGGTTTCTGTCAAGTTGATGATCGTATTTCATTCTCATTTTTCCCTTCTTCTCCTTAATCCGGAAGGAGAAATGATTGAGACTGAACGAAGCCGTGTGTGTGTGTGTGTGTGTGTGTGTGTTTGTGTGTGTTTGTGAGTGTGTGCGTTTGTGTTTGTGTGTGTGTTTGTGTGTTTGTGAGTGTGTATGCGTTTGTGTTTGTGTGTGTTTGTGTGTGTGTGTGTGTTTGTGTGTGTAGTATGTGTGTAGAGTGTGTAGTAAGTGTGTGTGTGTTTAAGAGAGAGAGAGAGAGAGAGAGAGTGTGTGTGTGTGTGTGAGCAAGAGAGAGCGAGAAAAAGTGTGTGTGTGTGTGTAGTGTGTGTGTGTGTGTGTGTGAGTGTGTGTGCGTGTGTGCGTGTGGAGTATGTGGAGTGTGTGTGTGCGTGTGTGTGTATGTGTGTGTGTGTGTGAGGGGGGAAGAGAGAGGGGGAACGAAAGAGAGAGAGACAGGGAAAGAAAGAAGGGAAAGAGAGAGACACAAAGAGAGAGACATACAAATAGAGAGACAGAGAGAGAGAGAGGACAGAGAGAGACAGAGACAGAGACAGAGAGACAGAGACAGAGACAGAGAGAGAAAGAGAGAGAGAGAGACAGAAAAAGAGACACAGAGAGAGAAAGAGAGAGAGAGAAGACAGACAGACAGACAGACAGAGACAGACAGAGACAGAGACACAGAGAAAGAGAGATTACAGATCACAGATGACAAATACAAAGCACAGACCAACAAGGACCAGAATAAAACAAAGCCTGCAGAAAAGAGAAAGAACCCTTGTTGAAAGCCTTTCTTGGACTGATGATGGTATGGTGAGCTTATGGTTAACTTTCTGCTTTGCTGATCGCCTGCAGACAGGAGAATAGCCATCAGCGTTTCCACTTCAGAGAAAAAGAATGTTTGAAGCCATTATTCCCACGCATAATAGGAAACAAACAAACTACGTAGAAATTAACCCTTTTACTTCTTCATCATACATATTCCCATGCATAAAAGCAAAAACAAACACGCTACGTAGAACTTAACCCTTTCACTCCTTCGCCCAGTGCACTAGCAGTAGAACTGGTGACGGCGTGAAGTATTGAAAAGATCCAATCCTACCTAACGTTTGTTTTAACTCTCATTTTATGTCAGCCTTACGAATGATAATGAGGATAGGGTGAGGGAGTGAAACAGTTAAATTTCTACTTACCGGTAGTGTGTTTGTTCAGCTTTTATAAACAAGAGTAATAGCTTCAAGCATCCGTTTTCAAGTGTGGAAGGTGATGGGTTTTGCTTCGAGAAGTTTTTGAATGAAGTGCCAGTTGTTCCTGTTTGCAGGAGATCGCCCTTTAGGAACTGGTAGTTTATGTATACAGTAGGAGACCTTATGACCCTGAAACACAATTGAAAGTCTACACAGAGCTTTGAATGGACAGACGCAGAGGACCTTCGTTACTGTTCTACATACTAGTGGGCAGTAAGCAAGTTTGTATACTGTATTGTGAGGCATTTCTTTTTGATCACACTAGATTTACCATTTGAAATTCGGACTGCTTTCCCCAAGGAAAGCGCGTCGCCGCAGTCCAGTGCCACCCATTTTTACTTGTATTTTCCCGCATATATGCCTTTTCGTTTACCTATAAAAATTGATTTTCTCCACAGAATTTTGCCAGAGGCAACTCTTTTGTTGCTGTGGGATCTTTCATTGCAGAAGAGACCTTGGTTTAACCCTTTGACTCCCGCACGCTGTCCATCTGCATTCTGCATTGTCAACCATGCTAGCAAAGATAGATTCGTATGGAGGGCCACGATCGCCAACGCCATGGGGTAAAGCACATGATGATGGTGATGATGATGATGTTGATGATGATGAGTGGTTTAAGCACCTATCTACGAAGCGAGAGACCCAGGAAGCTGGTGGATAGGGTGAGGGAGTGAAAGGGTTAAATTTTTTTAGTTGGTGGATCAGGTGTGGGAGTCAAAGGGTTAAGTTTTTGCAGTTGGTGGATCAGGTGTGGGAGTCAAAGCGTTAAGTTTTTGCAGTTGGTGGATCAGGTGTGGGAGTCAAAGGGTTAAGTTTTTGCAGTTGGTGGATCAGGTGTGGGAGTCAAAGGGTTAAGATTTAGTGGAGTGGACAGTGTTTGTGTGTATGTGGAGGGGGGTGGGGGTGGGGGTGGGGAGCGTGTGTGGAAGAAAAATCTGTCCTGTCTGTGATTTGAACCGGGTTTCTCGCTTTGTAGATAGGAGCTACAGGCCCCGAGGACACGCTGCAGAAGACGATTTATTTCATTCTACAGATTAAAACTCCGTCAGCGATGAAAGAAGAAAAAGAAACAACAACAGAATTTCCCTGATGCCAGCTGAGTTTCAGTTTCAGTTTCACAAGATGACGGCTCCGCACTCGGAACGAATTCCATATGCACTAACGTCACAGGTGCCACGTGTATGGTGACACATGCCTTAAGCCTGCACATAAACCAATGAGTTGGCCAGGTCTTGAAAAACACTATGCATCGACCAGTATGGATTCTAGTGGCCTGATCTCCATGCTTAAAACGCAGTGGCTGTGGGTTCAACCATCTGTTTTCTCGCAGGCTGGTTGGCTCTTTTGGTAGAGCCGTGGACCCAAAGATCTCCTATCTCGAGTTCAATCCCAGCCCACTGTATTAAAAAAGCTAGCCTCTTCACTGTTCATTTAATGCTTCCATCATTCTGGTAGTTTCAGAGTAGTGTTCCATAGCTCCCTTCCCACCTACCTTCTTCCCCGTTTCAAAACCTTGTCAGCGCATATGGTTTTGCGTAAGCTTTTGATTTGGTTTGATTGATATGGTTCAGTTTTTACGTCGACACCCACCTCAGGTGATATGGCCGACGGGGATAATCATCCCAGAGAAGTGGGGTAAGGGGACTTATCTAATCCTATACCGACACCACCAGAACAACGATGATGTTAAGATGGAACAGTGAGAAGGCCAGTTTTAATGTAGCGCGCCACGGGATTCGAACCCACAACCATTAGCATGTGAATCCGAAGCTCAAACCAACTGAACTGCTGGGGCCCGCTTTGCATAAGTTAACGGAGTCTACCAGATAAGTACTGACAGATTTGGAAGGAACGCATATGGAGTTCTCCGAGAGTGAGGAATTCCTTTTGACCAAACTCCATAATTTATTTCTGAACTTCATTAACCCTTTTATTCCTGCTTCCCGCATTGTCAGCCATGACAGCAAAGACAAAAACTTAACCCTTTCACTCACCTTTCACTCCGTATTCTAAGCACCAGCTTCCTGCAGGAGGAAGCTGGTGGATAGGGTG
>JAPXFY010000020.1:61529082-61531582 GCA_030674185.1 Monoplex corrugatus
TAACCATCCCAGGGGAGATGGGAAAGGGGGTATCTAATCCTATACTGACACCACCAGAACAACAATGATGTTAAGATGAAACAGTGAGAAAGCCAGTTTTAATGTAGCGCACCCCGGGATTTGAACCCACAACCAATAGCTGTTTGATTGGAACTGTTCGAGGACCTTTTGGCTTTTGTCTTTGGGTCTATTTTCCACAGTATCAGGTTTGTACTTACAGGCGGAAGTCTTAACTGTTTGGCATTATTTTGTGAAGTCATTTCTAATTGAGAAAGGTCTACGAGTCTCCCTTGACTTGAGCATGAACATTGTATCTGTAATAACGATGTCACACAGAGGACATTTTCAGTTTACATGATTAGCTATGATGACATAAACATAAATTGTACTTGTAATACTTATGTCATAAACCTGAAAATTTCAGTTTCCATGATAAACTATGATATAAGATGTAAGTTCTACTTATGTCATAAACCTGAAAATTTCAGTTTCCATGATAAACTATGATATAAGATGTAAGTTCTATTGCATAGTAATGCCATAAACATGAAAATTTCAGTTTCCACGATAAACTATGATATAAGATGTAAGTTCTATTGTATAGTAATGCCATAAACATGAAAATTTCAGTTTCCACGATAAACTATGATATAAGATGTAAGTTCTATTGTATAGTAATGCCATAAACATGAAAATTTCAGTTTCCACGATAAACTATGATATAAGATGTAAGTTCTATTGTATAGTAAT
Source organism: Monoplex corrugatus (assembly GCA_030674185.1). Lineage (NCBI taxonomy): Eukaryota > Metazoa > Mollusca > Gastropoda > Littorinimorpha > Ranellidae > Monoplex > Monoplex corrugatus. The sequence continues at coordinate 61,529,833 of JAPXFY010000020.1, forward strand.
GCCATAAACATGAAAATTTCAGTTTCCACGATAAACTATGATATAAGATGTAAGTTCTATTGTATAGTAATGCCATAAACATGAAAATTTCAGTTTCCACGATAAACTATGATATAAGATGTAAGTTCTATTGTATAGTAATGCCATAAACATGAAAATTTCAGTTTCCACGATAAACTATGATATAAGATGTAAGTTCTATTGTATAGTAATGCCATAAACCTGAAAATTTCAGTTTCCACGATAAACTATGATATAAGATGTAAGTTCTATTGTATAGTAATGCCATAAACCTGAAAATTTCAGTTTCCACGATAAACTATGATATAAGATGTAAGTTCTATTGTATAGTAATGCCATAAACATGAAAATTTCAGTTTCCACGATAAACTATGATATAAGATGTAAGTTCTATTGTATAGTAATGCCATAAACATGAAAATTTCAGTTTCCACGATAAACTATGATATAAGATGTAAGTTCTATTGTATAGTAATGCCATAAACCTGAAAATTTCAGTTTCCACGATAAACTATGATATAAGATGTAAGTTCTATTGTATAGTAATGCCATAAACATGAAAATTTCAGTTTCCACGATAAACTATGATATAAGATGTAAGTTCTATTGTATAGTAATGCCATAAACCTGAAAATTTCAGTTTCCACGATAAACTATGATATAAGATGTAAGTTCTATTGTATAGTAATGCCATAAACATGAAAATTTCAGTTTCCACGATAAACTATGATATAAGATGTAAGTTCTATTGTATAGTAATGCCATAAACATGAAAATTTCAGTTTCCACGATAAACTATGATATAAGATGTAAGTTCTATTGTATAGTAATGCCATAAACATGAAAATTTCAGTTTCCACGATAAACTATGATATAAGATGTAAGTTCTATTGTATAGTAATGCCATAAACATGAAAATTTCAGTTTCCACGATAAACTATGATATAAGATGTAAGTTCTATTGTATAGTAATGCCATAAACCTGAAAATTTCAGTTTCCACGATAAACTATGATATAAGATGTAAGTTCTATTGTATAGTAATGCCATAAACATGAAAATTTCAGTTTCCACGATAAACTATGATATAAGATGTAAGTTCTATTGTATAGTAATGCCATAAACCTGAAAATTTCAGTTTCCACGATAAACTATGATATAAGATGTAAGTTCTATTGTATAGTAATGCCATAAACATGAAAATTTCAGTTTCCACGATAAACTATGATATAAGATGTAAGTTCTATTGTATAGTAATGCCATAAACATGAAAATTTCAGTTTCCACGATAAACTATGATATAAGATGTAAGTTCTATTGTATAGTAATGCCATAAACATGAAAATTTCAGTTTCCACGATAAACTATGATATAAGATGTAAGTTCTATTGTATAGTAATGCCATAAACATGAAAATTTCAGTTTCCACGATAAACTATGATATAAGATGTAAGTTCTATTGTATAGTAATGCCATAAACATGAAAATTTCAGTTTCCACGATAAACTATGATATAAGATGTAAGTTCTATTGTATAGTAATGCCATAAACATGAAAATTTCAGTTTCCACGATAAACTATGATATAAGATGTAAGTTCTATTGTATAGTAATGCCATAAACATGAAAATTTCAGTTTCCACGATAAACTATGATATAAGATGTAAGTTCTATTGTATAGTAATGCCATAAACATGAAAATTTCAGTTTCCACGATAAACTATGATATAA
>JAPXFY010000020.1:61541582-61549082 GCA_030674185.1 Monoplex corrugatus
CCTGTCAAAAATAATGCAATGGTCCAAACTGTGATCCTGGCAAAGATTCCAGAATGGTCCAATCTTTTATCCTGACAAAAAAATGGAATACTCCAAACTCAGCACGTTTGATCTTGTCTCTGCCCACCCAGAAGACACCCAGATTCATTTCTTTTTCTCGGGATGAACGACAGACTGGAGGAACCACGAGAAGGGACGCGTTATTTTAACCCTTTATTCCCGCACCCTATCCACCAATACATTGCATTGTCAACCATGCTAGGAAAGAGAAACGTAACTCTTTGACTGCCAGCCTACTTCTATCTATCTATCTATCTATCTGTCTTCTTCTATTTCTATCTGTCTATCTGCCTGTCTATCTATCTATCTATCTGTCTATCTATCTATCTATCTATCTATCTATCTATCTATCTGTCTGTCTGTCTGTCTATTTCTTCTTCTATCTATCTATCTATCTATCTATCTATTATCTGTCTATCTATCTATCTATCTATCTATTATGCTGTCTATCTATCTATCTATCTATTATCTATCTATCAGTCTTTATGTATGTATGTATCTATTATCTATCTTCTATCTGTCTGTCTATCTATCTCTATCTGTCTATATCTATCATCTATCTTCTATTATCTGTCTATGCTATCTATCATCTATTCTATCTATATCTATCTGTCTATCTATCATCTATTACTATCTGTCTGTCTGTCTGTCTGTCTGTCTCTATCTATCTATCTATTATTAATCTATACACAACATATAATAACGATACAAAAGAGACAGATAAATAGACAGACAGACAGACAGACAATATAGATAGACAGACAGACAGACAGACAGATAGATAGATAATAATACATAGATACATAATACATAGGCAGATGGATAGATAGATGACGAGACAGATACATAGATAGATAAATTAGAAAGAAATTATGGGTAGAACTGGACAGAAGGTCCTCAGAGGAGAAACCTAACTCAAGAAAGTGTATCACAAGTACAAAATTTAATATGCAAATCATGGGTATAACAATCTTTTCTTTACGTTACAGAACACACACCACACACACACACATACACACACACACACACACACACACCCCACCACACACACACACACACACACAACCACGCACGCACGCCGCACGCACACAAATACACACACCACACATGCACACAGACACACGAAGACACAAACTGTATTATACAAACACATCTCACACACACACACACACACACACACACCACCACACACACACACACAACACAACACACACACACACACACACACACACACACACACACACACACACACACACAACCACAACATATCGTTTTTGTCCTAGCACCGAATTCAACACAAAAACCATTTTTCCGGTGACACCGCCCAAGCTCACTCTCCCTTCAAATCTCTGGTTCCGTTAAAATTAATGATAGGAGAGGCGAAGATGCTATCACAGGGCCCGTCAACGAGCATTTTAAGCGCTGTTTGTACAGAGGCTGGGGCCCGTATCACGAGGGAAATCGTTCCGATAAAAAACACACGAGCGACTTAGAGGAAAGTAAAACACCCCACGGCCACGGATGTGGGTATTATCGTATCGAGGTCTCCGGGAATACTAGCTTAAATAGCTGAACACTTTTTTAAACACAGCGTAGATCTTTGTGCTCGTGTGCCACCGATTTAAAAATGGTCAACAGACCGAAGAAAAAAAAAACATTCTAAGAGAGAGAACGTAGAATGTTTAATTTGGGTGTAGAAATAGGATGTGTTTATATTGTGGATGCCCATTCTTTTGCATAAATTGAGTTATTCAAACGAACGTTGCTTCTTCTTCTTAATAATAATAAATAATAATAATGATATAATAATATATAATAAATAAAATAATAATAATAATAATAATAACAATAATGATATGATAATGATAACGATAACAATAACAACAACAACAACAAGGATACTTATACTAATGTTAATACTATACTAATACTAATGATGATGATGATGATGATGATGATGATGATGATGATGATGATGATGATATGATAGTATGATTACAGTATTTATTTACGGCGCCAAATCTTGACAATTCAAATCAAAGCGCACTCACGCACCAGGCATACGCATACGCATCATCGCAAAGACCACCTTACAATATTTAATATTAAAAAATAGATTAGCTTTACATTAGCTTACATTAGCATTTGGCGTATTTAACGCTTGATTAACTTTTTGATTCTCTCATCCTATCTGCCAGGAACCCGCATTGTCAGCTATGAAAGCCAAGCAAAAATTTAACCTTTCACCTCCTTACCCTTTCCATCAATTCCTGCAGGATGCCGGCGCATAGGGTGAGGAGTGAAAGGGTTAAGTTTTTGCAGCAGTCCGGGCGGGTCGGTTCTTTTGACCGAGCCATGGACTCAAGATCTGATATCTCGAGTTCAATCCTAGCCCTGCAACATTAAAAGCTGGCCAGCTGGCTGCCCTACTTAATGTTTCCACCATTTTGGTGGTGTCAGCTTACTGTTTGATAGATCCACTGGCTTGTTAGCTGCCCATCTTAATGTTCCACATTTTGGTGGCGTCAGCTTACTGTTTGATAGTCCACTGGCTGTTAGCTGCCCATCTTAATGTTTCCATCATTTGGTGGCGTCAGCTTACTGTTTGATAGTCCACTGGCTTGTTGCTGCCCATCTTAATGTTTCCATCATTTTGGTGGTGTCAGCTTACTGTTTGATAGATCCACTGGCCTGTTGGCTGCCCATCTTAATGTTTCCATCATTTGGTGGGTCAGCTTAGTGTTTGATAGATCCACTGGCCTGTTGGCTGCCCATATTAATGTTCCACCATTTGGTGGTGTCAGCTTAGTGTTTGATAGATCCACTGGCCTGTTGGCTGCCCATCTTAATGTTTCCATCATTTGGATGGTGTCAGTTAGTGTTTCAAGTCCACTCCTGTTCGACTGCCATCTAAATGTTTCCAGGCATTAGGTCTGTCAGTTTGTGAGTTTGGGTGGATCCACTGGCATTGTTCGAGCTGCCCATCTTAATGTTTCCATCATTTTGATGGCGTCAGCTTAGTGTTTCACAAGTCCCTCCTCCCCAGTTCCAAGACCTGGCCAGCGCATGGGGTTTTGCGCAGGCTTAAGGAATCTGTCAGATAATTGTTGGCAGATTTGGGTGGAGCACATATGGAATTGTTCGAGTGCTATGAATTCCTCTTGATCAAACTCCAAGCTCCAGATATGGTGCAGAAATGAAAGGATTAATCTTCTGTCCTTGTCTCACTCTGTGATTTCCTCCATTGTTCTGTTTGGTCTTGTCTCATCAGTTTTATCCATTTACTTGTGATTTTTCGCTTTGTTGTTGAAATGCTTTTCCCTGCGTGATGGTGGTAAAAATGTATCTATGTGCCTCTACCATGGTCTCTTGCCTCTCTCACAACACCATCACTCCACATACAACACACACTCATAACACACTCACACACACGCACGCAGACACAACACACACACACACACACACACACATACATACACACACACACACACACACACACAAACAAACAACAAACACTCACACACACACGCACACACCAGACACACACACACACACCACGCACCACACAACACACACCACCACACACAAAACACAACAATACACACATAACACAAACACACACATAAACACACACACTACACACACACTACACACACACACACACACACACACACACACACACACACACACACACACACACACACACACACACACACTACACACACACACCACTACACACACCACACACACCCTCCCCCCCTCCCCCCCACACACATGTAGGGACTTTTTTTCTCTCATTTTTCTTCCTGTCCTTTTTCATACTGTCCTCCTTATTCTGGTTGATATGAAACACTAGCTGATAACACCAGAACGATTGAAGCACTGAGATGGGCAACGAACACAGACACCATTTGTCTTGCCGTTTACGGGAACCACCCGCGCTAATGGGTACAAAACATTTGACAGCGCAAATCTAACATCAAAATTGCTTAGGAGTTGTTATTGTTGTTGTTGTTGTTGTTGTTTAAAGCCCCAGCCGACTGCGCAGAACCGTATCAGGGCTATAACCACTTCAAAACATACAAAACATCAACAGGAAAAAAAAAAAAGAAAATTAAGTACACATATCGATGCATTCGCGACATAATCTAAGGACATGCCCCGGCGTTGACACTCTGTCCAATTTTATCGCACAGGGGATATTAAAATAATCACAACTGAATACAAATATAAGCATACATAAGGACACCACAACATAAAAAACAGGTATAAATTACCTAAAATCGCTTCCGCATATCTCACCTCCCTAGAGCCAAAAATCACTTAATACGTGTACCCAATTATCAATCTAAGAAAAAGTCCATAAGACTTTATCAACACATATAGGTGAATGGACCATTAAGGCAGAAAAATGATAGATAGAAATGACAGAAAGCAAAGCAACAAGACAGAAAAAAAGAGAGTGACAGAAAAGAGGAAATTTCTAAGCACAGAATTTCCAGAAGGTGGGGATACTATATATACTGAAAGAGCCCCCGGCATCCCCACGGGGGAGCTTAGGAGTTAGCTTAGAACTTATCAGCACCTAATCTTCTACATCCAGATAATTGTAAACACGAGGTCAGTCGAACTGGCAGGGAGACCTCACATCGGTGAGGGGGCTCGGTGCGTCATTGAAGCTGTAGAGGAAGAGCCCGAAACAGCGACGCATTCTCTCCTGATGATCTCCACGCCAGAGTCCGGCCCTCGGAGCTTTCGACTGTTAGCAGTGTAAGCTGTTTTCAGTGATGATTTGTAAACACGACGTCAAATTGATTTAGAGTTAGTGGTAAAAAGTAGTAACAAACTCAGGGGAGAGCCGGACAAGCAGAAGGTCCTCAGAGGAAAAACCCCGTCAAACAAGTGTTTCAGCCCTTAACTCCTGACACTCTAAGGGGGCCGGGCCACATCCGGGTCATGACTCCTGAATGCCCCTCTGCTGTCGCCATTTTTTTTTTTTTTTTGATAGATAGATAGATTACGGAACGTGCTGGAAGCAACTGTGGATGCTGAACGGCACATTTACCGTGCTTTGTGTCATCAAGTACGGTGCACACAACTGATCATCAAGCGTCACGCGTGGAGAATCACTTCTTATTTATGATACGCGCGTTTCGGTTTCTTCCCGTTTGCGACGGAACCCGTTAGTAAGATTTTCGAGAGGTACGTTAGGTAAGAGCAATCCTTCGTACTGTTCCACTGACCTGGTTAGAAGCGTGGCTAGGCAATCGCTAGGTAAAGCTAGGTAGCATCAGAGATCTAACTAGCGAGGTCAAGATGGTGATCGTGCAAGTGGCCTTTGTGTTTGACGATGACTCCGTCTTCTATTGTGAAATAAACTGTTCGTCTGTTGAAATATACTTCCGCCTCACGTGCTGGCTAGTTGGTAGAGCCATGGACTCAAGATCTGATATCTTGAGTTCAATCCCACCGAACTTAAAAACTGGCCTGTTGGCTGCCCATCTTAATGTTTCCATCATTCTGGTGGTGTCAGCATAGTGTTTTACAGCTCCCTCTCCCTTTTCCCCCATGTCAAGACCTTGCCAACGTATAGTGTTTTGTGCAGACTCAGGAAATCTGTCAGATAATTGCTGGTAGATTTGGGAGGAGCGCATATGGAGCTGTCCGAGCGCGGTGAATCCCTCTTGAAATAACACTTATTACTCTGTTTTATAGTAGACGTTTTTCTCGCCTTCGCCACCGCAGTCTTGCCACTGTCTTGAGAGCTGCTAGCTGTAAGAATCTGGCCCCAGGACAACTGTGATGTTGCAGGCTGGGGTTGAACTCAAAAAACACATCTGGAGACCAAGACTTAAGGGGGCAGACCTACCCAGATTTGGGTACCAAGATTGTGGTGTTCAATGTTTCAGTTCTAATTAACCAATCACCATGATATTTGGCAAGAAGATACCTCAGACAGTATTCTTTGGATTGAATATCTTTGTTGGGGTCTGTGAGTTATGAAAAGTTGACAAAAAGTAATTAATTAATTAATTGCGATTTTTCGCGAGATTGTATACATCAGACATAATATTTTCAAACGTTTTCATCCGATTTCCTTGATACTTGGCACACATATAGCAGGGACAGGTACGTATAGCCAGTAGTAAAATTGTGCAATTCTGCTTGAAAGAAACATTTTTATCAAAAGTTGTATTATATTTTTTTTTATTAAAATTATTCTAAAAATTGGTGTGATGATTGTACAGAAAATAATGATAGTAGAACTAAGAATTTACTACATGCCATACATACTATACAGATGTGTTTGCTCACTAAATATCAAATTCCTAACATGAATATATGTTTAGTTGTAAAATGTCACAGTATGTACTATATTTTTTCATTTTCTCGAGAATATTTTTGATTAATTAATTTTTGTCAACTTTTCATAACTCACAGACCCCAACAAAGATATTCAATCAAAAGAATACTGTCTGAGGTATCTTCTTGCCAAATATCATGGTGATTGGTTAATTAGAACTAAACACTGAACATCACAATCTTGGTACCCAAACCTGGGTAGGTCTGCCCCCTTAATCATATCAACAGAGTCAACCAGCCTGCAATTCTGAACGGCCCGAGGGTTGAACCCCCAACCTCTGCCTTATCAGTCATGGCGCTCTACTTGCAGGCCTTCTTCTGGTGAGAGCCGAACATGGAAGATGCGCATGACTTGTTGGTTTTGCTGCTGCTCTGTGAGTGTTAATGTCCTGTCTAGGTTGCAAGTCTGGGCTAGGTTTATATGGAGAACCAGCCGTTGCCCATACAGCAGGTCCCCCCTCTCCACACTGCTGATGGATCCAAAGGGATGGTGAAGGCCAATACAGTTTGGCACTAGTGGCATCACAGGAGTTGCTGTACTGGTGCCGAAATCAACTCCAGTCTTCCCTTGGGACTCACTTCCCGATTTTTTCCTTAGGAGCTTCCCAAAGCTTGGATAGGTATGGCCGCAAGGCAACGGAGGTCTGAAATCAGAATTACCTTCTCCTAGATGGACTTCATAACACTGTTGGTGTCATTGACTGCAGCGGCCGACATCGCACCCAGTGATGCCGACAGGTGAAGTGAGGTGAGATGGACTACATTCCCAGGTTGACAAGCCTCATCTACCTGGATGATCATGAACAGGTAGTGTTGGATTACATGGTTTTTCAATAGAGACCAAGATGGCCTTTCTAACGCTGAGCTAATGAGGACAATCACTGGAGAGGTTCTTTATGGAGTCTGCTGTATAGCGCTTATGTCTGATATTGTGCAAGTCCCAACATTCAGTGAAAAGGTGTTGATGCTGAGAGACTCCTCATCCTGTGTTTCAATTTTTTAAGTTATTTGTAACAACAACAACTCAAAATCCTCCAGAGACACCCAATGTACCCTGTGTGAGCGTACATCACAGAC
>JAPXFY010000020.1:61554082-61564082 GCA_030674185.1 Monoplex corrugatus
GTCACTGATAGCCGGCACCACAGACACAACAGTCCGCTACAAAACAAACTCGCCACCCCCCCCCCCCCCACCAACCCCCATCCTCCTGCCTCTTCCCTACCCCCCCCCCCCCCACATCGCAAACACCTTATTCATCTTCCATCTCCTACCGGGTCCTCGAAACGAATGACTTCTGTTGAGTGCAAACTTCCAGGCGCGCTAAGCTCTGTTGACAGAGCTTACTATGTGGCATAAAGATCTCATGTCTCGGAGTTCAAATTCCAACCTGCAGCGATTAACCCTTTTGACTCCCCGCACCCTATCCATCAACTGCAAAAACTTAACCCTTTGATTCCCTCACCCTATCCACCAGCTTCCTGGTGGATAGGGTGAGGTAGTCAAAGGGGTTGTTTTTGTTTTGCTAGCATGGTTGACGATGGCGGATGCTGGTGGACAGGGTGCGGGAGTCAAAGCGTTAAAACAACTGGTCTGTTCGCCATACATTTTAACCCTTTGGCTCCCTTACAATTGCAAAACTTTAACCCTGGACTGCCCTCGCTTCATCCATCAGTTTCTCGCACGAAGATGGTGGATAGGGTGAGGGAATCAAAAGATTAAGTTTTTGCTTTGCTAGCATGGTTGACAATACAGGATGCTGGTGGACAGGATGTGGGAGTCAAAGGGTTAATGCTTCATTTATTCTGGTCACCAGCAGTGTCATCTTGAGTGTTTCACAGACCTGTCCCGTTCTTCCCTTTTCCCATGTCATAACCTTGCCAGTGCCTACGGTTTTGTGCAGGCACAACGGGTCAGCCAGGTAGGTTACTCGCAGGTTTGGGTCAAAGGTATATGACAACGTCCGAGTATAATGAGTGTGTCTGGAACCAACTCTGAACTCAAGCAAGCCATTTCCCGATTTGTTTCCCTTCCTGCTTACCACTACCGGTGCTGGCAGGGTAACCCTTTGACTCCCTAAGCCTATCCACTAACGTCCTGTTTTGTCAACTATGACAGCAAAGCAAAAATTTAACCGTTTGACTCCCTCATCCTATCTACCAGCTTCCCGCAGGACGCTGGTGGATAGGGTGAGGGAGTCAAAAGTTTAGTTATTGTTGTTGCAAATATGTAACCCTTTGACTCTCTCACCCTATCCACCAGCTTCCTGAGTCAAAAGTTTGTTGTTGTTGTTATTGCTTTCGCTTGTGGTGTACAGTCAAAGGGTTAAAGTTGACAGATCTATGGACTCCAGGTCTGACCTATTCGAGTTCGGTACCAGCTCGCAATATAAGCATTAGCTTGGTTTTCTGCTGTTTTATTGCTCCATGAGCTAAGGGTGGAGTCAGTCTTTCAGAAATCCTAGAGGGCTGAAGTGGGAGGTACCACGCCTGCAGTGAAATCTAATAAAACACGAAGTACCATGCAATATAACGCAAATGTCTGTACAGTCATCTACATCACAGGAGACTAGTGTGCGGGTCATCATCATCATCAGGTGCCCTGCCGCATGGCGTTGGCGATCATGGACTTCCATCTGTCTCTATCTTTCGTTGCCCCTAGCATCTCCTCCACCCTCCTCGTCCCCAGCCACTCTGCAAGTCCGTCTAGCATTTTCTCCCTGGGTCTAGCTGGTGCTCTCTTTCCCTCCAGCTTTCCCGTTGTGACCAGGTGCTCCAAATCCCCCTTCCTCATAAAATGGCCTATAAATGTTGCCTGTCTTTTCCTAATCTTCCTTATGAGTGATCTACTTGTGTCTGCCTCCATTAAGACTGTCTCGTTTGTTTTCTTTGCTGTCCATGCCGGGTGGCTAATAAAAAGAGGAGCCTAGAAAGACCAAGCAGACGACAGCGTCAGCTACAGCGAGAAGACGAACATCATCAATACACTCCTTTATAAAAACTACGGACAGAAAGGCAGGACCAGAGAGCAGCTTGTTATTGTTATTGTTGTTCAAAGCCCAGCCGACTGCGTAGAGCCATATCAGGGCTATAACCGTTTCAAAATACAAAACTTCACCAGGAAAAAAAAGAAAAGAAAATTAAGTACACATGTCAATGCATTCGCGCACATAATCTATGGACATGCACCTGGTGTTGACCATTCCGTCCAATTTATGCGCATAGGGATTGAAAAAACACACCTAATTACAAATTTAAGCATACCTAAGGACACCAAAAACATATATAAAAACGGCCTAAATTACCTAAAATTGCTTCCGATATCTCACCTCCCTAGAGCCAAAAATGCACTTAATACATGTACCCAATTATCAATCCTAAGAAAAAAGTACGTAAGACTTTATCGAACACATACAGGTGAATAGACCATTAAGGCAGAAATGATAGGAGAAATGACAGAAAGCAAGCAACAGCAAAACAAAGAGAGTGACAGAAAAGAGGAAATTTCTAGCACAGAATTTCCAGAAGGTGGGGATACTATTTATACTGAAAGAGCCCGGTATCCCTACAGGGGAGAGAGCAGCTATAGATCTGTAAGACTCTGAACTGGCCACAACTGGCTGAACTCCCATTTGAACTACAAGATCGAACTAATAGTAATACCTCCACTATCGTGACCCTTCGGTCAAGAGGACAAGAAAGCTGAACACGATTACAGCGATCAGAAAAACACTGGACGAAGCAGCAGGGAAGTTTCAGTCTTTTTCTCTTAATTTTGTATTTGGTGTTTGTGATCTTACATTACGTTTGCAAAGCCAGCTGGCCGAAAATTTGCGCCTGTCTTGTCTTGTTATATTAAATACGCGTTCTGATTCTATTTTCGTGTTTTTTTCTGGTTCCTGTTTGCTTTGACGCGGCAGTCGCAAATTGTTTTGGATTTCACATGACAGCGATGTCCTCTATCAGGTGAAGCGACAGGAGACATGCCGCACAATCTCTGACACAAGCCGTGAGCGTCACATCATCATCATGCATCACATCATCTCACATCGCGTCGTCGTCGTCGTGCGTCGTCGTCATCATCATCATCATCATCATCATCACCATCATCACCATCATACATATCTGACCATCATCATGTGCCCTGCCGCATATCGTTGGCGATCATGGCCCTCCATACGAATCTACCTTTTGTCCCTGTAATATATCTTCCACCTTTTCTGCCTTCATCCACTCCGTAAATCCGTCCAATATTTTTCTCCCTGGGTCTACCTTGGTCTCTCTTTCCCTCCAGCATTCCCGTTGTGTGTGACTAGGTGCTCAAATTTCTTTTGTGTCATAAAATCTCCTATGAATGTTGCTTGTCTTTTCCTAATTTCATTCATGTTCCTTTTTGTGTTTTCCCTCTTTCAAGACTGTCTCGTTTTGTTTTTGTTTGCTGTTCACGGAACTCTTAATTCTTCGTAGAATACCATTTCAGCCGTCTCATTCTCGTTCTGACTTTGCGTGTTGATTGTCCAGGCTTTGCATCCGTACAGTCGGTAACTGGTCATCATCACATCATCATCAGGTGCCCTGCCGCATGGCGTTGGCGACCATGGACTTCCAACCATCTCTATCTCTCGTTGCCCCCAGCATCTCCCCCATCCTCTTCATCCCCAGCCACTCTGCAAGTCCGTCCAGCATTCTCTCCCTGGGTCTACCTGGTGCTCTTCTTTCCCTCCAGCTTTCCCGTTGTGACCAGGTGCTCCAAATCCCCCTTCCTCATAAAATGGCCTATAAATGTTGCTTGTCTTTTCCTAATCTTCCTTATGAGTGATCTATTTGTGTCTGCCTCCATCAAGACCGTCTCGTTTGTTTTCTTTGCTGTCCATGGAACTCTCAACATTCTTCTGAGGAACCACATCTCGGCTGCCTCGATTCTGCTTGGATTTGCTTGCTGACTGTCCACGCCTCGCATCCGTACAACAGTATTCGTTCTATATAACATTCAAGGACTCTCTTTCTGATGTTAATTGATAGGCATTTGTCGGTAGCTGGCAGGAAGTGAAAAAGAAAAACTGCCACATTCATCGCTAATGTTGCCTGACCAGTAGATGATGAATTAAAGAAATGACACCCTGTTCCAGTTTGTCTGGTGGTACACAGCTTGCGTTATATTCCACTAATCTTGGATGATGTCAGATTAGTGTTCCTACGTCCTCTCTCTCTTCTATCTCTTTCTTTCTTCTCTCTCTCTCTCTCTTTCTTTCTCTCTCTCTCTCTCTCTAATTCTCTTTTCTCTCTGTCTCTCTTCTCTCTGTTTTCTCTCTCTCTCTCTCTCTCTCTTCTTTCTATCTTTTCTCTGTCTTCTCTTTCTCTCTCTCTTTCTCTCTCTCTCTCTCTCTTTCTTTTTCTCTTTTCTCTGTCTGTCTGTCTCTCTCTTTCTCTCTCTCTCTATGTCTGTCTGTCTGTCTCTCCCCTCTCTGTCTGTCTGTCTCTCTCTCTCTGTCTCTTCTCTCTCTCTCTGTCTCTTCTCTCTCTCTCTCTGTCTCTTCTCTCTCTCTCTTCTCTCTCTCTTCTTCTTACCCTCTCTCTTCTCTCTTTCTCTCTCTCTCTTCCTCCCTCCTCCTTCTCTCTTTCTCCCTTTCCTTTGCCTCTCTCGCTCTCTCTTTTATCTCTCTCTTCTCTCTCTCTCTTTCTCTCTTCTCTCTCTCGTTCTTTCTTCTCTCTCTCTCTCTTCTCTCTTCTCTCTCTTCTCTCTTTCTTCCCCCTCTCCTTTTCTTTCTCTCTCCCCCCCTCTCTCTATTTCTCTCTTTCTCCTTGCCTTCCTATCTCGCTTCTCTTCTCTGTCTCTCTCTGTCTGTCTGTCTGTCTGTCTCTCATGCACACCGCACAAATATACAAAATTGCACAAGATCCGCACCAAAATATTTAACAGGATTATTTATCCCAACCCAAACACCCTACACAAATTCGAGATACAACCTTTATCTTCCAAGACCAAGATTAGACGTATTTAAAGCAAGCATCTGTATTTAGATATATTTAAAGCAAGCACCTCCTTTTCTGGTTCATATCTCTGAAATATATTGCCCACCAACATCAAGTCTTGCACATCACTAAACAGTATTAAACGAAGGCTTCAAAAATATCTGCTTGAAATATCGTAAATAATTTTTTTTAATGAAAACTGCCCTTTTTCTAGATCAACATACACTGCGCTAATAAAATTCTTAGTCAGCCATCTTTATACTGCTTTTAGCTTTTATCTTTGTGTGTCAAGAAATACTGAATCTTTCTTCTCTTTACTGTCTTTCTTTACTGTTCTTGTTATTCATTTTGATAGTATTTATTTACACACGATTTGTTTGACTGTTGCAGGTATTACACTTCACTTATATTCATCATGCGTTAGAACTGAATTGTCACACATAGGCACACACACACACACACACACACACACACACACACACACACACACACACACACACACACACACACACACACACACACACACATACACACACCACACGCACGCACACACACACACACACACACACACACACACACACCACTCACCACCCTTGATTGTTCTTTATTACTTCTTTTATTTTCTTCTTCTCTTGTGCTTCTATGTTAATAAGTTATGTACATTGATGTTGTTAGAGGTTGACATGCACTTAGTTTACGTGCATCTGCCCTTATCTCATGCGTTTATAGCGCACTTGTTCGATTGACATATATACGAAAATAGATATTTTATTAGAATTATTTTTAAAAACTTCCATGACGTGGTACATGTTACAGTTAATCTACTGTCATTATTGCGTTAGTTGACATGTTGTTTATTCTTAATCTCTTTACTTCGTTCTTTTCTTCCTATGCTTTGTCTGTACTTTTCTTTTTTTTTTCTAATCGAATGTTAATATAGGTACTAACAATATTATTTTATTATTTTTATTGTTGTTATTATTAAGGGTTGACATATATTTATTTACATAAGTCTGCCTTTATATCTATCGGTAGACAGACAGACAGATAGATATAGATAAACAGATAGATAGACAGATAGGTAGATAGATAGATTGATTGATTGATTGTAGACAGATAGACAGATAGACAGATAAACAGATAGAGAGACAGACAGATAGATAGATAGATAGATAAGATACATACATACATACATACATACATACATACATACATACATACATACATACATACATACATACATACATACATACATACATACATACATACATACATACATAGACAGATAGATAGATAAGTCAGTATTTTATCTCAATTCATTTCCCAATGCAGAAAAATGTATCATCTTCTACTGTCAGAGCAGACGAAACAAAATGTAGGTCGAGATAGGGAGGCCACATTGTACCAAGGAATGTTCAAAAAGTGCATATAAAACTTAACCGTAACCGTTTACTTTTCATTATGTAAACGTTTACGATCTTTCGGAGCAATGTGTTGAAACGCTCAAATTAGATTTTGTAGAAATTGTTGTGTATGCTGTTTTCAACGAAATATACCGATACAGCTAAGTACATCGTCGATAAGGCGTTAGAACTCGCAGCCACCAGCTCAGTTCCTCTCATAATTATAGCCGAAACAGTCATCATAATCATGTGCACTGCCTCCATATGCACCTATCTTTTGCTGCTGCATCTCCCACCCTCTCTGTCTTCATCCACTCCGAAAATCCGTCCAATATTTTCTCCCTGGGTCTACCTAGTGCTTTTCCCCCGCCACCTTTCCTGTTTTGACTAGTTGCTCTAATTTCTCTTGCCTTATAAAATGTTCTATAAATGTTGCTTGTCTTTTCCTAATCTTTTTCATTAACGTTCTTTTTGCGTTTGCCTCTTTCAAGACTGTCTGGTTTGTTTTCTTTGCTGTCCACAGAACTCTTTAACATTCTTCTTAGAATCAACGTTTCAGCTGCCTCAATTTTTTTCTGATTTTGCGTGTTGACTGTCCACGCCTGGCAACCGAACAACAGTATCGGTTCTATGTAACACTGAAGAACTCACTTCCTGATGTTAACTGATAGGCATTTGTTGGTAAGAATGCTTTTCATTTTCTTGAATGCTGGTTAACTTGCCCGATTCTACTGGCTATTTCTAATGTGCATCTGCCGTCTAGTGAAGTGACTGTTCCCAGATATTTAAACTTATCAACTTGTTAAATCTGGTGCCATTTGCTGTTATTTTGCATGAATGGATTTCTTGGTTTTTTTTTTTTTTTTTTTTTTTACTGATTACCATTACTTCAGTCTTCTTGATATTTAGCTCCAGCCTTTTATTTCTGCTCAGTCGAAACAGTCCTCCCGTGGCGATGCCGGGGGCTCTTTCAGAATAAACAGTATCCCCACCTTCTGGAAATTCTGTGCTAGAAATTTCCTCTTTTCTGTCACTCTCTTTGTTTCTGCCTTGCTCTTTTGCTTTCTGTCATTTCTTCCTGTCATTTTCTGCCTTGCTGTTCTATAATCATATGATTTATGTAATTATTCGATAAAGTCTTACGTACTTTTTCTTAGGATTGATAATTGAGTACATGTATTAAGTGCATTTTTTGGCTCTAAGGAGGTGAGATATGTGGAAGCGATTTTAGGTAATTTATGTCCGTTTCTATATTTATTTGGTGTCCTTAGGTATGCTTAAATTTGTAGTCAAGTATGTTTTTTAAATCCCCTGTGAGATAAAGTGGACGGAGTGGTCAACGCCGGGGGCACATCCTTAGATCATGTGCGCGAATGCATTGATATGTGTGCTTAATTTTCTTTTTTTTTTCCTGTTGAAGTTTTATATGTTTTGAAGCGGTTATAGCTCTGTTATGTCTCTACGCAGTCGGCTGGGCTTTAAATAACAATAGCAATAACAGTCGAAACAGTATGGAGTCGGAAGGTCCAAACATGAAATTATACGGCAAGTTTTCCAAATTCTCGTTCTCATACGACCACCGACTGCTTTCAACAATTTCCACATCAGCGTTAGTATATAAATACATTTGCTTCCAGAGTCCAAGATGGTAGATATGTCAGTGTCAAGGAATGAAGACGTGGGTGGGTGTGATGATCTGTTGTTGGGTAGATTGGCTGGTTGGTTGGTTGGTTGATTTAGTGATTAGACCACCATCTGAGGGATATAGACGATAAGCGGAAAGGTGATGGTGGTGGTAACGGTGTGGTGGTGGTGGTGATGGTGGTGGTAACGGTGTGGTGGTGGTGGTAACGGTGTGTGTGGTGGTGGTGGTAACGGTGTGGTGGTGGTGGTGGTGGTGGTGGTGGTGGTAACGGTGTGGTGGTGGTGGTAACGGTTGTGGTGGTGGTGGTAACGGTGTGGTGGTGGTAACGGTGTGGTGGTGGAGGTAACGGTGTGGTGGTAGTGGTAACGGTGTGGTGGTGGAGGTAACGGTGTGGTGGTGGAGGTAACGGTGTGGTGGTGGTGGTAACGGTGTGGTGGTGGTGGTGATGGTGGTGGTAACGGTGTGGTGGTGGTGGTGATGGTGGTGGTAACGGTGTGGTGGTGGTGGTGATGGTGGTGGTAACGGTGTGGTGGGTGGTGTGATGGTGGTGGTAACGGTGTGGTGGTGGTGGTGGTGATGGTGGTGGTAACGGTGTGGTGGTGGTGGTGATGGTGGTGGTAACGGTGTGGTGGTGGTGATGGTGGTGGTAACGGTGTGGTGGTGGTGATGGTGGTGGTAACGGTGTGGTGGTGATGGTGTGTGTGGTAACGTGTGGTGGTGGGGGTGGTGATGGTGTGGTAACGTGTGGTGGTGGTGGTGGTGATGGTGGTGGTAACGGTGTGGTGGTGGTGGTGGTGATTGGTGTGGTAACGGTGTGGTGGTGGTGGGGTGATGGTGGTGGTAACGGTGTGGTGGTGGTGGTGGTGATGGTGGTGGTAACGGTGTGGTGGTGGTGGTGGTGATGGTGGTGGTAACGGTGTGGTGGTGGTGGTGGTGATGGTGGTGGTAACGTGTGGTGGTGGTGGTGGTGATGGTGGTGGTAACGTGTGGTGGTGGTGGTGGTGATGGTGGTGGTAACGTGTGTGTGTGGTGGTGGTGATGGTGGTGGTAACGGTGTGGTGGTGGTGGTGGTGATGGTGGTGGTAACGGTGTGGTGTGTGGGGTGATGGTGGTAGTGGTGGTGGTAACGGTGTGGTGGTGGTGGTGGTGGTGATGGTGGTGTGGTAACGGTGTGGTGGTGGTGGTGGTGATGGTGGTGGTAACGGTGTGGTGGTGGTGTGGTGATGGTGGTGGTAACGTGTGGTGTGGGTGATGGTGTGGTAACGTGTGGGTGTGGTGGTGATGGTAGTTAAAAGTTTTGGGACTAGTCCATTATTTGAGTGCCGCCAACGACTGTAGCGCTATGGTCATAATTTGAAACTGAAGCTTCTTCGGTGGGAATGTATGGAGTTCATTTAACCCTTTGGCTCCCGCCCCCTGTCCGCCAGCATCCTGCATTGTCAGCCATGAGAGCAAAGCAAACACTTAACCCTTTGATTCCCTCACCCTATTCACAGCTTCCTGCAGGAAGTTGGTGGATAGGATGAGAGAATTAAAGGGTTAAGTTTTTGCAGTCGGTGGATAGGGTGCGGGAGTCAAAGAGTTAAAGACCCCCCCCCACCCACTGCCATGGCATTAGAGGAGTTCTCCCCCCTCCCATCCCATCTTCTGCACTGTTTTTTGTGTCGTTAACCCTTCTTCGACTCCCGCACCCTATATACCACCAGCAAAATTTAACCCTTCACTCCCTCACTCTATCCATCAGCTTCCTGCAGGAATATGTAATAAGTAATAAGTTGTTGTTGTTGTTCGTTCGTTGTCGAAGAAGACCACGACTTCAATTTTGACCGGGGGATTGGCGATTGTGGGTCCGGAGGTGGCTGGTGAGGCCTCCTGGCCAGGAAGGCTCGCCCACACGTAGGGCAAACGTGGGTTGGTGCACCTGTAGAATTGGAGGTCGCTCGTGTCTTGTGCGCTTCTCGTTTTGTTCGAGCCTCTGCTGTACGTCTTCTCTCTGCTGCTCTTACTCCGATGGTCAGCTTGCCTGGCCAGTTCGGTTGATCTGAAAGTAATAAGCAATTTCTACGTACACAGCACCTCATCTCAGCAAAGCGTAAGTGAAGGAA
>JAPXFY010000020.1:61569082-61571582 GCA_030674185.1 Monoplex corrugatus
CTCTCTCTCTACCCCTCTTTCTCTCTCCCTCTTTCTTTCTGTTTTCTGTCTGTTTGTCTGTCTGTCTCTCTTTCTCTCTCTACCCCTCTTTCTCTCTCCCTCTTTCTTTCTGTTTTCTGTCTGTTTGTCTGTCTCTGTCTTTCTGTTTTCTGTCTGTTTGTCTGTCTGTCTGTCTATCTCTCTCTCTCTGTGTCACACACACACACACACACACACACACACACACACACACACACACACACACCACACACACCACACACACACACACACACACACAACAACAATATAAAAAGATCGCGGCTCCTACCTTTCCTTCCCCCCTCCCCCGCCCCCCCCCCACACACACACACATACATACACTCCCTGGCCCATGGAAACACGAGTGAGAAACACGTGTGTGTGCACGAGCAAATTTGAAAATATACAGCAATTACTTCTGCTTGCTCTGGTCCGACTGAATGGTAGGAAAGAAGATGCATGGAGACGAAGAGAAAGAGATGAGTGGGTGGGTGGGGGGGGGATGAGTGAGAGAGAGGGAGAGAGAGGGAAAGAGAGAAAGAGACAGACAAACAGACAGAGAGAAAGAGAGATGGAGACGAAGAGAAAGACAGGAGTGGTTGCGGGGGGGCGGAGGAAGAGTGAGAGAGAGATAGAGGGAAAGAGAGAAAGAGACAGACAGAGAGAGAGAAAGAGAGATGGAGACGAAGAGAAAGAGAGGAGTGGGTGGGGGGGAAGGATGAGTGAGAGAGAGGGAGAGAGTGGGAAAGAGAGAAAGAGACAGAGAGAGAGAAAGAGAGAGAAAGAGAGAGAAAACGAGACAGACAGAGAGAGAGACAGAAACAGACAGAGAGAGAAAGAGAAACAAAGAGAAAGGGAGAAACAGAGAGAGAGAAAAGACAGACAGAAAGAAAAGAGAGAGAGAGAGAGAGAGAGAGAGAAAACATATAGAGATAGAGACAGAGAAACAAAGACAGAGAGAGAGGGAGACAGAGACAGAGTGAGACACAGAAAGAGAGAAAGAGAGAAATAGAGAGAGTGAGAGAGAGAGAGTGAGACAGAGACTGACAGACAGACAAAAACAGGAGAGACAGACAGACAGACAGAGACAGACAGACAGAGAGAGAGAGAGACAGAGAGATAGAGAGATAGAGACAGAGACAGCAAGATAGAGACAGAGGAATAGACAGAGACAGAGATAGACAGACGAGAGAGAGAGGGGAGGGAGACTGAGAGAGAGAGGGAGGGAGAGAGGGAGAGGGGGAGAGAGAGAGAGGAAGAAACAGAGAGACAGACAGACAGAGACAGAGAAAGACAGAGAGAGAGAGCAGGGGGGGGGGGAGGGAGGACAGGAAACTACCTGCCATCGCTGTGAGCTGTGTTGTGGGTGCAGCAAGTCGACTGGGTTACTCGCTTCCTTGCCCATGATGCCATTGTGGCATGAAGGGCAGAAACGAAGGTTCTCCACTTGTGTCTGTTATGCACCAGTCTTTGTATAGCACCCCGACTGTGTTTTAGGGCCTTACAGTCTCCTTCTATTGTGTGTCGTTATGTTTTCGTATTTCTTCTCTTTATTTATTTATATTTGTTTATTTATTTATATATTTATTTTTAAAAACGTGTCTAAATAAACTCCTTTTTTTTTTATTCATATTTGTTCTTATATAGCAAACGGACATTAAAATACAATGTGGTAACAAAAAATGATAAAATCACATACATATAAAAAGATACTGTTGACATATGAACACCATATGGCTTACAGAATATACATAATGATGATTTAAACATTGGAGGATTGATTGATTGATTTGATTGATTGATTGATTGATCGATGGATGGATGGATGGATGATGGATGGATGGATTTATGTATTTATGTATTCATTTATTTGTTTGTTATTTTATTTGTTATTATTTATTTATTTATTCATTCATTTATTTATTCATTTATTTACTTCCCTTTTTTCTCTCCGAAGTGGACGACAGACTGAAGGAGGGTATGATTGAGGAAATATTATTTTCATCTTGTTGATAGTCAGCGGAGATTTTGCGTATTGACTGGGGGACTTTCTGTGATGTGAGACAAGTTTATACTTAGTGGCCAGTTGTG
The DNA here is from genome assembly GCA_030674185.1 of Monoplex corrugatus. Taxonomy (NCBI): domain Eukaryota; kingdom Metazoa; phylum Mollusca; class Gastropoda; order Littorinimorpha; family Ranellidae; genus Monoplex; species Monoplex corrugatus. The sequence continues at coordinate 61,571,192 of JAPXFY010000020.1, forward strand.
TTTTGATTCAGACCTTTAAATATGTATTTGATTTTATTTATCTATTCTTTTCTTTGAAGATAAAATGCAGTGTCACCAAGATTGCTCCAGTGATAGACCGACATAATACTAGTATAAGATTTAAAAAAACAAAACAACACAGGCTAGGTAGGACCTCAGGACTTGGCCAGCTTATGGGTTTGTGTGCCGTGATAATTCTGGATCTTCTCCATCACATTGCACCTGTGACATGTTTGTATAAGTGAGTGTGTTTATGTGTGTGTGTGTGTGTGTGTGTGTGTGTGTGTGTGTGTGTGTGTGTGTGTGTGTGTGTGTGTGTGTGTGTGTGTGTGTGTGTGTGTGTGTGTGTTCAAACGTGCGTGTTTGTATGTGAGAGTGCTTATGGATACTC
>JAPXFY010000020.1:61586582-61601582 GCA_030674185.1 Monoplex corrugatus
ACAAACAACAAAAACAAAAAAGAAAAGAAACGAAACAAAACAAAACAAAACAAAAAAAACACGTGAAGTTGCTTCTTCTCAGCAAAATTGCTGACGAGCCATAGCCTGATATGTCTTCAGTACTGACAAACATCATAACCACTTCTGTGGCAAATGTAATGAAGACAGAAACAGACCACAGCAATGTGAATCCTGATACACTCGTGGTCGCCATCTTGAAATCATAAGCTGTCACCTCTCGAGGCCGCTTCGCTTCGCTATCGTGCCGCTAGTTTTGCTCGCACGAGGGGGATCATATACAACCCGCTCGCTAGATTGGCTTGTTTTAGCTAGATTTGTCTCACTTTGCTACGTCTATGAAACTCGCCTCTACTGGCTGGCAGACGCCTTGAACCTGCCAAAACCGTATGCTCTGGCAAAGATTTGAAATGGTGAGATTGTTAGAGAGGGTGGGATCTATGAAACACTAAGCTGACACCACCGAAATGAGCAATTATATTAAAAAATACCTTGTTTGTAAAAGATCCTTTGGAGTATAAAACACAACGTTTCGAGTCACTTGACAAAGGGCCTGGGCTCGAAACGTTGTGTTTTATACTCCAAAGGATCTTTTACAAACAAGGTATTTTTTAATATTTTGTTTTTACCCTCAAGATCCAGCAGTCATATTTTGTTTTACCTTTGAGCAAAACATTAACTCTTTGACTCCCACACACCCTATCAACCAACTGCAAAAACTTAATCCTTTGACTCCTGTAGGAAGCTGGTGGGTAGGGTGAAGGACTCAAAGGGTTAGGTTTTTGCTTTGCTAGCTTGGTTGACAATGCAGGATACCGGTGGACAGGGTGCGGGAATCAAAGGGTTCAGATGGGCAGCAAAAAAGGCCAGCTTTTATGTTGCAGGTTAGGACTTACCTCGAAACATCAATTCTCGTGTCCACTGCTGTATAAAAACTTTTTATTATTCAATTTTTTGTTTTACAATAAAGAGATACCAACATATAATGTGGTAACGAAAAGTTATTTGAGTTCATAATTGCTGGCATATAAACAACATAGAACATACAAAATATATATAGTATTTTATACATTGGGGGTTTAAATGTGAACATCAAGATTCAAATACAAGTCAAGTTTTAAACCTTTTTTTTAAATCTTTTTGCTGTGCGATATTAACATCAACGAACAAAGTGGTAACAGAAATGACATAAAATTATACATTAAGAAAACATATTGCTGACATACGAACAAGATATCCACGTACATGAAACATACAGAATATATATGTCAATATTTTAAACAGTGAAGGTTTCTATCAAAAGAACTTAGCCAGCCTGCTAATGCTGTGGTCTGTCTTTGAAGATCGAACTCTCGGTCCTGGAGTCAACAGCATGGCGTTCTCAACACCTGAGCTAACGGACCTCTGTGAAAAACCCGAGGGCACCCAGAGCACCAATGCCTCACCATTCTCCGGGCAATCACCTCCCAAGCTCCCGACGCCACTCGATAATCATTTCATCAAGCAAAGGGGGAGAGGGACTGTCCGAATGGCAGGGTGGGGAGATGACCAAACCCCGGGACATAGCCACACAACGTGCACTATCCAGGCCAAGCCAACAGACCAAGTTTCAGTTTCAGTTTCAGTTTCAATTTCTCAAGATGACGTCTCCGCGCTTGGAATGAATTCCATATGCACTGACGTCACAGGTGCCATGTGATAGAGAAGATCCAGAATGATCACGGCACATGCCTTAAGCCTGTACATGAACCCAAGAACTGGCCAGGTCCTGAGGTCCTACCTAGATAGTTCCATAACCCTGAGGTCGCAGGGGAGTGAGGTGGCACAGACCTCAACTTTTCCCTGGGCCAGCACCATTAGAGAGGCGACCATCCCCTCTCCCTCGCTTCAAACTGCAACAGACCAAGAAGGAATGGAAGAGCCCTCTCTCGCCCCACTCTGAGCCTTGTCGCTCGCCTGAGGGTTGAGACCACAAGAGAGACAAGGGATTTGGGTGACTATAAATCCTCAGGAACATCAGGAAGAGAGTTCTTGAATGTTCTATAGAACCGATAATGTTATACGGTTGTGAGGCGTGGACAGTCAACAAGCAAAGTAAGAACAAGATTGAGGCAGCCGAGGTGTGGTTTCTAAGAAGAATGTTGAGAGTTCCATGGACAGCAAAGAAAACAAACGAGACAATCTTGATGGAGGCAGACACAAGAAGATCATTCATAAGGAAGATTTGGAAAAGACAGGCAACATTTATAGGCCATTTTATGAGGAAAAGGGAATTGGAACACCTGGTCACAACAGGAAAGCTGGAGGGAAAGAGAGCACCAGGTAGACCCAGGGAAAAAAATACTGGACGGACTTGCAGAGTGGCTGAAGACTGAGAGGGTGGAAGATGTGCTTGTGGCAACAAGGGATAGATACATATGGAGGGCCATGATCGCTAACGCCATATGGCAAGGCACTTGATGATGATGATGATGATGATGATGATGATGATGATGATGATGATGATGATGATGATGATGATGATGATAACTCCTCTGACCAGCCACCAGGCTTCAGAGCAGCCAGCAAACACTGGAAAAAAAGCAAAAAGCAAAAACAAACAAACAAACAAAACAAAAACAGACCCTACACTCATCGCCTGATGTGTCCTGATATGCCGACGGCGAACGAAAGAAAAAGCAGAATAGAAAGTGATTATATTCCGGCGGTTACGGCGAGACGTAAGTGGATCATCATTATCATCATCATCATGTTCCCTGCCGCATGGCGTTGGCGATCGTGGCCCTCTATACGAATCTATCCCTTGTCACTGCAAGTACATCTCCCACCCTCTCTGTCCTCAGCCACCCTGCAAGTCCGTCCAGTATTTGCTCCCCGGTGTGTCTCTTTCCCTCCAGCTTTCCTGTTGTGTCCAGTGGATAACAAGTGATCACCGAGAGTTCTGAAGGGCTCTTCGCGACCCTCCTGTACCGATGGGTGGACGATCTAACTTCTGAGTCTATTGTTCACTGCTGTTGACGCCGTTTGACTGTGTTGCCACGTGGGGCGAGAGGTTGCGATAGCCCAGTCACATCTGTCTCTGTTTGTCTGTCTGTCTGTCTGTCTGTCTGCGTTGTTGCACGCAAACACGCGCAAGTTCGTTCGTTCGTTCTTTGATTTAACGTCTTTTCACTATGAGTGATATTAGACACACGCGCAAGTGTGTGTATGTGTGTGCGCACGAGCACGTGCAGGTGTGTGTGTGTGTGTGTGTGTGTGTGTATGTGTGTGTGTGTGTGTGTGTCCATGTGTGTGTTTGTGCGCGTGTGAGTGAGATAGATAGAGATATGTGTGTGTGTGTATGTGCGCGCGCGCTCGCGTGTGTGTGTGTGTGGTGCGTGTGTGTGTGTGTGTAAGAAAGGAGGGAGGGACGGAGGGAGACAGAGAGAGAGAGAGGCACACACACACACACACACACACACACACACACACACACACACACACACACACACACAAACACACAGAGATTATGTGTTTGTTCATATATTTCTTTTAATGTCTATTGACAGATGTGGTTTTAGACGAATGTGCGTGCATCTGTATGAGTGTGTGTGTGTGTGTGTGTGTGTGTGTGTGTGTGTGTGTGTGTGTGTGTGTGTGTGTGTGTGTGTGTGTCTAGTGAGTGAGAGTGAGAGAGCAAGAGAGAATGAGAGGGAGAGATGGAGGGGGAGGGAGACAGGGAGTGTGAGAGAGAGGAAGAGTGAGAGAGAGAGAGAGAAAGAAAGACAGAGAGAGAGAATGAGAGAGAGAGAGGAAGAGCGAGAAAGAGAGAGAGAGAGGGGGGGGGGAGAGAGAATGAGAGTTGTGTATCTCCAGCCCAAACATACAGCTTTCTGATTGCTGTTTAACTTGATCATGGCTACGGTAGTTGACAAATTAATTAACCAACTGCTGGAGTGGATGACCTACCCAACAAAGCCAGTGACAACAGCAAATTTACTCCAGTTGACACCATTGCTACCTGTCAACCCACAGAACGAAGACACTGATGAGGTGACTGTCTAGGTATTGTTCCAAGTCACTGTAAGAATTGTTCAGTTAACCCTTTGACTCCCGCACCCTGTCCACCAGTATATCCTACATTGTCGACAATGCTAGCGAAGCAAAAATGTTAACCCTTTCACTCACTCACCCTATCCGACAACTTCCTGCAGGAAGCTGGTGGATGGGTGAGAGAGTCAAAGGGTTAAATTATTTTGCAGTGGGTGTCCAAGTGCGGGAGTTGAAGGGTTAATACTTCTTCTTAGGAGTTTGGAGTTTGGAATTTGTTCAGGAGAAATGCACCGCACTCGGACCACTCCATACATCATCATCATCATCATCATCAGGTGCCCTGCCGCATGGCGTTGGCGATCATGGACTTCCATCTGTCTCTATCTCTCGTTGCCCCCAGCATCCCCCCCACCCTCCTCATCCCCAGCCACTCTGCAAGTCCGTCCAGCATTCTCTCCCTGGGTCTACCCGGTGCTCTCTTTCCCTCCAGCTTTCCCGTTGTGACCAGGTGCTCCAAATCCCCCTTCCTCATAAAATGGACTATAAATGTTGCCTGTCTTTTCTTAATCTTCCTTATGAGTGATCTACTTGTGTCTGCCTCCATCAAGACTGTCTGGTTTGTTTTCTTTACTGTCCATGGAACCCTCAACATTCTTCTTAGAAACCACATCTCGTCTGCCTCAATCTTGTTCTGGCTTTGTTTGTTGACTGTCCACGCCTCGCATCCGTACAACAGTATTGGTTCTATATAACATTCAAGAACTCTCTTCCTGATGTTAATTTTTTGTTGGTAAGAATGCTTGTCATCTTCTTGAATGCTGTTTGGGCTTGGCCGATTCTGCCGGCTATTTCTGATGTGCATCTGCCGTCAGAATCCATACATGCTCCACCTAAATCTGACAGTAAGCATCTAACCGATTCCTTGGGCCAGCGCAAAATCCCTATTGTCCTTGGCGAGGTCTTGATATGGTGGGGAAGGTGGGTGATGGTTGTGGGGGAGGGAGAATGGGATCTAAAAGTCCCTAAACTGACACCACCAGAGAGAAATTTATCTTGGGATGGTTGGTTCTTGCGGAAGACCTTTGGACTCAAGATCTGATATCTCGAGTTCAATTCCAACTCTCAGCATTAAAAAACTGTACTGTTGGCTGCCCATCTTAATGCTTCCATCATTCTGGTGATGTCACACTCATACAGACACACATACAGACACACACACACACACACACACACACACCCGTGCGCACTCACATACACACATGGATACACACATGCACAGACAGACACACAGATACACACACGCACACACACGCACACACACGAACAGACAGACAGAAACACGAAACAGACACACACGAAATACACAACACACAACACACAAGATATACACATATAAACACACGCACACACACCCATACACAGAGATAAACACAGAACAGACACAAACACACACAAACACACACACTGATCAGGCGCACACACACACACGCACACAACACACACACACACACACACACACACACACACACACACACACACACACACAACACACACACACACACTCACAAACACACACACTCACACACACACACTCACAAACATACACGCACACACACACACACACTCACACGAGCGCACACATATACACACTTCCCCACAAACACACACACATAACACAAACACACACACATACACACAAACACACACATACACACATATACACACACACACATATATACACACTTCCCCACAAACACATACACACAAACACACACACTTCCCCACAAACACACACACATCACATATACACACTTCCCCACAAACACACACACATACACACATATACACACATACACACATATACACACACATACACACAAACACACACATACACACATATATACACACATACACACAAACACACACATACACATAAACACACACATACACACATATACACCACACACACAAACACACACATACACACAAACACACACATCACACATATACACACATATACACACAAACACACACATACACACAAACACACACATACACACATATACACACTTCCCCACAAACACACACACTTCCCACAAAACACACACATACACACATATACACACACACATACACACATATACACACTTCCCCACAAACACACACATTCCACAAACACACACATACACACATAACACACACATACACACATATACACACTTCACCAAAAAACACACACACATATACACATATACACACATACACACATATAACACACACACATACACACATATACACACTTCCCCGCAAACACACACACACACAAACACACACACACATACACACATATACACACACACATACACACATATACACACTTCCCACACACAAACACACACACACATACACACATATACACACTTCCCCACAAACACACACACATACACACATATACACACTTCCCCACAAACACACACACATACACACAATACACACTCCACAATACACACACAATACACACATAATCACACACATACACACAATACACACTTCCCACAAACTACACACAATACCACATCACAATACACACACATACACAACATACACACCACACTACACACAACACACACATACGCACACATACACACACAACATACACACATATACACACAATCTACACACACGCAATACACTCGCATGCACACATACACACTCACACACACATACACACACATACACACACACACACATACACACACACACACACATCGTTCATTCAACACACACACACAACACACACACACACACACACACACACACACACCACGCACACACACACACGCATACACACACACTCGCACACACACACCGCTTTTCACATGTACATTACCACAAAGATGCGTGCAACAATCAAAGATTTAGTATTTATCTCTGCGGGTGAGGTGTGAGGGGGAGAAGAAAATTCAGAATAGCAAGACTGTCTGTATCTTACATTATGACTTTCACTCACCTATCTAATGAAACAAATTTGATCCTCACTAACAGCTCCTGAAGCTGGTGGATAGGGTGAGGGAGCAAGGTTAAGTGCTTCAATGTAAAGAAGATATGTGCAGGTGCAGGAGTCAATTTAAGCCCAGCTGACTGCGTAGAATGACATCGGGCAATCATCACTGTCATCATCATCAGGTGCCCTGCCGCATGGCATTGGCGACCATGGACTTCCAACCACCTCTATCTCTCGTTTCACTCACTCACCATGTCTACCAGCTTCGTGCAGGAAGCTGGTGGATGGGTGAGAGAGTCAAAATTAATGGTTAAATTATTTTGCAGTGGGTGTCCAAGTGCGGGAGTTGAAGGGTTAATACTTCTTCTTAGGAGTTTGGAGTTTGGAATTTGTTCAGGAGAAATTCACCGCACTCGGACCAATCCATACATCATCATCATCAGGTGCCCTGCCGCATGCGTTGGCGACCATGGACTTCCAGCCATCTCTAGCTCTCGTTGCTCCCAGCATCTCCCCGACCTCCTCATCCCCAGCCACTCTGCAAGTCCGTCCAGCATTCTCTCCCTGGGTCTACCTGGTGCTCTCTTTCCCTGGTGCTATGGGGCTATAATCATTGCAAAGTGTACACAACGTCTGGATAAACCTAAAAAAACAAATGGAAAGGAAAATCAAGTACACATCACAATGCATTCTCACTTCCCCTTTGACATCATAGTTGCCTCCCCTCTCCCCACTTCTTACTACTGCTCATGAACACATGGGCATTCCATTTGGTCCCTTTTTTATCCACTGGACGAGGCGGCAGGGAAGTTTTTAGTCCTCTCTTTTTATTATCCGTTGTTTGGTTGTTTGTGGTCTGTTTGTGACCGTGCGTTCGCGCTTGACAAAGGCCGGTTGGCCGAAAATTTGCGCTTGTCTTGTCTTGTTTTGTTGAATACGCGCTTGCATTGGTTTTCTTGTTCTTCTGGTTAATGCATTCGGGCACATAATCTAACGATGCGCAGCTGGTATTTATTATTCTACCCAATTTATCACCAGACGAATGAAAATGTATAAAAGCTGAATACAGGTGTACATTATACATAACTAATTACTATCATACATACATAACTAATTACTATCATACATACATAACTAATTACTATAATACATACATAACTGATTACTATAATACATACATAACTAATTACTATAATACATACATAACTACTTACTATAATACATACATAACTAATTACTAAATACATACACAACTAATTACTATAATCATATACCATCATAAACTAATTATATATACATACATAACTATTACTAAATACATACATAACTAATTACAATACATACATAACTAATTACTATAATATATACATAACTAATTACTATCATACATACATAACTAATTACTATTACAACATAACTAATTACTATATACATACATAACTAATTACTTAATACAACATAACTATTACTATAATAATACATAACTAATTACTACAATAATACATAACATTATACATACATACATAACTATTACATAACATACATAACTAATTACTATAATACATACATAACTAATTACATCATACATACATAACTAATTACTATCATACATACATAACTAATTACTATCATACATACATAACTAATTACTATCATACATACATAACTATTACTATAATACATACATAACTAATTACTACAAACATACATAACTAATTACTATAATACAGACATAACTAATTACTATATACATACATAACTAATTACTCTAATACAGACATAACTACTTACTATAGTAAATACATAACTAATTACTACAATACATACATAACTATTACTACATACATACATAACTATACTACATACATACATAACTGATTACTATAATACATACATAACTAATTACTATATACATACATAACTAATTACATAATACATACATAACTAATTACTATCATACATACATAACTACTTACTATCATACATACATATAATACTATTACACATAATTCTAATACATACATAATACTTACTATCATACATACATAACTAATTACTATCATACATACATAACTACTTACTATCATACATACATAACTAATTACTATCATACATACATAACTAATTACTATCATACATACATAACTACTTACTATCATACATACATAACTACTTACTATCATACATACATAACTAATTACTATCATACATACATAACTATACTATCATACATAATAACTATTACATATACATAAAACTACTTACTATCATACATAATAACTACTTACATCAACATATAACTACTTACTATCATACATACATAACTACTTACTATATACATATCATAACTATACTATCTACATAATAACTACTTACTATCATACATAATAACTAATTATACTATCATACATACATAACTACTTACTATATCATACATACTATCAACATAATACTATATATCATACATACATAACTACTTACTATCATACATACATAACTAATTACTATCATACATACATAACTACTTACTATCATACATACATAACTACTTACTATCATACATACATAACTAATTACTATCATACATACTATTACATCTACTACTACTCTTCATCATACATAAACTAATTACTATCATACATACATAACTAATTACTATCATACATACATAACTAATTACTATCATACATATATAACTACTTACTATCATACATACATAACTACTTACTATCATACATACATAACTACTTACTATCATACATACATAACTACATTACTATCATACATACATAACTACTTACTATCATACATACATAACTACTTACTAATCATAACATTACATAAACTAACTACTTACTATCATACATACATAACTACTTACTATCATACATACATAACTAATTACTATCATACATACATAATACTTACTACAATACATAACTATTACTATCATACATAAACTAACTTACTATCATACATACATAACTAATTACATCATACATACATAACTACTTACTATCATACATACATAACTACTTACTATCATACATACATAACTACTTACTATCATACATACATAACTACTTACTATCATACATACATAAACTACTTACTATCATACATACATAACTACTTACTATCATACATACTCATAACTACTTACTATCATACATAATAACTACTTACTATCATACATACATAACTACTTACTATCATACATACATAACTACTTACTATCATACAATACATTACTATCATACATACATAACTATTACTATCATACAATACATAACTACTTACTATTACATACAATAACTACTTACTATCATACATACATAACTAATTACTATCATACATATATAACTAATTACTATCATACATACATAACTACTTACTATCATACATACATAACTAATTACTATCATACATACATAACTACTTACTATCATACATACATAACTACTTACTATCATACATATATAACTAATTACTATAAATACATACATAACTAATTACTATCATACATACATAACTACTTACTATCATACATACATAACTAATTACTAGCATACATACATAACTAATTACTATAACTAACATACATAAAAGCAGGTCTAATGTACCTAAAATTGCTCCTGCTTGCCGTTTTTATTTTTATGTACATTTTCACTTACTTGGTTCCAACATGTTTTTATTCACAGACTTCATGCAAAATACCACCTAAACCAAATCAGTATGATAGTTCACAATTAAGTGTAATACTTTTGTGATCTCTCTCTCTCTCTCTCTCTCTCTTTCTCTCTCTCTCTCTCTCTCTCTCTCTCTCTCTCTCTCTCTCTCTCTCTAGATGAAAAATAAAAAAAATCCCTCGCTAAAGTTATCGCCCTTGCTTGGAAAGTCGGAGAAAGAAAACATCACAGCAGTAATTTAACGTAAGTTTATCTCCAGTGAAGATATCACTTTATACTGTTCTTATGTTTATTTGCCGGATTTGGGTCTTCCTCTTACTTATATGACTAATTGTTATGACAAATTACGTCGGGTGGTTAACTGTTTCTTCAACTTTTTGTTCAACTTTTCGTTCAACTTTTTTCCTTCTATTTTTTTCTTCATCATTAGAAAAAAATTCAAACGGATGTAATGTCAGCCATGACTATATCTATAAATCTTTATTTCGCGAAAACGCCGTAAAATTTAATGACTTTGTTTTATGCTCCTTGCCACAAGGACAAAAATGTCAATGGCAATAAACGGTTTCAGTTTCAGCTTCAGTTTCAGTTTCTCCTGTCTCTCTCTGTCTCTCTCTCTCTCTCTCTCTCTCTCTCTCTCTCTCTCTCACACACACACACACACACACACACACATCATCATCATCATCATCATCATCATCATCATCATCATCATCATCACAGGCGCCTTGCCACATGCGTTGGCGGTCATGGCCTTCCACCTGTTTCTATCCATTGCTGCCTCAAGCATCTTTCCATCCTCTTTGTCTTCAGCCACTCTGCAAGTCCGTCCAATATCTTCTCCCTGGGTCTACCTGGTGCTCTCTTTTCCTCCAGCTTTCCCGTTGTGACCAGGTGCTCCAATTCCCTTTCCCTCATAAAATGGCCTATAAATGTTGCCTGTCTTTTCCTAATCTTCCTTATGAATTATCGTCTTGTGTTTGCCTCCATCAAGATTGTCTCGTTTATTTTCTTTGCTGTCCATGGAACTCTCAACATTCTTCTTAGAAACCACATCTCGACTGCCTCAATCTTGTTTGGCTTGGCTTGTTGACTTTCCACGCCTCACAACCGTATAACAATCTTGGTTCTATATAACATTCAAGAACTCTCTTCCCGATGTTAATTGATAGGCATTTGTTGGTAAGAATGCTTTTCGTCTCCTTGAATGCTGGTTTGGCTTGCCTGATTCTGCTGGCTATTTCTGATGTGCATCTGCTGTCTGGTGAAATGATCGTTCCCAGGTACTTAAACTTATCAACCTGTGTCAAGGTTGTGCCGTTTGCTGTTATTTTGCATGAGGGATTTCATATTTTTCACTGATCACCATGACTTCAGTCTTCCTGCTGTTTGGTTCCAACCCCTTATCTTTGCTTTCTATTTCTAGTATATTCACGAGGTTTTGTAGGTCCCTTTCATTTTCTGCAATTAGCACGGTGTTATTTGGGTATCGAATGTTGTTTATTATTTTCCCTCCAACCTTTAATCCAGGGTCTTCCTCTAGGTTTCTCATGATGTTTTCCCTGTAAAGTGAAAACTGACCTGGTGACAAAACACAACCCTGTCTAACTCCTCTTTTGATGTTTTGGAAAGAGCTTACATCGTTTTCTATTCTCATTGCAGCTGTTTGTTCCCAGTAATATGTTTCTGATTATTCGTAGATCTTTTCCATTAATATTGAGTCTTTCTAGTTGGTTGATCAATTCTTCATGGTCAATCCCTCCCCCCCCTCCCCACACACACATACTATACCTGGTAGCCAGGAAGCAAAGCAATTACACGCACAGCATATATCTTTGATAATACACAGTGAATGAAAATCATAAAATTATACAGATCAGGGGGGGGGGGGGAGAGAGAGGAGAGAGAGAGAGAGAGAGACGAAGAGAGAACTCAGAACTCAGAAAATGTTTATTGTACATCGGCCTTAGGCCACAATACATGAGAGAAGAAAGAGAGAGAGACAGAGAGAGAGACAGAGAGAGAGAAAGCGAGAACGAATGGACAGACATGACAGGCAGGCAGGCAGGCAGGCAGGCAGGCAGACAGGCAGACAGAGAGACAGAGAGAGAGACAGAGAGACAGAGAGAGAAAGCGAGAACGGATGGACAGACATGACAGGCAGGCAGGCAGGCAGAGAGAGAGAGAAAGACAGACAGACAGACATATATATATAGAGAGAGACAGACAGACAGAGAGAGAGAGAAGAGAGACAGACAGAGAGACAGAGAGAGAAAACGAGAACGGATGGACAGACATGACAGGCAGGCAGGCAGGCAGGCAGAGAGAGAAAGAGAGTGAGAGAGAGAGAGAGACAGACAGACAGACAGACAGACAGAGAGAGAGAGAAAGGAGACCGAGACAGAAAGACAGAATGAGAGAGAGAGAGAGACAGACAGACAGACAGAGAGACAGAGAGAGAGAGAGAGACAGACAGACAGAGAGACAAGAGAGAGACACACACACACACACAGACAGACAGACAGAGAGACATGCCGCATGGCGTTGGTGATTATGGCACTCCATACGAATCTATCCTTTGTCTCTGCAAGCACATCCCCCACCTTCTCTGTCTTCATCCACTCCGCAAGTCCATCCAATATTTTCTCTCAGGGTCTACCTGGTGCTCTTTTTCCCTCCAGCTTTCCTGTTGTGACTAGGTGCTCTAATTTCTCTCGCCTCATAAAATGTCCTATAAACGTTGCTTGTCTTTTCCTAGTCTTGTATTGTAATAGATCAGTGCCATGCAAGACGTTATTTAAATTATCAGTATGCAAGACGCATAACCATTGCAAAACAAGACTATAATCAACAGTGTATTAGACAGTCAGTGCTATGCAAGACGCATAACCATTGCAAAACAAGACTATAATCAACAGTGTATTAGACAGTCAGTGCTATACAAGACGTGTAACCAGCTGCGCACCAGACATAATCATTGCATAACAAGACTTTAATCATAACCTTCGTATACAAGACGTATAATCAGTGACATAGAAGGCGTATCATCAGCAGTGTACAAGGTGTATAATCATTGCATAACAAGACTTTAATCATAACATTGGTATACAAGACGTATAATCAGTGACATAGAAGGCATATCATCAGCAGTGTACAAGGTGTATAATCATTGCATAACAAGACTTTAATCATAACCTTCGTATACAAGACGTATAATCAGTGACATAGAAGGCGTATCATCAGCAGTGTACAAGACGTATAATCAGTGACATAGAAGGCATATCATCAGCAGTGTACAAGGTGTATAATCAGTGACATAGAAGGCATATCATCAGCAGTGTACAAGGTGTATAATCAGTGACATAGAAGGCATATCATCAGCAGTGTACAAGGTGTATAATCATTGCATAACAAGACTTTAATCATAACCTTCGTATACAAGACGTATAATCAGTGACATAGAAGGCGTATCATCAGCAGTGTACAAGACGTATAATCAGTGACATAGAAGGCATATCATCAGCAGTGTACAAGGTTATAATCAGTGACATAGAAGGCATATCATCAGCAGTGTACAAGGTGTATAATCAGTGACATAGAAGGCATATCATCAGCAGTGTACAAGGTGTATAATCAGTGACATAGAAGGCGTATCATCAGCAGTGTACAAGACGTATAATCAGTGACATAGAAGGCATATCATCAGCAGTGTACAAGGTGTATAATCAGTGACATAGAAGGCATATCATCAGCAGTGTACAAGGTGTATAATCAGTGACATAGAAGGCATATCATCAGCAGTGTACAAGGTGTATAATCAGTGACATAGAAGGCGTATCATCAGCAGTGTACAAGGTGTATAATCAGTGACATAGAAGGCATATCATCAGCAGTGTACAAGGTATAATCAGTGACATAGAAGGCGTATCATCAGCAGTGTACAAGACGTATAATCAGTGACATAGAAGGCATATCATCAGCAGTGTACAAGGTGTATAATCAGTGACATAGAAGGCGTATCATCAGCAGTGTACAAGGTGTATAATCAGTGACATAGAAGGCGTATCATCAGCAGTGTACAAGACGTATAATCAGTGACATAGAAGGCATATCATCAGCAGTGTACAAGGTGTATAATCAGTGACATAGAAGGCGTATCATCAGCAGTGTACAAGACGTATAATCAGTGACATAGAAGGCATATCATCAGCAGTGTACAAGGTGTATAATCAGTGACATAGAAGGCGTATCATCAGC
>JAPXFY010000020.1:61606582-61616582 GCA_030674185.1 Monoplex corrugatus
GCAACATTTATAGGCCATTTTATGAGGAAGGGTTTTTTTGGAGCACCTGGTCACAACGGGGAAGCTGGAGGGAAAGAGAGCACCAGGTAGACCCAGGGAGAGAATGCTGGACGGACTTGCAGAGTGGCTGGGGATGAGGAGGGTGGGGGAGATGCTGGGGGCAACGAGAGCTAGAGATGGCTGGAAGTCCATGGTCGCCAACGCCATGCGGCAGGGCACCTGATGATGATGATGATGAGTCCTTGGCACAGCTGATATATATGAAAACTGATGACTGTGGCTGGGTAGTAGTTTCAGCATTTCCTTATCTCCGTGCTGTCCAACCACAGTCGAGTTCGGTGTCCTTGCAATGGCGATGCCTGCACGTACAGCCTGTCGCCAGGCACAGCGATTTGTGGGTGTCTCTTCCCACGTGTCCACACTGATATCAATAGAGCTTTCAGATCACGGTTGTCAACGTCCCTACATCGCAGCAGTGGACGTCCCGTGGGCCGGGATCTTGCAGTGAGATCTCCATACAGAATATAGTTTGGCATGTGGCCATCCTGCATGTGGCGGACATAGTCAAGCCAGCACAGTCATTGTCGTGTGAGGCGAGCATACATGCTTGGCGTGCTGGTCTGGTCAAGGACGTCCCTGTCTGGCACACGCTATTTCCAGGAAATGACGGGGATCCGGCACGTGCCCCACAGGCAGAAGCTATTGAGGTGGTGCACTTGGCGTGCATATGTTGTCCAGCTGTCACTACCTTACAGAAGGGTATTCAGTAAGCAGGTTTAGTACACTCCAGTCTTGGTGACTGTTATTTTCCCACACTCTCCTGGACAGTTTAGCAATTGCAGTGGTCTGTTGAGCTCTGAGTGATTTATTTACCACTCGGGAGTGTGGTTGCTGATGCTGATGCTGGGTTATCGCTGATGCTCTGTCCCGTGATCTCTGTTTTCTTCAGATTGATGATGAGGCCAAACCTTTGGCAAACACACGCTAGGGAGCTGTCCAGTCTCTGGAGACCAGGCTGTATGTGAGATGTTAAGGCAGCAGCGTCAGTGAAGAGTTGTGTTCTGGATCAAGACCTGACGCACTCTAGTCTTTGTTCAGAAACGTGCAAGATGGAAGAGCTTGCCGTTGGACAGAACGCGTATGGACAGTCCGGGATCAGATGCTCTGAAAGCATATGACAGAACGAGAGAGAAGACTATCTTGATGATTCGGAGTGAAGATGCTACCCTGCTTTACTCCAGTTTGAATGGGGAGTGGCTCTGAGCATGAGTCATGAAACTGTACTCTCCCCTTCATGCCGTCATGAAAAGAGAAAGAGATTCAACAGATTTTGGTGGACATCGACTCTTCTCCAGGAATGTAAATAGGCCTCTTCTGACAAGCAGGTCAAATGCTTTGTTAAGGTCAATGAAGGCAAAATGTAAAGGCTACCTCTGTTCCGGGCTCATTTCCTATAGCTCCCTGAGCGAGACGATCATGTCGACGTTTAATCTTTTCGCATAGAAGCCACACGCAGACTGCTAGTGCTTGCAGCCTCTTCTGAACCACTTGGGCGAAGGCTTTACAATGGTGCTGAGCAGTGACACGCCTCTGTTAACTATCAGAGTCGCTGCAGTGTCACCTTTTCTTGTGCAGCGTGATGATGTTCGCATCTGACATGTCTGTGAGAAGTGATCCCTCCTCCCAACTCTGGCAGAGTAGTTCATGAAGATAACTCATGAATACTGGTTTCTCGTACTGAATCGTGTGGTGTCAAGAATTTGTCTGAAGGTATGGTCAGAACTAACGCCTCAACCACCTGAATGAAGAAGAGAAGGCGAAGTTGTTTTTCAGCGGTCTTGGAGAGTCGGCAGGTTGATCTTCAGCACTTGCCTCTGGATGCTGCTTGGGATGTTGTGATGCGGGATTTTCAAGTCTAAATGTTTTTTAAAATAACTGTTCTCATCATTGGAACTGTTGATGATGCCACGGGCAGAAAGGGACGACTACCATATCTGCCTGCGAATCGGCCGACACTGTAGAGAGAGTTCTTCAAAATCTCGAAAGGAATGCGTCAGCTGTTGGTCTCAAAATCAACCACGGCAAAACGAAAGTCATGCACGTCGGCCACGACACCATTCCCCGTCGAATCTTTTTCCAGTCCGGCGAGGTGGTTCAGACATGCGAGCAGTTCAGTTACCTCGGAATTGACACCTCGTCTCCAACTTCAGTGGTAGACGAACGATTCGCCAAAGCATGGGCAGCGATGAACAAATTGAAGCCGATTTTCAGCTCGAAGGCCGATGACCAAATCAAGATTAGACTTTTCAAGGCAGCAGTAGAGAGCATCGTATGCTACGGTCTCGAGTCCATACCTCTGACCGAAACTCTCTCGAAGTTGATCGACTCTTCTCATCGGCGTATGATCCGCTCGGCACTCGGCATCTACTGGCCAGAGAAAATCTCCACCAAGGCCTACTCCCGGACTAAGCTCTCACCCTTGAGCAAGACGCTTCGAAGACGCCGACTGAGACTGATCGGGCACAGCCTTCGAATGCAGACAAGGTGTCCCACTCCCCTGGGTGACATATTGTCTGCCAACCTCAGCGACCGTGTCAACCTTCGACGTGGACAAAGCAGAACCCTGACTCTGAAGGCTAATGTTACGAATGATCTTGACCTCCTCGGCGTTTACCCAGCAATTGTCACGAACATGAACAGCATCCAATTTTTACAGTTGATTGGTTCGCTCTAATTTACTGAGCGTTAAATATATATATACCATATCTGCCCAGACAGAGAGCAGCAAGTGTCTTCATGAAGTTTTACACCAGCCATAACTAACTGAACACCCATATGAACCTCAAGTTCAAACTGACGCCATCACCCGTCTGCCCCTGTGGTCAAGAAGACCAAACATCAGAACACATATCACAATGACGTTGCCTCTATCAAGTTAAGCAGCATGATACATTGCCGACGATAATTTATCTGACCATTACGTTCCAAGGCAAAAAGCAGGAATTGGGAAGAACAGCGATATTCATCATCGTGGTCCCCTTTTTACCCACTGGAAGAGGCGGCAGGGAAGTTTTTAGTCCTGTTTTTATTATCCATTGTTTGGTGTTTGTGATCTGTTTGTGACCGTGCGTTGGCGCTTGACAAAGGCCGGTTGGCCGAAAATTTGCGCTTGTTTTGTTAAATACGCGCTTACATTGGTTTTCTTGTTCTTCTGGTTTCTGTTTGCTTGGGCGCGGGCAGTCGCACTTGTTTTGGATCGTTAGATTGTTGATTACCATATAGACAACAAATAGCAAGAAGGAGAAAATATCGAAACAGCTGTATAGGCAGTTTCTTTGAAAATGACCGCAATTGAAAGTCTGTGGTCTTTGCTACACTTCTGTTTCTATTCTACGTGATGCCCTTGTCTCTTCGCAAAGCTGCCACACAGTAGCCCATCATCAGCCACCAGGGGCTTCTGTGCTGTCTGCAGAAGTCATAGGGCTTCTGTGCTGTCTGCAGAAGTCATAGGTCTTAGTGAAATGTCCAACACCTTCAACGCCTTCAAGTTCTTGCAAATGTCTGTGAAGCACAGCTGTGAGAGACCAGGCAAACTTTTTCCGTACACAAGAACACATCTATGGGGATTCTACAAATTCCCTCTGACACTCACTGATCGTTCGTTGCTTGATTTAACGTCTTTTCACTATAAGTGATATTAGACGGGGGGAAAATGGCATGGAGGATGAAATTAGGGGGGTGGGGGAGAGGGGAGGGGACAGAGGGGAACAGAGTAAGAAACGGAGAAAAAATTAAAAGGAAGCGGCAAGGTCTTATGAAAAAGGATATGGATGAACAGAGAAATGAAACTAGAACAACTCTAACATCAATAATGTAAAAGACAAAATCGTCATAAAAACAAAACAAATAAAAAATAAATCTAATTATAATAATAATTTTAAAGTAACGCATTAACAGGACTGTGAACCAATGATTCTGAAATTTTAACTCACAAAACTTGATCACTGATGAGCCACTAGATGTCTCTGATTCAGGAGTGAATGGCATCCCTTCAATTCCGAACACCACTTTATTGAAGTTTATTGTCCCTTCATGAAATGTTGAGGATAAGAACGGAAATATCAAATGAGAAAGAATGGAAGCTTCCTTCTTAATAAACTCAGGGTGTCCATGTGTTTTGCAAAAAAAGACCAATTTGCACTTGTATCGTTTGTGGTATGAAACAAATTATTTAACAGTATAATACAGAAAACAAAACACATGCACAGAGAAAAGACGTGAACACTGGAAGACAGCTTACTGTGGCGATGATTTTTTCTTTGCCCTTGGAAAGCCGCGCACATAATAATGTTTAATAATAATAATGTTTATTTGTATAGCGCATATTCCATATAAAAACATGCTCACCAGCGCTTTACATTTCGCAAGAAAGGCAAAAGGTGATAAAAAATGTTCACAATTACATACACAATAAGATAACAACAAACATTAAAGCTATACAAGTAAGAAGACACATAAGAAACCACAGAATATTAAAATTTAAACACTGACTTATGTAATGAAGAAAGATTAACAGATTTTTCATATGAATAAAGAGGCATACTGTGTTTATATATTGCTGCGTGTGTGTGCTTGCGTACGTGTGTGTGTACATGTGTGTGTGCGTGCGTGTGCGTTGCTGTGCGCGTGTGTTTGTAAGAATGTGTGTGTGTGTGTGTGTGTGTGTGGGGAGAGAGAGAGAGAGAGAGAGAGAGTGTGTGTGTGTGTGTGCGTGTGCTATGTTTGCATGCGTGTGTGTGTGTTTATGCATGCAATAGTTGTACATAAAATTATAATCAATATTTTGAATGAAGATAAAAACAGAAAAATTCTAATCCATATACAGGAAAAACATTACAACTTCAGTATTACAGCATTAATACCTTGACAATCAAAATTCCTCACAAATTATGAACTATTCGCATATCATACATCACAATTTACATACAAACAAAGATTTGAAAAAGTTTCTTAAAGTATTTCAGTCTCTTTCCCACTCAATTTCTCCCCTATCCCTTCCTCAGCTGTACACATACAGTGATACACACACATGCTCACTCAAGCACACACACACACACACACACACACACACACACACACACACACAACACACACACACACACACACACACATACACATGCACGCACACACACACCTTGCTCTATAGGCCCTTATACAAAATACTGTTATACAGGCAGGAGAGATTAGTCTGATGACAGACTTGCAAACTAAGGCTCTTCAGGTTAGATGAGTTTGAAAGAGGTGGGTTTTCAGGTGCCGTTTGACGATTGAGAAACACTTAGCACATGGTCATACGATAAAATCTGTGTTGTCCTGTAGGTCGTTTTCTTTGATTAGGACCGATTGTTTTATGCCTATAACTCCCCCCACCTATCTCAGTTTGATTGCTTGTTAGTTTTATCATTACTCCTTGATTGTTACAATGTTTTTATTCGGTAAGATTATCCTCTTCTGCCCCTCTGCCCCACCAGATAATCACAGATGGTTTGTCATAACCCAGCACAGGACACGCTCGTTGCGTGCGCTTGCGTATACGCACACACACACACACACACACACACACTCACACGCACGCACGCACGCGTGCGCTTACATATACACATACAGCCCTGTGCAATCTGTTAAAGTCTGATTGTTCTAATGTTCTGACTGCTTTTCTCTTGTCCGATAAATTTGTTACTGTTCATTAATATGTTAAACTGTCTTGATGATTTCGTAGATCCTTCCACCCCATAGACACCTCTTTATCTTATCTTGTCTATTTATTCATTTATGAATTGTATGATTTTTTTCCCGTCTAAAAGCACATATGTGAACAGACGTTAAAAGATATAACGAACGAAAATCTGTGTTGTGACAAAGTAACACAAAATCAGAAACGACATTAACAATAACAGACTAAACTCCAGTCACACTCACATCATGCCCAACGTCATTAACAATAACAGACTAAACTCCAGTCACACTCACATCATGCCCAACGTCATTAACAATAACAGACTAAACTCCAGTCATACTCAAATCATGCCGAACGTCATTAACAATAACGGACTAAACTCCAGTCACACTCAAATCATGCCCAACGTCATTAACAATAACGGACTAAACTCCAGTCACACTCACATCATACCCAACGTCATTAACAATAGCAGACTAAACTCCAGTCACACTCACATCATGCCCAACGTCATTAACAATAGCAGACTAAACTCCAGTCACACTCACATCATGCCCAACGTCATTAACAATAGCAGACTAAACTCCAGTCACACTCACATCATGCCCAACGTCATTAACAATAACAGACTAAACTCCAGTCACACTCACATCATGCCCAACGTCATTAACAATAACAGACTAAACTCCAGTCACACTCACATCATGCCTAACGTCATTAACAATAACGGACTAAACTCCAGTCACACTCACATCATGCCCAACGTCATTAACAATAACAGACTAAACTCCAGTCACACTCACATCATGCCCAACGTCATTAACAATAACAGACTAAACTCCAGTCACACTCACATCATGCCCAACGTCAGCGAGGTAGAGGGAAAAGCAGTCTCTCTGAAAGATCTTAAAGTCATCACGGTTTGGGTTGTCCAGTTTCATACTTAACGTCTGACAGCCATTTGTACCGACGATTTTCACAAAGATCTCTGCTTTTGTAGGATACATCCCCGTAAAAAAGCACAAGTCGTAGTTCGCTGCAACACAACATTTTCTGTAAATGTAGACTGTACCTGTTCTGGTTTTAGCAATCATCATCATCATCATCAGGTGCCCTGCCGCATGGCGTTGGCGATCATGGACTTCCAACCATCTCTATCTCTCGTTGCCCCCAGCATCTCCCCCACCCTCTTCATCCCCAGCCACTCTGCAAGTCCGTCCAGCATTCTCTCCCTTGGTCTACCTGGTGCTCTCTTTCCCTCCAGCTTTCCCGTTGTGACCAGGTGCTCCAAATTCCCCTTCCTCATAAAATGGCCTATAAATGTTGCTTGTCTTTTCCTAATCTTCCTTATGAGTGCTCTACTTGTGTCTGCCTCCATCAAGACTGTCTCGTTTGTTTTCTTTGCTGTCCATGGAACTCTCAACATTCTTCTGAGAAACCACATCTCGGCTGCCTCGATCCTGCTCTGGCTTTGCTTGCTGACTGTCGACGCCTCGCATCCGTACAACAGTATTGGTTCTATATAACATTCAAGGACTCTCTTTCTGATGTTAATTGATAGGCATTTGTTGGTAAGAATGCTTGTCATCTTCTTGAATGCTGTTCTGGCTTGGTGTTTAGCAATACAAAGGGAAAACCAATCCGATCCGATTATGAATACTTTCTCATCTTTTCAGACTCTTTTTTCTGCTCTGGAGGCAACTGCTGGCCGTTACATTAACCATCCACAGATTCTGAGTGTTTTCTTTTTTTTAAATCATTTCTTCTCTTAAAACTGTTACAACATTGGTATTGTCTGGGCTCTTGGCCATGACGGGTTTTCATGGCAATGACCGCTTTGCCGATAATGCCATTGAGGAAAACATGTCTAAATCCTACATCCCACACACAGATCTGACAACCCATTGCACAAATTTATGTGAAAGATCCTTGGCAACAGGACTGGAACAACCAGACAACAAAACAGATTTCCTCATCTGAGTAATTAGAGAGGATTATGGTGTTCTGTATAGGCAATAAGGGGTTGAATGCATGTCTTTGCTTGATGATCCTGTTTTTGGCGTCTTCGTTTGCACCAACATCTTTGCTGATTACACGGCTTGTGTAAACACTGTCTTCATATTGCTTTTCCGAGAATAAAGTTGAGGTGTATACTTCTTCTGTATTCTACAGCCCCAGGGTTATGGGACAACCTTTACCTTTTAACCCTTTCACTCCAGCACTCTATCCGTCGATGCAAAAACTTAACCCTTGACTCACTAACCCTATTCACCAGCTTCCTGCGGATAAGGTGAAGGAGGCAAAAGATTAATAGTTGGGCTATTGAGATGTGTAGTCCCTGTAGGGTAGAAATAGAATCTACAATCAATCACCGTGGTGTAGTGGTAAGCGAAACGGACTACCGACTGGAAGATTGTAGGTTCGAATCCTTATCTTTCCTTTCAAAATCATTGAGAGATTGTTCAACTCCAAACGACTCTTTTTTTTGTTTGTTTTGTTTTAGCTGAGCGCGTGCAATGGGCCCATTGGGATGACAGGGATCACATAATCGAGTCTTATCCATTTTACGGCTACGTCACTGAGGGTGTTTCTCAAATCTTCTGATCAACACCGCAGATGTGTGTATCTCCCAGGCCTGCTTGACGCCAGGATATATCATGATAGTAAACGTAGAGTACAACCCTGCCACGTAGTCTCAATTCTTGATAGAATTTTACGGCATCCTGATTACCATCATCGCATTGTAAAAACTGTCCCAGCTTCTATGGCCGTTAAGATTGTGTGGACAATGAAAAAAAGTGAGCACCAAAAAAAGTGCCTCGGTGAGATGATTCCATAAAAAAGTAAAACCAAAAACTGGAACCTACACATTTCGATGTTACGTTGATTAAATCGTAACGGTCATGAATGATTGATGAATTGTGCGCTTTTCCACGTTACAGACAGTGAGAGAGGATGATCTATACAGGACATGAAACACCACTTACCGTGCTCGTCTCCACAATTTCCATTAGGGGTAGTTCTGAAATGATACACAATCATTAGCTTTGGTTTACGGCGAAAACATCGAGTAAAACCACTACCTCAAGATCCATTTCTATCGGCTGAAATGTATCATGTTATCAAATATTCCAAAGACTTAGTGTTTAGTCATGTATCAAAATCCCGTAAATGTTTGTGTTTTAAAAAAATATCACTGCTTTGTCTGTAACATGGTCAGGTCACAAACAAAATTGGTACATGCTTCGCTGTTTTCTGTCTGTTTTGAGTGAGAATGCGTATTGGTATTCGGTTTTGAGTGAGAATGCGTATTGGTATTTTGATTTTGAGTGAGAGTGTGTATCGGTATTTGGTTTTGAGTGAGAATGCGTGTTGGTATTTTGATTTTGAGTGAGAATGCGTGTTGGTATTTTGATTTTGAGTGAGAATGCGTGTTGGTATTTGTATTTTGAGTGAGAGTGTGTATCGGTATTTGGTTTTGAGTGAGAATGCGTATTGGTATTTGGTTTTGAGTGAAAATGCGTATTAGTATTTGGTTTTGAGTGAAAATGCGTATTAGTATTTGGTTATGAGTGAAAATGCGTATTAGTATTTGGTTTTGAGTGAAAATGCGTATTAGTATTTGGTTATGAGTGAAAATGCGTATTAGTATTTGATTTTGAGTGAAAATGGGTATTAGTATTTGGTTTTGAGTGAAAATGCGTATTGGTATTTGGTTTTGAGCGAGAGTGCGTATTGGTATTTGGTTTTGAGCGAGAGTGCGTATTGGTATTTGGTTTTGAGCGAGAGTGCGTATTGGTATTTGTTTTGAGCGAGAGTGCGTATTGGTATTTGGTTTTGAGCGAAAGTGCGCATCGCTGTTTCGTGTGTGATGGTGCGTATTGGTATTTGGTTTTGAGTGAGAATGCGTACTGGTATTTGGTTTTGAGTGAGAATGCGTACTGGTATTTGGTTTTGAGTGAGAATGCGTATTCGTATTTGGTTTTGAGTGAGAATGCGTACTGGTATTTGGTTTTGAGTGAGAATGCGTATTGGTATTTGGTTTTGAGTGAAAATGCGTATTAGTATTTGGTTTTTGAGTGAATTGCGTATTGGTATTTAGTTTTGAGTGGGTATGCGTATTGGTATTTGGTTTTGAGTGTGAATGCGTAATGGCACTTGATTTTGAGTCAGAATGCGAATTGGTATTTGGTTTTGAGTGAGAGTGTGTATCGTTATTTGGTTTTGACCGAGAATGTGTATCGTTATTTGGTTTTGTGTGAG
>JAPXFY010000020.1:61624082-61646582 GCA_030674185.1 Monoplex corrugatus
AGGATTCAACAGAAGACCTGGAATTGGAGTGGCAGCCTGCAGATTTGCCAAATGTACGTGGTCACAGAATCCTCAATTACACAGAAGATCAGTTCACTACACAAGAAAGTCGGCTTCTACCTCAGTAAGAGGACAACTCTTCATGTTCATTCCATAGGAAGTAACTTGCTGATTGCCACCACGATACTGTTCCAAACCTACCAGCAACTTTCTCAACTAATCCAAACACTAAACTCAAGAAATATTTGTCGCACTTGGACAGTTTACATGCGCTCCACCAAAAACTACCAGTAAGTTTCTGGCAGACTCCTTGAGACTGCGCAAAATTCTGTACGTTAGCAAGGTCTTGAAATGAGGAAGAAGGGAGGGCAATGGAATGCATGAAACACTAAGTGGAATAACTGGGCATTACTATGGGCAGCTGAACACAGAGAGATAATGAAAGACAGAGAGACAGACGGACAGACAGACTCACGAGCGTCCACAAGGCAGATAGTGAGCAGAAGAGGAAGGAGACAAAGAGCTGACTGTGAAGGACGGAGCAGGGAACGACGTGTCAGTCTGCGGGTGTCGCTCATCGTCATTGCACCTGTCTGTTGCTGGAACCACCTGTTTTGCTGTCTGTCAACACTTGTCATACACAACGTGTGCATTACAATATCATCTTTATCCACATATACATACATACATACATACATACATACATATATACATATATACATACATATATACATACATACATACATACATACATACATACACACATACATACATACATACGTACATACATACCTACGTACGTACGTACGTACATACATACATACATACATACACATATATACATACGTACATACATACATACATACATACATACATACATTATACATACATACATTATACATACATACATACATACATACATACATACATATACATGCATGTCAACATCGGATGTGATGCGTCTAGTGTGTCGGCTAGTGACTGTGAGCTTATCACCTCTCACTTTCAGCCTGCACGCTGGCTAGCACTGCTGCTTGCAGCTATGCGAAAAGAAGAGCAGAATGCATAAGTCTCTTCCTGTCAGTACATAGCATCTCCATCAGCAAGCCCTACGTTGTGCCTCCTCATTGGCGACATGTGGTAACTGAGCACCTCACGGACTCAGGATAAATCTCGAGGGACTCGGAGGAGGTCTGGCCCCCAAACGTGCGGCATGCAGGCCCACCGGCGTGTGGATATGCCCTGGTGCCCACGAACCAGATCCCCAAGTCATGGGTAAATAGCTCCACTGCCTTGTGGACATCTTGGGAGAGAGTAAGGCTGAGGGAGTTAACCCTGAAAAAAAAACCGATGGAAGGCAAGGGGAAACCACCATCGTAGTTTCCCCAGGACAATTATGGACAGAGAAAAAAAGATGATAAATGAAGATAACGACGTGAATAGGTGCTCCTGTGGAGCACCTTCGTCCGGTAGGGACTGTCATGCGGCGCAGGTGACACCAGACCGTCAGCCAGCTACTGCGACCAACCCCACCAAATTCAAACTTAGAAACACCAAAATAGCAACATGGAACATCAGAACAATGTTACAGAAAGGTAACTTAGACAACATCAAAATGGAGATGGAAAGGCTTAACATCAATATTTTAGGACTAGGGGATGTGAGATAGAGGGGGCGGGCATGATAACATCCGGAGAGTATACAGTGATATACTCTGGTGGTAATTCACATGAAAGAGGAGTAGGCATCATAATGGACAAAGACAAATCAAAAGCAGTTAAGGGATACTGGGCTGTGTCTGACAGAGTTTTGCTGGTCAAGTTGGGAGGCAAACCATTTGATATCAACATCATTCAGGTGTATGCACCAACATCCGCAAGTACTCAGGAAGACATGGACAACTTCTACGAAGTGCTAGAGATGGCCAAGGTCCAATGTAAATCACAAGAAGTTACAGTCATAATGGGAGATTTTAATGCTTAAGTGGGACAGGATAGGGTGGAGGATATAGTTGGACCTCATGGCCTTTGTACACAAAATGAAAGGGGAGGGAAACTTGTAGAATGGGCACAGATGAATGAGTTCATAGTAGGAAACACCTGGTTTAAGCAGCCAAACAGAAGAAAATGGACAGGAGATAATACCAAAAATCAGATTGACTACATCCTGATCAACAAAAGATTTAGAAATTCTTTACTGTCAGCAAAAACACTACCAGGCGCAGACTGCAACAGTGACCACAATCCTGTAGTGGGAAGGTTTAGACTGAAATTGAGGAAAAGGAAACAGACCAAAAGCAACATCAAACCAAACCTTGGACTCTTAAAGACAGATGAAGTGATACGTAAACAAGTTAATGTACATGTTCAAAACAAATTCAGTGCTCTGGAAGACGTTGGTGACAGTGAGGAACAATGGACAAAGTTGATAAATTTGATAAATGAGGCTTGTGAAGAAATCCCTAAGGCAGATAGAAAAGCAAAAAAAGAGCTGGATGACTAATGAAATTTTGGGCTTGATGGAGGGAAGGAGGAAGGCAGTTAAATACCATATCATCTTCAGTATTTCTAATAGCAAAACATGGGCGTATAAATAACTTTCTAAGCCAGTATAGTACCTGTCAAAACGCGTTTGCAACCTGAACTATGGCGAGTGTTCCCTTGACACGTTTGGTCTGTGTGAATTTTTTCTCCAATGCCAGTTGGATGTGACGGTTTGTTCCCAACGCGCCAGACATCGTTTACAGGAGACACTGATTGCTAATCTGTCCTCATGTTTTTGTCATCTGTCTGCGTCCTACTCATTTAAGACATGCATAGATCGGAGCATGAATGCATGCATGCTCACACACAAAGACACACGCACGCACGCGTGTGTGTGTGTATGTGTGTGTGTGTGTGTGTGTGTGTATGTGTGTGTGTGTGTGTGTGTGTGTGTGTGTGTGTGTGTGTGTGTGTGTGTGTGTGTGTGTGTGTGTGTGTGTGGTGTGTGTTCAATTCAGATCATGAATGCAAGAAGTGTCGCATTTAGATAAAAATTCGAAATAAGTAAGCAATATATGTATATATATATGTATATGTACATATATGTATATATATATGTATATGTGTGTGGTCTCTGTGTGTGTCTCTGTGTGTGTGTCTGTGTGTATGAACATGCGTGCGTGCATGCACCGATATATTTATCTCTTAAATCAGTAAAATGTAGACAGAACAGCAAACCATGCAGACAGATTAGCAATCAGTGTCTCAGTAAATGATGTCTGGCGCGTTAGTTACGAACCGCCAAAGCCAACTGGCATTGGAGAAAAATCTCACACGCCGAACGCCTTCTCACAGACCAAGTGTGTGAAAGGGAACACTCATCATGCTTCAGGCTGCAAACACTTTTTGAAAGGTACTATACTGGCCTAGAAAGTCATTTATGCACCCGTTTTTTGGTATTAGAAAAACTGATGATGACATGGTATTCAACTACTAAATTCGTCTGAGCAGAGAAGTTTACGAGAAAAAAAAAAAAGCCAACAACAACAACAACAACAACAACAACAACAACAACAACAACAACAACAACAACAACAATTGTAGCAGAATACAAAACGGACTTGTGATGAAGTTCCTAGTTAGGACAATGACATAGAGATCGAAGTGAACTATTGTGATATAACTGCGATAATATTGCTATATTATTACATCAACTTGTTTCAGTCTTATTTCGAAATATCAAGGCGTTAATCTGCAAAACAAATAGGAATAAGTGGTGAGATGATTATTGGCCTGACGTTTGCTGAGTTGCCAGTCCTTCTTCTTCTTCTGTTTCTTCTTCTTCTTCTTCTTCTTCTTCTGTTTTTTTCTTCTTCTTCTGCTTTTTCTTCTTCTTCTGTTTCTTCTTCTGTTCTTTCTTCTTCTTCTTCTTCTTTCTTCTTCTTTTTCTTCTTCTCTCTTTCTTCTTCTTTCTTCTTCTTCTTCTTTTCTTCTTCTTCTTCTTTCTTTTCTTTCTTTCTTCTCTCTTCTTCTTCTTCTCTTCTTCTTCTTCTCTTCTCTCTCTTCTTCTTCTTCTTCTTCTTCTTCTCTTCTTCTTCTTCTTCTTCTTCTTTCTTTCTCTTCTTCTTCTTCTTCTTCTTCTTCTTCTTCTTCTTCTTTCTTCTTCTTCTTCTTCTTTCTTCTTCTCTTCTTCTTTCTTCTTCTTCTTCTTTCTTCTTTTCTTCTTCTTCTTCTTCTTCTTCTTCTTTCTTCTTTCTTCTTCTTCTTTCTTCTTCTCTTCTTCGCATTCTTCTCTTTTTCTTCTTCTTCTTCTTCTTCTTTCTTCATTCTTCTCTTCTTCCTTCTTCTTCTTCTTCTTTTTCTCTTTCTTCTTCTTCTTCTTCTTCTTTCTTCTTCTTCTTCTTCTTCTTCTTCGCATTCTCTTCTTCCTTTTTCTCTTCTTCTTTTTCTTCTTCTTCTTCTTCTCTTCTTCTTCCATCTTCTTTCTTCTTCTTCTTCTTCTTCTTCTTTTTCTTCTTCTTTCTTCTTCTTCTTCTTCTTTCTTCTTCTTCTTCTTCTTCTTCTTCTTCTTCTTCTCTTCTTCTTCTTCTCTTCTTCTCTTCTTCTTCTTCTTCTTCTTCTTCTTCTTCTTCTTCTTCTTTCTTCTTCTTTTCTTCTTCTCTTTCTTTGCATTCTTCTTCTTCTTCTTCTTCTTTTCTTCTTTGCATTCTTCTTCTTCTTCTTTTCTTTGCATTCTTCTTCTTCTTCTTTGCATTCTTCTCTTCTTTGCATTCTTCTTCTTTTCTTCTTTCTTTCTTCTTCTTCTTCTTCTTCTTTCTTCTTCTTCTTTCTTCTTCTTCTTCTTCTTCTCTTCTTCTTCTTCTTCGCATTCTTCTTCTTGTTTAAGTCCATGAAGACTCATTTTGACGCCGCAATAACTGTTTATCACATTCTTCCTGTTTCACTAATGGTGTACCATAGCCTGTGTCTCTGCCAATTTTGTGTCAGTATTTGTTTGTATTTCTTTCTTTTCTCGTCATAATGATTTTACCATATAAAATTCGTACTGCTCTCACTGCAGTGCCGCGTCACCCATTGATTTTGTTTTTTTCTTCCTTTTTCGTTGCTATGTGCGTATTTCTGTTCAACAATGGAAGTCAGGTTTTCTACAGAATGTTGTCAGAGACATTTCCTTTGTTGCTCTAGGATCTTTGCACAGGGAACGTCGATTTATCATCTCACCATTATTCAACGTCTTGTGCAGGTGGTGGGATCGGGTGGGTAAGAAAAATCCCTGTACAATCTGTATTCAAACACGGATTTCTCGCATCTTCGGCATGTTCTTTAACCAGTAGGCCACATACTCCATTTCTGATTTGATCATTTAGATGAAAAGTGAACGGATTACTTATTTATGTGGCAGACTTGGATTTATCTCACAACACTAGATCTAGAGTCTATGGCATTGTAAACAGAACTAGCCAGCCTGAATTTTAAGAAAAAGGGTTCGTTCGGGTTGATACTTTTGTCAACCTGTGTGACTGGCCTGATCTTTTTTTTTATTTTATTTTTTCTACTCAGCTTGACAAACGTCTCAACAGCGGATGGAAACATTGTCCACCCAGCGAACTATTAAATCTTTTTTATTATTCATGTTTTATCCCAACTTCCGCTCCTCTGTGACGTTGATCCCTTGCCGTTCATTTTGGCTGCACAAGACAACACCAATGGACCCAGATGGTCTGTTGAGGGTGAATCCAGTCAAGGCACAAGACAACACCAATGGACCCAGATGGTCTGTTGAGGGTGAATCCAGTCACGGCACAAGACAACACCAATGGACCCAGATGTCTGTTGAGGGTGAATCCAGTCACGGCACAACATAACACCAATGGACCCAGATGGTCTGTTGAGGGTGAATCCAGTCAAGGCACAACACAACACCAATGGACCCAGATGGTCTGTTGAGGGTGAATCCAGTCAAGGCACAACACAACACCAATGGACCCAGATGTCTGTTGAGGGTGAATCCAGTCAAGGCACAACACAACACCAATGGACCCAGATGGTCTGTTGAGGGTGAATCCAGTCAAGGCACAACACAACACCAATGGACCCAGATGTCTGTTGAGGGTGAATCCAGTCAAGGCACAACACAACACCAATGGACCCAGATGGTCTGTTGAGGGTGAATCCAGTCAAGGCACAAGACAACACCAATGGACCCAGATGGTCTGTTGAGGGTGAATCCAGTCAAGGCACAACACAACACCAATGGACTCAGATGGTCTGTTGAGGGTGAATCCAGTCAAGGCACAACACAACACCAATGGACCCAGATGGTCTGTTGAGGGTGAATCCAGTCACGGCACAACATAACACCAATGGACCCAGATGGTCTGTTGAGGGTGAATCCAGTCACGGCACAACATAACGCCAATGGACTCAGATGGTCTGTTGAGGGTGAATCCAGTCAAGGCACAACACAACACCAATGGACCAGATAGTCTGTTGAGGGTGAATCCAGTCAAGGCACAAGATCCCAGTGACCGCTCCACTCTGAAGGCACCTCAATGGGCGGGTGTCATTGTCGCTTGATTCAAGTGACCAGGTAGACGTTTGCGTAATATTGCAGGGTACTGTGGTATGGTATATGTCGGCTGTAGGACAGGTACCTCTGATTTGATTTGGATGACTAGGTAGACGTTTGCGTAATATTGCAGGGTACTGTGGTATGGTATATGTCGGCTGTAGGACAGGTACCTCTGATTTGATTTGGACGACCAGGTAGACGTTTGCGTAATATTGCAGGGTACTGTGGTATGGTATATGTCGGCTGTAGGACAGGTACCTCTGATATGATTCGGACGACCAGGTAGACGTTTGCGTAATATTGCAGGGCACAGTGGTATGGTTTCAAGAAGATGACAAGCAATCTTACCAACAAATGCCTATCAATTAACATCAGAAAGAGAGTCCTTGAATGTTATATAGAACCAATACTGTTGTACGGATGCGAGGCGTGGACAGTCAGCAAGCAAAGCCAGAGCAGGATCGAGGCAGCCGAGATGTGGTTTCTCAGAAGAATGTTGAGAGTTCCATGGACAGCAAAGAAAACAAACGAGACAGTCTTGATGGAGTGAAAAGAGGGAGTGAACTCCGGATGGTAGGAGGACCAGAGTGAGGGATGTCCTAAAGGGAGGGAACTCGTGAAGAGAGGAAATAGTGGGGAGGGGCTCAAGAGGGAAGGGAACTCCCGATGGGGGGGGGGGGGGAGAACAGACTGAGGAAACTTGGGGTGGTGAAACTAAGGGAGTGAACTCTGAAGGGGGGAGAACAGAGGGAGGGAACTCCGGAAGGGGGAGAACACAGGGAGGGAACTCAAGTTGGGGTGAACAGATGGAGCGAACTCAGGGGTGGTGGTGGTGGTGGAGAAATGAAGGAGGGAACTCCGGACTGGGGGGGGGGGGTAGAAGAGGGTGGAACTTCAGATGGGGGTGGGGTGGGAGACCAGAGGGAGGGAACTCTGGATATACGGGAGGGGGGGGGGAGAGAACAGAGAGAGGGAACTCTGGGTGGGGAAACAGAGGGAGGGAATTCTGAAGGGGGCAGTAAATGAGGGGGGCGGCTCAAGAGGGGGATGGGTCAGAAAACGGAAAGATGGAACACCAGACACGGGAAGTGGGGTGGGTGGGTGACGAAACAGAAGGAGCGAACTTAAAACGGGAGTGGGGAGGGGGGAGAACAGAGGGAGGAAACACCAGACGGGGAGGCAGAACAGAGGGAGGGAACTCTGGAGGTAGAAAAACGAAGGGAGGGAACTCTGGAGGGGGGGGGAGAAATGAGAGAAGGAACTTCAGATGCGGGGAGGGAGGGGAGGGCGGGGGGGGGGGGGGGGGGGGACAGAGGGAAGAAATCAGGGAGGAGAAGAATGGATTGAAGGCAACCTGGGGTTGAGGTGGGGAAACAAAGGGAAGGAACTCCGGATTAGGAGGGGGGGGGAGGGAGAACGGATGGAGGGAATTTCGGATGGGGGGGGGGGGGAGAACAATATGAGGGAAGGAGGAGGAGGGAACTCCGGAGGGGGGAACAGAGGGAGGGAACTCTGGAAGGGTGGGGGAAAACAGAAGGAGGGAACTCCGGAGGGGGGGGGAAAGAGGGAGGGAACTCCAGGGGGTGTAGAACAGAGGGAGGGAACTCCAGGGGGTGTAGAACAGAGGGAGGAAACTCCAGGGGGGTGTAGAACAGAGGGAGGGAACACCGGAGTGGAGTGAGAGAGAACAAAGGGAGGGAACTCCGGAGGGGGGGGGGAACCAAAGGAATGGAGAGAATTGCATCCAATCGGATCGGGGGGAACAGAGAGGAAACCCTGGTGGGGGGGAGAACGAATGAGGGGGGGGGGAACTGTAGGTGGGGGAGAACGGAGGGAAGGAAGTCCGGATGAGGGGGAGAACAGAGGGAGGGAACACCAAATGGATGGGTAACAGAGGGCGGAAATTCTGGAGGGAGGGGAGGCGTAGAACGGAGGGAGGGAATTCCGGAGAGGGGAAGAACAGAGGGAGTGGAACAGTGGAAAGGACCCCCCTGGGTGTGGGGGGTGTGGAGAACACAGGGAAGAAACTCTGGATGGTGGGAACGGAGGGAGGGAACTCAGGGGGGGAGGGGGAAACAGAGGGAGGGAACTCCTGGTGAGGAAGAAACAAAGTGAGGGAACTGCGGGTGAGGAAGAAACAGAGGGAGGGAACTCTGGGTGGGGAAACAGATGGAGAAAGCTCCGGATGGTGAGGAGGGTGGGGGGGTAACAGGTGGAGGGAACTCTGGGCGGGGAAGAAACGGAGGATGGGAACTCCAGGTGGCGGAACAACGGGAGGGTACTCTGGGTGGGGGAACACAGTGGGGAGGGAATTCCAGGGGGGTAACAGATAGAGGGAACTCTGGATGTGGGGGTGGCGGCTGAAGAACATAAGGACGGAACTCCAGATGGGGGGGGGGGGGTTAGAGAACAGAGGGAGGGAACTCTGGATGAGGGGGTGAAACACAGAGGAAGGGAACTCCAGATGGGTGGGCGGAGAATAGAGGGAGGGAACTTTGAATGGGAGGAAACAGTCGGAGGAAACTCTGGGTTCGCACAATACATCAGAGTGGGGCACTCGAACACAGTCGGTGCTGTTCACTTTCAATGCCTTTCTAATTGTTATTGTTATTATTATTGTTATTGTTATTGTTATTGTTGTTTAACGTCCAGCCAACTGCTTAAAGCCATATCAAGGCTATGACCGCTTCAAAACGTACAAAACTTCATTAAGAAAACAATTAAGTACACATATCAATGCATTCGCGCACATAACCTAACAACATGCCCCCCAGACGTTGGCCATTCCGTCCACTTTATCGCACAAGGGATTTTAAAAAACACGCCTGAATACAAATTTAAGCGAACCTAAGAACACCAAAACATATAGAAAAAACGGGCATAAAATTACCTGAAACTGCTTCCACCTGTCTCATCTCCCTGGAGCCAAAAATGCACCTAATACATGTACCCAATTATCAATCCTAAGAAAACGTACGTAAGACTTTAACGAACACATACAGAGAGTTCTTGAACGTTATATAGAACCAATAGTGTTGTACGGATGCGAGGCGTGGACGGTCAACAAACAAAGCCAGAACAAGATTGAGGCAGACGAGATGTCGTTTCTAAGAAGAATGTTGAGAGTTCCATGGACAGCAAAGAAAACAAACGAGACAGTCTTGATGGAGGCAGACACAAGTAGATCACTCATAAGGAAAATTAGGAAAAGACAGGCAACATTTATAGACCATTTTATGAAGAAGGGGGATTTGGAGCACCTGGTCACAACGGGAAAGCTGGAGGGAAAGAGAGCACCGGGTAGACCCAGGGAGAAAATGCTGGACGGACTTGCAGAGTGACTGGGGACGAGGAGGGTGGGGGAGATGGTAGGGGCAACGAGAGATAGAGACAGATGGAAGTCCATGATCGCCAACGCCATGCGGCAGGGCACCTGATGATAATGATGATGATACAGGTGAATGGACCAGCAAGGCAGAAAATGATAAGTAGAAATGACAGACAGCAAAGGCAGAAAAAAAGTGACAGAAAAGAGAAAATTTCTAGCACAGACGGTGGGGATAGTATTTATACTGAAAGAGCCCCCGTCATCCCCACGGGGGTGCCTTTCTAATAAGGTTACATCAGTACTGATGAACAGAAACTACATGTTTACCTCTCAAAATGGTAGGTCATACTTTTAATTCAGTGAGATGTTTTAATGCAGCCAAATATAATTAACCTTATGTATTATTCTCCGCTGTGAATACAGAATTCTTTGTTGGCAACCTGGACCCAGTCTGTGAGAATACTGGTGACAAACAGTTGTATGAAGAGGTAAATTGACACATCCGAGAAGGCAAAGAATATAATACATGTACGCCAACGTGCAAGCCGTGGGAGCCACAATAAAGATCGGCCTACATGTCTGTTCTAACAAAGAGATGTCCTCCAAATGTATTCCATGTCACAGAATGTGTTTATTACAAGATCCAAAACAAGTGTGACTGCCCACGCCCAAGCAAACAGGAACCAGAAGAACAAGAAAACCAATATAAGCGCGTATCCAACAAAACAAAACAAAACAAGCGCAAATTTTCGGCCAACTAGCCTTTGTCAAGCGCGAACGCACGGTCACAAACAGATCACAAACACCAAACAATGGATAATAAAAACGGGACTAAAAACTTCCCTGCCGCCTCGTCCATTGCTTGGTGTTTGTGATCTGTTTGTGACCGTGCATTCGCGCTTAACAAAGGCTAGTTGGCCGAAAATTTGCGCTTGTTTTGTTTTGTTTTGTTGGATACGCGCTTATATTGGTTTTCTTGTTCTTCTGTTTCCAGAATGTGTTTGTCATCATTATCGCAAGTCACAACTCTCGACTGATCCTGGTAAATGTTATTTCAAAGTTTGCCGAGTAAAGTGGGAAAAGAACGCATATCTGTTGTCACTATAAAATATTTTCAAATGTATTCTTGTTCTGATTAAAGGAAACGATACACAAGAGTCTGTATACTATATTACACATGGCGTGACACATATTCTATGGGAGGTCATAAAGTTGACATGAGTGTGGCATTTTGTCCCATAGTTCTTATCTGACTGTCTTTGTCTCTCTCTCTCTTTCTCTCTCTCTTCACAAATGTGTATACTTTCCAGGAGTTTATAATGGTTTCTAATGACTAACAGGATGTCAAGCACATGCTTCATTCCTTAACACTATGAATGGCATGATTTGAGACTGTGCCACTTCCTTTCATTAACAGTGCCACGGTCCCATCTTGGACAGTGCTGCTTCCTTTTGTAAACAGCACCACAGGTCCAGTCAAGAATAATCCGACACGTGAATAAACAGATGTCACCAAGGTAACCAATCAGACATGGATGGAATTTCCGCTAACATGGCTGACATCCCAGCTGCAGGAAACTGTCAATGGGCCGAAAGCGAAAGCAGGAAAGAATTTCGGAAGCCAATTTTAGAGGCTATGGATCTGTCGGAAAGTGTATCACCATCTGAAATATCAGATACTGGAAACGATGACATTACAGGTTCATAGCGTAACACATCTGTTGTTTCCTTGTAGGATGGCTGAAGACAGAGAGGGTGGAAGATATGCTTGCGGCAAAAAGGGACAGATGCAAATGGAGGACCATGATCACCAACGCCATGTGGCAGGGCACTTGATGATGATGATGATGACGTGTTCACTCTTTTGCCTCACTGCCCTGCTGTTCTCCCCCGTGGATCTGTGTGTACTTTGTGTCCTGGAGTTTTGATCGTTATTGGTGATTGCTTTGGTGAATGACCAGAGTGAGCGCCTTGGTTTGATTGTTGTATCATATTGTATAATATTATCAAGATTGGGCGCCTTACAAATGTCATTGTTATTGTGCAGACTTAAGGAGTCTATGAGCTAATCACTGGAAGATTTGGGTGGAGCATATATGGAATTGTCGGAGTGCAATGAATCTCTCTTGAACAAATTTCAAAGTCCAAACTCTACGATACCGAACTGCTTTGTAATTCTGTCAACGTTCCCCCCGTGGGGATGCCAGGAGCTCTGTCAGTATAAATGGTATCCCACCTTCTGGAAAGTCTGTGCTGGAAATTTCCTTTTTTCTGTCGCTCTCGTTCTTTCTGCTCTGTTCCTTTACTATCATTTCTTCCTGTCATGTTCTGCCTTGCTGGTCCATTCACCCGTATGTGTTCGATAAAGTCTTATGTACTTTCTCTTAGGACTGATAATCGGGAACATGTACATATTAAGTGCATTTTTGGCTCCAGGGAAAAGAGATATGCGGGAGCAATTTTAGGTAATTTAGGTCCGCTTTTATACATGTTTTAGAGCCCTTAGTTATGTTTTAATTTTTATTCAGGTATGTTTTTTAAATCCCCTGTGTGATAAATTGGACGGAGTAGTCAACGCCAGGGGATCTCCTTAGATTATGTATGCGAAAAGCATTGATATGTGTACTTAATTTTCTTTTCCTTTTTTCGTCCTGGTGAAATATTGTGTATGTTTTGAAACGGTTATAGCCCTGATATTGCTCTACGCAGTCGGCTGGGCTTTACAAACAATAACAATGTTCCTTTGACTACCTGGCTGAGGAGTGTTCTGAGCTTACTGTTTTTGTACTTTGTGTCTGCTTCTATGCTGGCTGAATGGGTGGCGCAAACTGTGTTAGATTTGAGAAGTTCTATACAACATGGGAGATGATTCTCAAGAGTTATGTCCTTTGATAATATTATAAAAATTCTCCCTGCTTCCCTCTTATTTCTTTGGTATTATCTGGCTGAACCTGTCTCTCAGTGAAACCTGTCTCTCAATGTTCCTTTGCTTTCTGTCATTTCTTCCTATCATGTTCTGCCCTGCTGGTCCATTCACCTGTATATGTTCTATAAAGCCTTATATACTTCCCCTGAGAACTGATAATCGGGAACATGTATCAAGTGCCTTTTTGGCTCCAGGGAAACGAGATATGCGGAATAATTTTAGGTGATTTAAGCCCGTTTTTAAATCCCCTGTGTGATGAATTGGACGGAGTGGTCAACGCCAGGGGCATCTCTTTAGATTATGTGCGCGAACGCATTGATATATATATATAATATATATAATATATACTGGGCTCAAAACTCTAGTTTGTTGTCTTGTTTCTTTGGTTTATCTACAATATATATTATATATATATATATATATATATGTTGTGGTGTGTGTGTGTGTGTTTACTTAATTTTCTTTTCCTTTTTTAATATTTTTTTTTTTGTCCAGGTGAAATACGAATATTTTGAAACGGTCATAACCCTGAAATGACTCTACGCAGTCGGCTGGGCTTTAAACAAACTAACAAAACAGCAATAACTGTCAACGTTAAGATTAATGTCCACTATGCCAACAGTGTTTGTGCTACAGTAGCGTTTCAGACTATCCATAGTGTACGAGGCAGTGGGTCGTTACAGGGTTAAAGATGTGATGAGGTTTCGAGTCCTTTGAGTGAGTATAGGTCAAAAGCCACTTCAGAGGTGGATACTTGGAGCGTGGACATCACGCGTGTGACACGGGTCACTTTCTCTGTCTCCGTTCATTCATTGTTTGTTTGTCTGTTTGCCACTCTTTCTTTCTCTTCCCCCTTCCCCCCATCTCCCTCCCTCCCTCTCTGTCTCTCTGTCTCTCTGTCTCTGTCTCTGTCTGTCTGTCTGTCTCTCTCTCTCTGTATCTCTGTCTCTGTCTGTCTCTGTTTCTTCTCTGTCTCTGTCTCTCTGTCTGTCTGTCTGTCTTCTCTCTCTCTTTCTCTGTCTCTGTTTCTCTGGTTTGACACGAGTCTCTTCGTGGTTCTCTCTCTGTCCTTGTCTGTCTGTCTCTGTCTCTTTCTCTCTCTTAAACACACACACACGCGCGCACACACACACTCACACACACACGCACCACACACACACACACACACACACACAAACACACACACACACGCGCGCACATACACACACACACACACGCACACACACATAAACACACTCACCCAAATAGACACATAAGCATAGACACAACGCCCGACACACATACACTCACTCACGCACACACACGCACACACACGCACACCTCTCTCTCTCTCTCTTCTCTCTCTCTCTCTCTCTCTCACATATACTCACAAACACCTATTTGCAGTCGATTTGAAACAATCTCCCCCTCCCCACCCCCACAAACTCTTTTTAACAGAGAATGTAAAAACCAATGGGGTTAACATCCCTCTTTGGACCTCTGTGTGTGTGTGTGTGTGTGTGTTCGTTCGTTATTTCTTTTAACGTCTGTTCACATACGTGCTTTTAGACGGATGTGTGTGTGTGTGTGTGTGTGTGTGTGTGTGTGTGTGTGTGTGTGTGTGTGGTGTGCGTGTGTTTTCTCTCTCTCTCTCTCTTTCTCTCTCTCTCTTTCTCTCTCTCTCTTCTCTCGGTCTGTCTGTCTGTATGTCTGTCTCCTCTCTCTCTCTCTTTCCCTCTCTCTTTTCTATGCCTCTCTGTCTCTGTCTGTCTCTTTCTCTGTCTCTCTCTCTCTTTTTTCTGTCTTTCTCTCCCGCCATCATTGTCTCCCTGCCTCTCCTCTCTCTCTCTTTCACTCTCTCTCTCTCTCTCTCTCTCTCTTCCGCCCTATCCCTCACTGTCATTCTCCTTCTCTCTCTCCCGCCTTCCCTCCTCTCTCACTCACAGGCACACACACACACACACACACACACACACACACACACACAC
Organism: Monoplex corrugatus; assembly: GCA_030674185.1. Classification (NCBI taxonomy): domain Eukaryota; kingdom Metazoa; phylum Mollusca; class Gastropoda; order Littorinimorpha; family Ranellidae; genus Monoplex; species Monoplex corrugatus. The sequence continues at coordinate 61,638,859 of JAPXFY010000020.1, forward strand.
ACACACACCACACACACATCACACACACACACACACACACACACACACATACACACACACACACACACACACACATACACACACACACACACACACACACCTGGGGGCGGTTCCTTTGATCCCAGACATGCACGTGTACCTGTGTAGCCGTAAGACTGGCCCAAAGAGATGAAGGGGTGTGTGTACACAATGTGTGTGTGTGTGCCTTGTTGACCTAACTGCTTGATTACGCCACAGGATTAATCATGATTGTCAAGTCCTGACCATGTTCTTCCATTCTTAATTTTTTTTACAAATGCGTAGTAACAACCTATGAAAAATGATAAAATTGTGTGTATGTGTGTGTGTGTGTGTGTGTGTGCGTGCGTACGTACATACATACATACATAGATACATACATACATACATACATATGTATATGTAATAATTATGTATGTGTCTATATATAATATATAATATATATCATATATATATATACATGCATACATACATATGCATGTTCATTTATATATCTATACATCTAAATATATCGATATCTATATCTATTTTACATCAGTCTTCTGTCTGTCTGTTTGTCTGTTTGTCTATCCATTTATATACACGTAGGTATATATATACATAATATATATATATTATACATGTATATATATGTATACATATATATATATAGGTAGAAAGAAACTCTAGGGAGAGCTAGACAACAGAAGGTCTTCAGAGAAGTAACCCCCTTTAGACAAGTGTTTCGGCCCTGAATTCCTTACACTCTCGGGGGGCCGGGCCACATCCAGGTCATGACTCCTGGATGCCCTTCTGCTGTTGTCTATTTTTTTTTTTTTTTTTTTTTTCCCCCACGCCGGGGAGCGAACCTGGGCGATTCTGCGCTTCAAAACTGCGGTACGCGGTTTTACCAATGTGCTAACGGGGCACACATCATCTGTAGGGAATTTAGTCCTTATGAAGTTCACTTTTGGTTCCTCCTTGCCCAGATCCAGCTTGAGCTCCTTTCTGCTGCCTCTGCCATCGCTTTAAGGGCTCTAGTCCTCTTCTTCCCAGAAATGGCGAGTTGTTTCATGAGATCATAAGCGGAGGTGCCCACAAACCCTCTTGCCCCGACCTCTATGGCGAAGATTTTGACCCGCAGACCTGCTTTCTTCAGGGTGCTGGCAAGACCGGCGTATTTTTCGGTCTTGTAGATATGTGCTTCTTCCATTCTGCTTTCGTATGGCACAGTGAGTTCAATCAGAATCACTTGTTTCGAGGAGTCAGAGTGGAGAGCGATGTCTGGTCTCATGCCTGTCTTGCTGATGACATCTGGGTAATTTCTCCACTCTGGGAGGTCTGCTGTACACTCCCAGTCGACTGCTCCATCCAGAAGACCCTTTGGCAATGTGCTGGTTGTCATAGCCCTTTCGGGCCAGACCTGTTTCCCTCCTGCTTTGTAGAACGTTGTCATAGCAATTGGTGCGTTTGGGGTCATGGTTTTTTCGCTAACCACATCTGTGATCACTTTCAGAACTTGGTTGTGCCTCCATGTATACCTTCCTTGGGCTAGCGCTACTTTGCAAGAGCTTAGGACATGTTCCACTGTTTGTTTCTTCTGACAGAGCGGACATGCTGGGTCGTCTGATTTCCCCCATTTCACTAAGTTTGCATTCGAGGGGAGCAGGTCATATACAGATCTGAGGAGGAAGCTTATCCTTAGAGGAGCCATGTGCCACATATCGTTCCAGCTGAGACTTCTTTGGAGTGCACTGTCCCATGTTGTCCATTGCCCCTGTTGACCTTGCTGGACTGCCTTCTGCACTCTTTTGACATCTTCTTCTTCCTTCAACTCCTGTATGATCATGTCTCTTTTTTCCTTCCCTTTGGCTTTGGACCACCACTGCATTTTTGTTGCTCCCAGTCCCTGTCTGTTGGTTTGCGTGTGTCCAATTATTTCTTTGATGCTGAGGTTTCTCTTGGCATTGTTTACAGCCTCTTGAACTTTCCACTTTCTGCCAGTTCTCAGCTTTGGATGAACTGATCTCACGATATTGTCTTCCGATTCCTCCAGCATGCTCAACAGTCTTGCTTTTCCAACTTTGTATTCCTCCACTATGGATTTAAGAGGTAGCTTCAGCATTGCTTGACGACAGTAGAATGCAACATCAGTGAGACCAGGTGGGACACCGAGCCATTTTCTTGTGTATTTGTTGATTTTGGCTTCCATTGCTTCGACTGTGCTGGTGCAAATGTCATAGATTAGCAGTGGCCACAGCAGCTTTGGTATCAGCATGAACTGTAGACACCAGACTTTGTATTTGCCTGGCAGTCCGCAGTTATCTATTTTCTTCAGGCCTTCTTCTGCTGTTTGCTTGGTTTCACATCCCCTTTGTGTGTCTTTCAGGGAGTCATCATACCATCTTCCGAGACTTTTTACTGGCTCTTCTGTGACAGTGGGGATGGCTTGGTTGGCTACCATGAATTTGACTGAATCTGCCACTTTTCCTTTTCGCAGTGAGAGACTTCGGGATTTCTTAGGTTTGAACCTCATTCTTGAAGAGGCCACCAGCTCATCCAGCTGCTTTAAGATTCGGTGTGTCTCTTCCTCATCCGTGGACAAGACTGTTGTGTCATCCATGAAAGCTTTCAGAGGAGGCATCTGGTATCCATCTCCCAGATTCACTGGACCTGAACTCTTCATTGCAGCTTTCAAGATGACTTCCATTGCCAACACGAACAGTATGGGAGAGATTGCACAGCCCATTGCAATGCCCACCTCTAGGTCTATCCAGTCCGTGGTGTATTCTTTGGTAGAGAACCGCATTGAGAACCCTTGGAAATACTTCCTCAGCATTGTTCGGATGTTTTCTGGGATGTGATACATTTCAAGAGCCAGCTGGATCATATCGTGTGGAACTGATCCATATGCATTCGCCAGATCAAGCCAAACTACGTCAATGTCTCTCTTCTCTGTTCTTGCTTTTTGGATGGCATCCCAAATCAACGTGGCATGTTCCAAGCATCCAGGCATTCCTGGTATGCCTCCCTTTTGGACTGACATATCCACATACTTGTTTTCAGTCAGGTATTTTGTCAATCTTGCTGCCATAACAGAGAAGAAGATTTTCCCCTCGACGTTCAGAAGTGATATTGGCCTGAACTGATTGATGCTGCTGGAGTTCTGCTCCTTCGGAATGTACACTCCTTCAGCTCTCATCCATTGGTCGCTGATCTTCTGGTTCCTCCATGCTGATCGAATCATCTTGTGGAGCCACTCGAGCACTTTTGGGCATTTCTTGTAGAGCAGGTATGGTATTCCGTTTGGTCCAGGTGCTGACTTGGCTCTGGCTTTCTTTACTACGTTCTTCACTTCATCCAGTGTTGGTGGTTTGTTATTGAATTTTCCTTCTGGCGCTGCAGGCCAAACCAGATTCTGGATTTCAAGTGGTGCCTCGCGCTGAGAATCGGAATATGTTTCCCTGAGATGCTGCTCTAGGGTTTCCTTGCCCACTGTGAGAGTCCCTGATTTGGGTTGTTCAAACAGCTTTCTTGCAAAGTCAAAGGGATCTTTGAAGAAACGATCTTGAGTCTTCTTCTTTTTGCTCTTTCTTCGCCTTGCTGATTCCACTTTGCTGAGAGCATTGTGTTTGGCCTTCAGATCTTTCCAGAGTTCCAGGAGCCCTTGCTTCTCGAATTCTGAGGCAGTTTTCATTCGCTTTTTAAGCTTCCTTTTCTCCCTCCGGATGCTCTCCATCTGTTGCTGTCTTCTGGATTTCTGGGGAGGCGCTTTTGTCTTTGGCTGCTTCACTCCATAAGTGTCCCTGCAGATAGAGTATATGATGTCTCCGTATGTGTCAAGTTTGTGTTCCAGCGTACTGTTCCCTATTAGCGCATTCAGCTTAAGGACAAGTTCCTCATCTAATTTCTCACATTGTTCTTTTGCACCGGCAGGCGGCAAATTGAGTTTTCCACGTTTGGCGTTAAGAGCTTGTGCAAAATCCGCATCAGAACCGTCAGCGTGGATGTCCTTGGCACTGTGGTTTAAATCCTGGCCTTGGTCATCCAACGTCTCACCTGCTATCGCAGTGCGCTGCTGCTGGTTCGTATGTGTCTTCAAACAGCCCATTTTTGTCCTGTGGATCTTCATGCCGCGTTTGGTGGTGAATCTCCTTCCACACGCACACGGAAATTCCAACTGGTCATTAATCATGGTCCGTTGTGCGTTTCCAGTCGTGATGGAGTCAGTGCCGATGGATTCATCATTCTCTCCCCCTTTCGGTGAATCCTGGGAGCATCTTTCATTTAAAGAACTCGTGGCATGTTATCAAAGGCAAGGTGGGAAGCCAACCCACAAAGCCCGCAGATCTAGTCCGCAGATATATATATATATATGTGTGTGTGTGTGTGTGTGTGTGTGTGTGTGCGTGCGTGTGTGTGTGTGTGTGTGAGTGCGTGAGTATGTGTTGGTTTGATTTTTTTTTTGTCGTTGATGTTATGAGAAAAGTGAAATAACAGAAAAAAAGAGAGAAAAATGCATGTCTGCGCTGTCTCTCAAACACTACAACGGACACATATACAAACACACACACACACACGCACACGCACACACACGCATGCACACACACGCACACTCAATCTTTCTCTAACACTAACACACACACACATACACACACAGACACACTCTCTCTCTATCTCTCTGTCTCTCTCTGTATCTGTGTGTCTCTCTGTGTCTCTCTCTGTTTCTGTCTCTTTTTCTCTTTCTCTCATTCCCTTCCTCTCTAACTCTGTTTCTCCCACTTACACATGCGCACACACAATCTTCATATACGCCCACACACACACTAATGTATGCACACATCACACACACATACTACTCACAGTACACACGCACACACACACATACACGCACACACACATACATACATACACAGAGACGTGTACACACATACACACACACACACTCTCTCTGTGTCTCTTTGTGTCTCTGTCTGTCTGTCTCTTTCTCTCCCTCCCCCCTCCTCTCTCTCTCTTTCGCCCACTTACACACGTACATTATCAACCCTCATACACGCCAACACACATACTTATGCACGCACACATCACACACACACACAAACACGCACACACACACACACAAACACACACACTTAAACACAAACACGCACACACACACACAAACACACACACTTACACACACACTTATACAACACACACACACACACACACACACACACACACACACATACACACACACACATACACACACACAACACACAACACACAAAACACACGCAGAATGCTGAGCTAGAGTACACTCAAACCTGTTCGACGATTGACCTTTGCCCCAAATTGTCATCTCAGTCACACACACAAACATGATCGCTCTTCTTCTTTTTGTCTTTATATATATATATACACGCACGTAGAACATGGTAAACGCACGTAAAAGATTCCGATTTCTTTCACGTGCCAAAGTACAGTCAACAGCGGGACCGGTTTATCAACTCATCGGAAAGTCTAGCGCTGAGAACACGACACCCGGGTCTAGCAGAGTGGAATGAATTCTATGTCCAATTGATAATCGAACCCTGGATTTCTCTCTTGTAAGTTGGTACCACTGAACCACCACCACACCCCCAATGCCGCCATGAGGTCATCAACCAGGGAAGACCCAGCACTGCCAAGTTTCTTCAAGTCGAGTTCAATGGTGCATGTTCTGATTCCAAGGTGGTTAAAGGATACAATAATCGTTAGTTTCAATCTAACCTCTGAGTGAGTGTCCCGGCCCCCACTCTCCCCACCCCCAACCACCCTACCCCCACCCCCTCCGTAATACAAAATATTTTTTGCAGGAGTCACACAAGCCAGCGATCCGTAACTTGCTCAGTCTTGTACCTTTCGTACTGCAAAGCGTGGGAATCTGTGCGGGATTGATCACGATGTTGATGTTGTAGGTCTTCACTCAACAACACCCGCGCCGGCGGAACTTGTGGACTTCAAAGCGTGACGACGATGTTAAAAACCACCAGTGAACAAACAGCCACCAGCCCCCCCCTAAATCCATTCCCGACTACACGCTCTTTTCCAACACCTTGCTGCACCTCTCATGCCGCCTCAACAAGGTAATGCCGCGACCCGTCAACCTGGCCCCCCTCGATCCAAAAACACCTTTCTCAGCTGCTCAAACTACCCGCAATAATATTTGAAATGCAGCTGTGTGTTTTGAAACTCCTGTCGTTTCAACCGGGTACACTAATGTAGCAGGAAGTCGTGAAACCGACCCAAATTGTTTTACACGTTGATGCGGTGTTGGTGATCCCCGAGCAGGAAAAGGAAAACTGAAAGAGCTAATTATGGTTGGAGGGTTAGGGAGGTATAGTTGGTTGGAGGACAAGTGTGGTTTGAAAGATTGTAGTAGAATCCAGGTGCGAAAGGGAGACTACGCGGCGACACCTTCCGGTGACTTTGATGTCTTTATGAAGGGAGTGTCGCTAATCTTGGTGTTGCTAATTGAATGGTTACAAGCCTTGTCTTTGCACAAACTGAACGTCCATAGCTTGGTCTAATCTACAAAGATACGGGAGAAGGAAGTGATAACAGTTGTAAAAATTCCCGTGTTCGTTGCTTTCTCATCTCCATTTGGTTGGTTGGTTGGTTGGTTCTTCGTCATCTCAAGATCTGATATCTCGAGTTCAATCCCAGCCCACAACATTAAAAAATGGTCTGTCCGCAGTCATCTTAATGTTTCCATCATTCTGGTGTTGTCGGCTTAGTGTTTTATGGATCCTGTCTCCCCTCCCCGCTCCCCCCTCCATCCTCCCACTACCTATTTCAAGACTTTGCCAGCGTATAGGGTCTGGCACAGGCTTAGGGAATCTGCCGGGTAATTGCTGGCAGATTTGGGTGGAGCGCATATGGCATGGTGCGAGTGAGGTTCAATCCTGTTTGGAAAAACAAGCAAACTTCATGGGGGGATACTATGAACACATAGGGATAGGACGTTAAAAGAATAGAAACAACAACAACAACAACAACAACAACACTGAATTACATTGTGTGATGATGTTGTACGGATGCAAAGCGTGGACAGTTAACACGCAAAGTCAGAACAAGATTGAGGCAGCTGAAATGTGGTTTCTAAGAAGAATGTTTCAGAGTTCCATGGACAGCAAAGAAAATAAACGAGACAGTCTTGAAAGAGGTAAACACATAAGGAACATAAATGAAGAAGATTAGGAAAAGACACGCAACATGTATAGGACATTTCATGAGGTAAGAGAAATTAGAGCATCTAGTCACAACAGGAAAGCTGGAGGGGAAAAGAGCATCAGATAGACCCAGGGAGAAAATATTGGACGGATTTGTGGAGTGGATGAGGATAGCGAGGATGGGAGATACATTTGCAGCTACAAAAGATAGATTCGTATTGAGGGCCATGGTCACCAACGCCATGCCGTAAGGCACATGATAGTCATGACAACGATGATGACGACGACGATGATGACGATGATGTGATTGATGATGTTGATGATGGTGATGATGGTGATGATTGTGATGATGATGATGATGATGATGATGATGATGATGATGATGATGATGATGATGATGATGATGATGGTGATGATGATGATGATGATGATGATGATGATGATGATGATGATGATGATGATGATGATGATGATGATGATGACGACGACGACGACGATGATGACGACGACGACGACGATGATGATGATGATGAT
>JAPXFY010000020.1:61651582-61654082 GCA_030674185.1 Monoplex corrugatus
AGATAGAGATAGATAGATAGATAGATAGATAGATAGATAGATAGATAGATAGATAGATAGGTAGATAGGTAGATAGATGGATATGTAGATAGATAGATAGATAGACAGACAGATAGATAGATAGATAAATAGATCGATAGATAGATAGACAGATAGATAGACAGACAGATAGATAGATAGATAGATAATAGATAGATAGATAGAAAGACAGACAGACAGACAGACAGATAGATAGATAGATAGATAGATTAGATAGATAAAATAGATTGTTATCATAAGAACATTAAGTAAATAAATGAATAAATATATAGATACAGAAGAAACAATACTGGTAAGAAAAAAAATGAAAGAAAGTAATAAACATTAATAGAATTCAAACAAAAGGATGAATAAGTACACAAACAATCAAAATAAAATAAGTTAATAAATACAAAAATAAACAAGAAACATTACTAATAAAAAAGTATTTACGTAAAATACATAAACTAAACAGAATAAGTTATGAATAAATACATCAAAATTACCGATCTAAATGAATAAATAGATAAATATACATAAGATAATTAAATAAATCCACAAATAAACAAAAAACACGAACTATTAAGAAAAATGAAACTGAACCATCTCTGGAATGGCTGACACAACTGGTGCACTTGTTGCTGATAACTGCAAAAAACAGTGAACGTAAAAATAATCACAATTGAGATATTCAAAACATTTTGAGTTCTTTTAAAACTTATGAACCTTATCGTATGAAAACATAGTAGTAGAAACTAGCAACACGTCAATATGAAATAGATAAATACGTTAATAAGTAAAGAAATGAGCAAATAAATAAAATTACAGTGGTTTATTCGTTTTACGGAAACAAATATATCACTGTAATTTTATTTAAATTTTTCATTTATTTGTTTCCTGTTTGTTTCCATAAAACAGTTGAACGCAAAATGTTTGCAAATTTGATAATCGAAATACTTGAGGGTTTGCTGTTGGTGTTGCAATTGTTTCTTATGCTGTTGTTGTTGTTGTTCTTGTTGCTGTTATGATTGTTATTCGTATGTTTTTTTTATTTTAATACAAACGTTGTTTTATCCAGGTCATTCACGGATTAACAAAATTTGAACGAATAGATATATTACAAGTCCACACATAACAAATAACTATATTGCGGTTGAATTATCTGTTTGCTTTTTTTTCAAATTTTTATTTTTTTATTTTTTATTTTTTTGTCGATAACGTATAACAGTGTATTTACTTCATTTTATCTGGCAAAGCCAGAGCAGGATTGAGGCAGCCGAGATGTGGTTTCTCAGAAGAATGTTGAGAGTACCATGGACAGCAAAGAAAACAAACGAGACAGTCTTGATGGAGGCAGACACAGGTCGATCACTGATAAGGAAGATTAGGAAAAGACAAGCAACATTTATAGGCCATTTTATGAGGAAGGGGGATTTGGAGCACCTGGTCACAACGGGAAAGCTGGAGGGAAAGAGAGCACCAGTAGACCCAGGGAGAGAATGCTGGACGGACTTGCAGAGTGGCTGAGGATGAAGAGGGTGGGGGAGATGCTGGGGGCAACGAGAGATAGAGATGGTTGGAGGTCCATGGTCGCCAACGCCATGCGGCAGGGCACCTGATGATGATGATGATGATATGTTTTATCGTGAAATTTAACATTTTTTGTGCTTAGCCTTTAGAAGACATACTTTCGCTCAGTTTTTTCCCTCCGTTTTCTGTTCTGGTTTTTGAGTTTGGCTTTTATTTTTGGAATGGGGTGTTGTTGTTGTTGTTGTTGTTGTTGTTGTTGTTGTTGTTGTTGTTTTATCGTTGATGTCGTCGTCATCGTCGTAGTCGTCGTTGTTTTAAATTCAAACGTAAATTTATCCGGAAGATCATGCACAAAATTAATAAACTTTGAATTGTTCTTCTTTCGTTTACCATTGAATGAATGTGGCTGTTTTGCTTTTTGTTGTTGTTGTTTTTTTTGTGTGTGTGTGTTTCATTTCCTTCTGCAGTATATATCTATTGGTATAATTATAATTTTTATGCTTGTGTCTAGATTTATTGGCACTTAATTTTTTACTACGTATGTATTTATTGTGAAATTCTTGCAACTCATATTTTACAGTTACAGTGTTACTTTTCGCAATTTTTACGCTCTCTTGCTCTCTCTCTCTCTGTCTCTGTCTGTCTGTCTGCCATGCCTCTCTCTCTCTCTTTCTCTCTCTCTCTATCTTTCTCTCTCTCTCTCTTACTCTCACACTCACTTACTATCTCTCACTCTCTTACTCTCTCTGTCTCTCTCCCTCTCTGTCTCTCCCTCCCTCTGTCTCTTTCTCTCTCTCTCTCTCTCTCTCTCTCTCTCTTGCTCTCTCTCTCTGTGTCTCTGTCTGTCTGCCTTCCTGTCTCTCTCTGTCTCTCTCCCTCTCTGTCTCTCCCTCTCTCTCTCTCTCTCTTACTCTCACACTTTCTTACTATCTCTCACTCTCTTACTCTCTCT
>JAPXFY010000020.1:61664082-61669082 GCA_030674185.1 Monoplex corrugatus
AGCTTCCTGCAGGAAGCTGGTGGACAGGGTGAGGGAATCAAAGGGTTAAGTTTTTGCTGTGCTAGCATGGGTGGCAAAACAGGACGCTGGTGGACAGAGTGCCGGAGTCAAAGGGTTAAATTAAACAGAAATAAGTGCACGCTTTACATCACATTCGCATGACGTGTGTTTTCAATTTTAATGTAAGCCGGCCATATGATTCTGACGGGCAATTGCTGGCATATGTGAGCGAAGCGCATATGGAGAAGTGTGCCACGAATCTTTATTGAACTCCAAACTTTAAACTCGCGTTAACTATTAAATATACCAAACACATGATTTTATGTGTACACACTTGAATTTTAAGCATATCAATATTTTTGTACGAACTGGCAGAATGTTTTATGGTGCAATTTCAGTTACACTCTGCTGGTTTTGTTGTTGTTGTTGTTGTTGTTTTTCATTTCTCTGTTGTTTAACCCTTTGACTCCCGCACCCTGTCCACCAGCTTCCTGCATTGCCAACCATGCTAGCAAAAGCAAAAACTTAACCCTTTGATTCCCTCACCCTTTCCGCCAGCTTCCTTCAGGAGGAAGCTGGCGGAAAGGGTGAGGGAATCAAAGGGTTAAGTTTTTGCAGTTGGCAGATAGGGTGCAGGAGTCAAAGGGTTAAAATCAATGTAATCAGACACGGACTTTCTGAACTAACGCTTCCATCATCCCATTTCCGTCTGTTCCCGTTCCATCCTGCCTTGGTCCATCTCATTTAAGACCGTTTTTATCATGTTGAATTACTATTAATTGGTACTGACGAAAAAAACAGACAGATGAAGTGTTCAATTATGTAATTCAGTGTGGAAAATATTTCGTATATAAACGCAGAATTAACCAAATCAAACCAAACGTACAAATGTTTTTAAAAGATTTACTACAGTATGTGTACAAAATACAGAAACATGCTTCCTGTCTAAAAATGAAATATTCTGAATTTGAGGCAAAACGGTTCCCATACTCAAGACTAGTAATTATTTAACAGATATTGCGCATAAAGCATGACCATACTGAACACTCGCTCGAAGGATAATGTGAAGAAATTTAGAATGTGATGCTATCTGTTATTCTTGCTGCTGTAAATTAAAATATTTCAGTGTAAAAACAGTAGTAACTCCAGTCAGCGGCTTCTGTGTGGTAAAGCAAGACTTGGTAAAATGTGAAGAACATTGTGTAAAAACCATGATAAAAAAAAGTGGATCTGTGTCATTATATGTATATGTAAAAACAAAAATCACCCGTTTCAATTTTTGAAAATTAAAAACTGCTCACCTATGATCTATATGATTCATTCCATATGTGTAATTGTACATTGAACATTGAATCATTGCTGCACGGTTTGGTATAGTCATGTCATGTCAACATTTGAAAAAAAAGAACCTTCTGAGCAAAGTTGAAAAAGTAAAATGACAACAAAAATCGTTTTTATCTACCGCCTCTCCCGTGAGGATGCCGGGGGTTTCTCTCAGTATAAATAGTAACCCCATCTTTTTTTTTAAAAAGTTTGTGCTAGAAGAATTTCCTCTTTTCTGTCACTAGTTTTCTCCCTTGCTCCCTTGCTTTGTCATTTCTTCCCATCTACTCTCCCACTGTCTCTCTTCGCCCTCCCCTCTTTCCCCTGCCCCCCCCCCCCTTCTTCATCTCTCCCTCTCGTCATCTCTCTCCTCTCTCCCTATCTCCCCTTCTCTCCTCTCTCACGATGCTTGGAATAAGTTCAATGCTTCTGTTTCTTTACAGTCGACCAAATGAATTAATACCTGAACCGTGTGTTATTCAGCTCAAATCGTGATGATTGTGTTCAGAGCTTTGGTTTGTTTCTGATTTTTAAAAAAATGTGGAAATTGCTGTGTAAATACATACGACTTTTTCTTGTAGTTAAACTGTTGATGATTTTTTTTAACGTGTCATGTGGTTTTCTGCAAGTTATTTTAAATGCCCTTGCAGTAGGGGCTAGGAGATGGGCGTCGCCCTCGTGGTGCTGGCCCCGAGAAAAGTTGAAGTCTCTGCTACCTCACTCCACTACGACTCCAGAGTTGTGGAACTATCTAGGTAAGACCTCAGGTCATGGCCAGCTCATGGGTTTATGTGCAGGCTTAAAGCTTGTGCCGTGATCATTCTGGATCTTCTCCATCACATGGCACCTGTGACCTTAGTGCATATGGAATTCGTTCCGAGCGCGGAGATGTCATTTTAAGAAACTGAAATTGAAACAGGATTCGCTCTTCTTCTTTTCTCCCTTTTCTCTTCTTTTTCTTTTTCCTTCTTTTCTTCTTCTTTTTTCTTCTTTTCTTCTTTTTCTTTTCTTTTCTTCTTCTTCTTTATACTTTTTCATTTCTTCTTTTCTTATTTTTCTCTTCTTTTCTTCTTCTCTCCTTGATATATCCTTCATTTCTTTTCTTCTTCTTCTTCTTCTTCTTCTTCTTCTTCTTCTTCTTCTTTCGCGATTCTTTATTTCTTCTTCTTTTCTTTCTCTTCTTTTCCTCTTTTTTATTTTTCTTCTTCTTTTCTTCTTCTTTTCTAAATAAACGACACAATTATCCTGTCCAAATAATTTCCAATGTTCAGTAAAGTGTGATTAAATCATTATATCAATATTTGTCACATGCTTGTGTCCTCGTGGACACACCATGTAACTGTTTGCGTATGTTAACGATTCTTTATGATCAGATCTCTAACGACATTTGTCTTAGCAAAAATTTCCGAGACGCTTTTTGAAGATGAAAATGGATTTAGAATGTTAAAATCCTTCTATTCACATTTTCGTATGTTTGCATCCTAGTGGAAACACCATTATAAATATTTCCATTTTATAATGTTTTATAATCAAGTTTTGCATTAATAACGCAATTTTATTGACCAAATGACGCCCAACACACATTTTCAGATAAAATTGAGTTTGGAATGATTAAATCATTCTATCTATAATTGTCAGATACTTGCGTCCTATTTAAATATTTGCGTCTTCATACAAAAATATCAGCAAAAAGATTCTAACATTCTAAAGTCATTTTCGTCTTCAAAAAAGTGTCCTGGAGAATCCTTCTATTGATATTTTTGTATGCTTTTCTCCAAATGGAAGGTACACACAAATGTTTCCATATTTAAATGAACCTTTATAATCATGTCTAAATTAATTACACAATTGTATTGGCCACATGAATTCCAATAGAATTTTTCAACACACAATTCAGTTTAAAATGATTAAATCATCATGTCAGTATTTCTGGCATACTTTTGTTCTCTGGAAACACCATATAACTCTTTTCTTCATTCTTCTTCTTCATCTTCTTCTTCTTCCTTCTCGTTTTTTTCTTCTTCCTTCTTTCTACTTCTTCTTTCTGTCCGGTGTCTTCTATTTTCTTTCTTCTCCTTCCGCTTATTCTTCATGTTGGTCAATGAATGCGGTAATTCGTGTATTAATTAGCCAGTGGATATCTGTCAGCGATGGGTCAAAATGAAATTATGTCACCGTGTTCCACTCATATCATCATCATCAGGTGCCCTGCCGCATGGCGTTGGCGACCATGGACTTCCAACCATCTCTATTTCTCGTTGCACCCAGCATCTCCCCCACCCTCTTCATCCCCAGCCACTCTGCAAGTCCGTCCAGCAATCTCTCCAGCGTATTCCACTAAAGAAGGGAAATAACCGCGGCTAACTGTTCAATCAGTTTCAGTGCAGTGTGCGGTTGCTTCCCCTACACCGACGGCTGCATGTAAACCGTGCACCCTAATTCGATGAAGGATTTTCGTTTAGTTGGTAAAATGCTGATCTAAAATGGTACTGAAATAATACTGAAATAAACAAACACCGATCGCCTTAACACACGCATAAATCAAAAATAACTATGTGGGAGGAATAAAAAAAACAACAACAACAAAAGACGTAGTTTGGAGTGGTAAGACTGATTCACTTCAAACCATTGTCTGTATCAGTGTGTAGTGTTTCAGCAGTAATGTCTTCTGGGAGGTACCCGTAAAGTCGACAGCTCATTGCGTCGACAGCTCATTGCGTCGACAGCTCATTCACATTTTAGGGGGGGGGGGGAGGGAGGGAGAGAGAGACAAAGAGAGAGACAAAGAGAGAGACAGACAGAGAGAGACAGAGACAGAGACAGATAGACAGAGAGACAGAGAGACAGAGAGAGACACACACACACACACACACACACACACACAACTAGGAGGTACCGTAAAGTCGACAGCCCATTGCGTCGACAGCTCATTGCGTCGACAGCTCATTCACATTTTAGGGGGGGGGGGGGAGGGGCTGTCGACGCAATGATCTGTCGACGCAATGAGCTGTCGACGCAATGACATGGACCCATGTCTTCTGTGTCAGCGGCCACACATGTCATTTATATGTAACCAAAATTGTTCCAATGATAGACTGGTACAATACTAGTATGACATCAGTACAAAACAACAACTACAACAACAACAACAACAACAACAACAACCCACCAATGACATAGACTAGGAAGAATTTCAGGACCTGGCCAGCTCATGGGTTTATGTGCAGGCTTAAGGCTTGAGCCATGATCATTCTGGATCTTCTCCATCACATGGTATCTGTGACGTTAGTGCATAAGGAATTCATTCCGAGCACGGAGATATCATCTTGAGAAACTGAAACTGAAATTGAAATAGAGTGTAGTGTTTGGAGGCAAAGAATTTCTCACACATGTTTACATAAACTAATCTGCAGAAAAAACAAACAACATAGGTCTACCTTCATGGGGTAAATGTGCACATGCATGTGCATGCAAGCATGTCCGCACACACACACAAGCGTGTGTGCATGCGTACGCGCGTGTGTGATTGTGTGTATGTGCGTGGGGGGAGGGGAGTGGGGGATGTGGGGTTTTAACTTGTATTCTGTATGTTCTTTTTATGTGCAAACCACTCGTGTGTTTGTTCGCTCCCTCAATTGTACATATGACCAATACTCGTATATACATCTGAATGTCAT
>JAPXFY010000020.1:61674082-61681582 GCA_030674185.1 Monoplex corrugatus
AAGTTTATTCCAGGAAAGTGGACCAGAAACAGAGAAGGCTCGTGGACCATAGGTTTAGCTTAGTGCGTGGGAAGCGAAAAGTCAGAGGATCGGAGGCAGAGCGGAGGGTACGTGAGGGAAGATAGATCTCAAGTAGGCTTGACAGGTAATCGGGGGCTGCGTTATTGAGGCTTTTGTAGCACATAGTGTCTAGTTTGTACTGTATGCGCTTTGATACAGGGAGCCAGTGAAGTTGTGCCAGGAGAGGAGATATGTGATCAGCTTTTTTCTTTTTGAGTACAAGGCGTGCAGCATTGTTTTGAACGCGCTGTAGGATGTGAATGGTGGAGGCAGGAAGACCGGACAGGAGTGAATTGCAATAGTCAATGCGAGACATTATGAAGGAGAGAACCTGGGACGTATCGAACCTGGGACCCGTCGAAACTTACTAGTTGTTAAGCGAGCTGATCATGTTCCATTGTGTTGTAGCACTGTCTGCATATCTCTATGTATTGTGCGTGTACACTCTTGTTTGAGCGTGCATGTGTGTGTGCACTTGTACTAGTATCTTGCGCGTGCGGGGGCGTTTGTAGATGCATGCATGCGCGCGTGCGCGTGCGAGAGAGAGAGAGAGAGAGAGAGAAAGAGAGAGAGAGAGGCATCTGCGTCAGCCTGAGAAAGTGGGCAAGTGGAAGTTTGTGGCATTTTCTGCCACAATTGTATTTACACGAAGCACGAGACCTATTTACTTCAGAGACAAACAACAAACTCTCAATTTCTGCTTTCCTGATTTGCTGCCTCACCTGCGGTCGATCAGTTTCATTTTGCGTACTCCGACTTCACATCTTCCTCGGTGATGTGAAGCCAAGCGACTTTTTATGTGTAAAAAAAAACAAAACAACAACAACAACAAAGAAACATCACTAGAAGTGTTGGAATATTATGAAATGTTAGAAAACGTAATAAGTATAATGGTCAAGTTATATTACTGTTTCCCTTTCCTGTCGATATAAGGCATTGCTAAGATTATTCATAGCTATATTTTCAAATTTGAAAGGCTTAAAATGTGCTTTTGTTTATTTCTTTATGTTGTCTTTCGTATTAAATTTGGAATTGCGTTTTTACTTGCTGTTGGTCCTGATATGGCTTAAGCGTAGCCTGGGATAAAAGCAACATGAACTATGAACTCATAACTATATGTACACTTAACAGGAACAAAGTACTGCACCTATTTACCGATCAACCAAGGACAGATTTTGGTCATCTTCCTTTCGTCGATAATGATCAGCGTTACGTCCCGTAGTGAACTTGAAAATGCGCTATACTATTTCTTGCCTTGCTCCACATTTTCAAAAGAGCTGAGTAGAATCTTTAACGTACGTATTTGATATGTTGCACATGTACACGCAACGAAGTGGATTTTAGCCATTGGCAGGTCTGCACACATGCTGACCGGGATCTCAGAATAAATGTCCACGCTTTCCCCGTCAGATGGACGTACGCAGGTGGATCAAACCCAGGACCTTCTGATTGGAAGTCCAACGTGTACCTACCTGACTACAGCACCTGAACAGAAAAGTCAAACATGATTATGCATGTAGGGAAAGGGAATGATTACTAATGTTTATCGTTCTAAAGATTTAGTTAACCCCTTGACTACCGCACCTTATTCACAAATGCCAAAACTTAACCCTTTGACTCTCTCATCCTATCCACCAGCTTCTTAACTCTTTGACTCTCTCACCCTATCCACCAGCTTCTTAACTCTTTGACTCTCTCTCCTGCAGGAAGCTGGTGGATAGGGTGAGGGAGTCAAAGGGTTAAGTTTTTGCTTTGCTAGTATGTTGACAATGCAGGATGCTGGTGGACAAGGTGTGGGAGTCAAAGGAATGAGATACATGTAACAGACACGGTTGCGAGTGTTACGAGCTCCAGGGGAGGAGTTGTTAGTCAGGATGTGTGGGATGGAAAGCATCTGCTTCCATACCAATAGGGCTGAGATTACCGATAGTGCTGAGTATACCCATAGGGCTGAGTATACCGATAGGGCTTATTATACCGATAGGGCTTAGTATACCGATAGTGCTGAGTTTACCGATAGTGCTGAGTGTACCGATAGGGCTGAGTATACCAATAGGGCTGAGTATACTGCTAAGGCTTAGTAGAGTATACCGATAGGGCTGAGCTTACCGATAGGGCTTAGTATACTGATAGGGCTGAGCTTACCGATAGGGCTTAGTATACCGATAGGGCTTAGTATACCGATAGGGCTTAGTATACCGATAGGGCTGAGTTTACCGATAGGGCTTAGTATACCGATAGGGCTTAGTATACCGATAGGGCTGAGTTTACCAATAGGGCTTGGTATACCGATAGGCTGAGCTTACCGATAGGGCTTAGTATACCGATAGGGCTTACCAATAGGGCTTAGTATACCGATAGGGCTGAGTTTACCGATAGGGCTTAGTATACCGATAGGGCTTAGTATACCGATAGGGCTGAGCTTACCGATAGGGCTTAATATACTGATAGGGCTTAGTATACCGATAGGGCTGAGTTTACCGATAGGGCTTAGCATACTGATAGGGCTTGGTATACCGATAGGGCTGAGCTTACCGATAGGGCTTACCAATAGGGCTTAGTATACCGATAGGGCTGAGTTTACCGATAGGCTTAGTATACCGATAGGGCTTAGTATACCGATAGGGCTGAGCTTACCAATAGGGCTTAGTATACCGATAGGCTTAGTATACCGATAGGGCTTAGTATACCGATAGGGCTGAGCTTACCAATAGGGCTTAGTATACCGATAGGGCTGAGCTTACCAATAGGGCTTAGTATACCGATAGGGCTGAGCTTACCAATAGGGCTTAGTATACCGATAGGGCTGAGCTTACCAATAGGGCTTAATATACCGATAGGGCTTAGTATACCGATAGGGCTGAGCTTACCGATAGGGCTTAGTATACCGATAGGGGCTTCAACACTCGTATTCAAATCACGCAATCTATGCCCGAACCACTTCACCACAAAAGCAGCCAACCTCGCCACGTGCGCGCGAGGCCCAGGCTCAAACAAGTGCCTCGCACGATATACACGGTTTGCACGTGCAAAGCGGGACAGCGAGTACAAAGCGTTCCAGACAGCTCACAAACTTCTCGACCGCATCTGTGGCACGAAAAAGCCAGGTGTCGGAGAGAGAGAGAGAGAGTGCTAAGGCTTGTGGTTAAGATGGCTTGTTTGTTGCCGCATCTTTTTCTTTGCTGTTGGTGACATAATATTTCAGCAAGTACATGTGTACACATTCGATATTCTTGTTGCTGCGGAACATCTGTTTGTTGCTTGTAGTAAGAGACGAGAGAGTATGGGGGGGGGGGGGGGGGAGATGACAGTGAAAAGGATGAAGCAATTGCTCAGTCTGTCTGTCTGTCTGTCTGTCTCTCTCTCTCTCTCTCTCTCTCTCTCTCTTTCTCTCTCTCTCAAAAGGATGAGGCAGATCCCCACTCCATCCCCATCTCTAAAATGACGAGGCAATCTCCCCCCACCCCTTCTCTGTCTGTCTCTCTCTCTCTCTCTCTCTCTCTCTCTCTCGTGTTATCCTGTTTCCTTCTAATTGTACAGGGTGCAGTTACCAGTTTCAGCAGCATCTTCATTTCCAGTTCCAAACATTACACATCAGCTGTTTAGGTCGTCGACAAGATTTCTTTTCCTATTGTTCCTTCAAAATGTAAAAATGTAAAAGAAAAAAGATTAAAAACAACGACAGACGATAGTAAACAATAATTTCATTTGAACAGCGTAAACAGTCCATATCAGAACAAGCTCGTTGCACTTAACCATTTAACTCCCGCACCCTATCCACCAGCAGCAAAAAACTAATCTTCTGACTCCCTCACCCTATCCACCAGCTTTCTACAAAAAGCTGATGGTAGGGTGAGAGATTCAAAAGGGTTGAATTATTGTTTTGTTGTCATAGTTACATGGGTGCAACATTTTCCGTTTGATGACGGAATCCGTTTTTTCAAAAGAGTCAGAAACGGAAAATCCATTTTTTGAAAAAATCGCCGAGCTAGGGTCGTTTTGTGTGTGTGTGTGTGTGTGTGTGTGTGGGTTGTCTAAAATCGTTTATCGAACGTGAATGTTTCGCGACGGTTACTCTCCGGTGTAGAAAGGAAAGCGGAAGCACTCTTTTGTGAATGAAGCTATGAAAGTCACTGCGCATGCTCCGTTGCGAAATCTCGCATCAACTTCCGTGAAATCGCCGCCATTTTCGAGCTTCGCATGTTGATCGAACTTCACGATGCCAGCGGTGAAAGAAGGCGAATATGTCGCCTTAATCGACACAACTGTCAGAAATAAATGGCGTTTGGAATGGCTAGAGGAGAAAGATACAAAGATAATTCCCGTCGCCTGTGGTGTGTGAAAATCGACCGAGCAGTTATAAAGATACTTGAAATTGTCTGAATTGGATGAAAAGCATCTGCTGTTTTTCTTGAATCTAATTGCAGGAGAAAGGAAAAGTGAATCTTAAGCTTTGAAAGCTTAAGATTCAGTTTTAATTTTTACAAAAGCTTCAGCGTCTGGGGGGCAGACCCCCCATACGGGGCACTGCCCCTGTACCCTGCCAGCAGCCTACCGGACCCCCTGGACCCCTTTCCGTTTTTTGACTTTTTCTAAGTTGCACCCTTGTAGTTGTCAAATGGGGAGAAAGAATAAAAGCAATGGAAAATTATAGACATCTTCACCTTCACCTTCACCTTCAAGGGTGTCTTTGGAGACCAGAAATGATTTCCTGATGATTTCTTCCATCATCATTTTAACTCGAGTTGGTTGGCTCTTTTGATACAGCTGTGGGCTCAGGATCTGATATCTTCAATTCAGTCCCTGCCCACAACATTAAACATTTGCCTGTTTGCTGTTTCCATCATTTTAGTGGCGTCATTATGTGCACTTTACTACTAGCAGAAGACTAAAATACATTGGCTACGTGCCACGCAGCAAGAACACGGGCCTCATGGTAACCATCTTGCAAGGAAAAACAGTGGCAAAAAGGAAGAAAGGCATTCCACCAATCTCATGCATACAGAATATAACCAACATCAGTGGCCTAAATATTCAAGAAGTCCACAAAAGTCAAGACAGAGCGGCCTGGAGGGAGATCGTGATGCCAAAATGTGCAAAGGCCAACACCGAACCCAGTGACGCCAACAGGTGAGGTGGTGGTGTCAGCTTAGTATCTCAAAGATCATCTTAACACCCCAGTTTTACCCATCTTAGCCAGCAAGCTGCAAATGAAAAAGGAATTGGAAACAATTGTTACGAAACACCTTTCATAGTGAAACAGATACCTTATTGACTATCTCCATGCAGAATTTGCATTAGCCATTCCCTGGTTCCACTGGTGTCACAGATTGGGGAGCTTGCTGCATGGGCAACAGCAGGTTCTCTATGCCAGTTCAACAGTGCAGCTCCATCCACAGACATTATCTCACCACGGGCTGGTTGGTTCTTTTGATAGAGCCGTGGACTCAAGATCTGATATCTCGACTTGAATCGCAGCTTGCAAATATCGAAAACCCGTTATCTGCCGATCTTAATGTTTCCATCATTCTGGTGGAGTCAGTTTAGTGTTTGATAGCTCTTCCCATCCCCTCCATTTCAAGACATTGCAAGCGCATAGCGTCTTGCGCAGGTTCAGTGAGTCTTCCAGAAAATACCTGGCAGATTTGGGTGGAGCACATATGAATTATCTGAGTGCAATGCAACGAATCACTCTTGAACAAACTCCAAACAAACAAACTCTATCCATAGTCGTTATTGAGTGAAGTAGGTTAGTCAGTATGCAAGAGAGTATTTTGGTGGTCGAAATATTGTTGCATATTCTGAACATCGCTGTATGCATCAGTTTTTGCAACTGATAAAGTTAAAATCCAGAAAAAAAAATCGAAAAATGTATGTATATTTATACACACACACACACACACACACACACACACACACACACACACACACACACACACACACATACACACACACACACACACACACACACACATATATATATATATATATATATATATATAGAAGCAAACAAGGTCAAAACAGGGTACACCGGCTTAATATGGTACACATATTGCATGTTTTAGTGTTACTTATGACTTGGGAGTTGTTTTTAACACGGTGATAGCCCTGATGTGGCCTTAGTGGTCAGCTGGGTCATAAGCAAACAGATTCGATTAGATTATTAAATATGATGTATTGGTGGGAACATCACTGGAAGGTGAGTGTTTGTTTTTACTTCTAGTTTGAAGAAGAGAGCTGAAGAAGCGACCAGGAAAATTGTTATATATTGGCGATACTCTGTGGTCATTGACGGCCATTGCGTCCACCTACTATTGTGTCCAAATACCATGGAAACTTTCAATAGGTCCGACGCTTGTGGTGTTCGAGCTAATTCTCTAGCAACCAGTGCAGTTCTTCTATCAGGTCGGTCAGCTTTGGCATTGTCTAGAAGTGTACGTACATTCCATGTACCTATGGTGAGTCTTGTCACCTTTCTTTCGTTTCTGTTTTTTCGACCGCTAAATGGGATCCCTACCAGCCGCGATATGCTGGTCCGGGTAGGTTGAAGCAGGCAATGTTTAGGGCACCTTTTCTAGCCCCTTCCTCATTCTAGGGGGTGAGCAGTGCGGGTCCTGAAGAGGGCTGCTCAGTCACTCAGAATGTTGCCGGGTTCCTCTGCTGCTTCGTTCATTGGAAGACGACCAGTGTCCTGAGCCGCCTGTGTGCAGGTTTGCGGCTGTAGCTGCCAGTGTATCCTCACCTACTACGTCGTCGCGCCCCCATCGCCACAGGGCTTTATGGTTGAAACTTTCAACTGTGAGTATGAAGCCATGACATGCGCTGAGATTTTGATTAAAGTGTAGATAACTTGCGCAGCATCATCCACACTCTCTCGTCCAGGATCACCTGGATCCAGTGGCAAGACATGGTCAAGACGGCTGGAGATGATTCTGGGTGCAGGATTTTGCCGGAGACTTGACAGAGTTTGAACAAGAAACCGCCTAACGGGGCTCCGCTCCGAATTTTCTGTAGGGGTTGTTTCCCTTAGCCTTTACTGATCCATCAGCTATCCACAAGGCAATGGAAACGGACGTTTGTAATGCCCCAAACAGAGAATGATGGCCCCCAACTGTGTCATGATAGCAAAATTTGGGCTATCGTATCCCCAATACGCTCATAATATCCCAAACAGAGCGTGCTGTCCCAAATTGGGTCAGGGTGGCAAAAAATTGGGCTGTCATATTCCGATCGGCGTTACGGTTATTGAAATTGAAATGTGATGACATACAACGAAAGTAAAGCTCATTTCTACCCCAAATTGAGCATAGTGGCTCAAATTAAACCACGGTGACTCAAAGTATATTATGATGATCATGATGGATTCTAAGAACCAAAATTAGAATGTGGTATTTAGAACAGGGCCTAAAATACAAACATACATCCATACCCACATACTTA
>JAPXFY010000020.1:61684082-61694082 GCA_030674185.1 Monoplex corrugatus
ACAAAGGTGAAACGATGAAGTAATCTGGACAACAACAACAACAACAACAAAAAGAAGAAAAAAATGGACCAGTGTTGGCAACACAAAGTGGACAGTGACTAAACAGATCTTTCATCGGTAATTGCACCGGTGTCCAGAAGGCGTCAGAGCGAAGCAATGAGTCAACAGAATTGTGTGCGCCACAGCACACATACACACCACTCTGTGGACAAGGCCCAAAATAATCATGGCACCTACGAGCCAGCACCATACAACCCTCCCCAACAATCACAGTTAGGGAAATGCGGCACAAACAAGGCTGTTGATACACATTAATTAAGTAACGAAGACATACAGGTATGGAGACGGGAGAGGGGTTTGTCTGAAATAAGAAAGAAGCAAAGGGGAAAAACTAAGGTACAGGTATCTTTTTTTTTCTTTCCTTCGGCGTTTGCGTGGTCAGGCAATATCCGGTGAGAACTGGCCATTCTTTCTGAAAACCTAAGGTAGAGGTACCCATCGTATTTATCATCATCATCATGTGCCCTGCCGTTGGAACTAAACAGCAGGAAGACTGAAGTCATGGTGATCAGTAAAAAACATGAAATCCCCTCATGCAAAATAAAAACAAATGGCACAACCCTGACACAGGTTAATAAGTTCAAATACCTGGGAACGATCATTTCATCAGACGGCAGAAGCACATCGGAAATAGCTGGCAGAATCGGCCAAGCCAAAACAGCATTCAAGAAGATGACAAGCATTCTTACCAACAAATGCCTATCAATTAACATCAGAAAGAGAGTCCTTGAATGTTATATAGAACCAATACTGTTGTACGGATGCGAGGCGTGGACAGTCAGCAAGCAAAGCCAGAGCAGGATCGAGGCAGCCGAGATGTGGTTTCTCAGAAGAATGTTGAGAGTTCCATGGACGGCAAAGAAAACAAACGAGACAGTCTTGATGGAGGCAGATACAAATAGATCACTCATAAGGAAGATTAGGAAAAGACAAGCAACATTTATAGGCCATTTTATGAGGAAGGGGGATTTGGAGCACCTGGTCACAACGGGAAAGCTGGAGGGAAAGAGAGCACCAGGTAGACCCAGGGAGAGAATGCTGGACGGACTTGCAGAGTGGCTGGGGATGAAGAGGGTGGGGGAGATGCTGGGGGCAACGAGAGATAGAGATGGCTGGAAGTCCATGGTCGCCAACGCCATGCGGCAGGGCACCTGATGATGATGATGATATGCCCTGCCACATGGCGTTGGCGATCATGGCCCTCCATATGTATCTATCCCTTGTTGTCGCAAGCACATCTTCCACCCTCTCTGTCCTCAGCCACCCTGCAGTTCCGTCTACTATTTTCTCCCTGGGTCTACCTGGTGCTCTCTTTCCCTCCACCTTTCCTGTTGTGACCAGGTGCTCTAATTCCCCTTTCCTCATTAAATGGCCTATAAATGTTGCTTGTCTTTTCCTAATCTTGCTTATGAATGATCTTCCAGTGTCTGCCTCCATCAAGACTGTCTCGGTTGTTTTCTTTGCTGTCCGTGGAACTCTCAACATTCTTTTTAGAAACTACATCTCGGCTGCCTCAATCTTGTTCTGGCTTTGCTTGTTGACTGTCCACGCCTTGCAACCATACAACAGTATTGGTTCTATATAACATTCAAGAACTCTCGTCCTGATGTTAACTGATAGGCATTTGTTGGTAAAAATGCTTTCCATCTTCTTGAATGCTGTTTCAGCTTGGCCGATTCTGCTTGCTATTTCTGATGTGCATCTGCCGTCTGGTGAGATGACCGTTCCCAGATAGTTAAACCCATCATTTTATTAATACCAAAGAAATAAGAGGGAAGCAGGGAGAATTCTTTTATAATACCATCAAAGGACATAACTCTCTCCGCCTCCCCTCTTTCTCAGTCTCTCTCTCTCATCTTTCCTTCTCTCGCCTAAAATCACTATTGTGAACAGACATTAAATAAAGATTTCCTTCTCTCTCTCTTTCTGTCTCTCTTTCTGTCCCCGTTCATCCATCTTTCTCTTTCCCTCTGTCTCTCCCCATTCTTTCATCGGTCCTCTCTTTCTCTTTTTCCCTTCTCTCTATACCTCTTTATCTGTCCCTCTCTCTTCGTCCCACTGTCTCTCCATCCCTCTTTCTGTCTCCCCCTCTGTCTCTTTCTCCCTCTCTGGCTCTGTCTTTCTCTGTCTCTGTCTGTCTCTGTCTCTGTCTCTGTCTCTCTCTCTCTCTGATGAGGGTGATGATTATATGAATCGTCCAATATCTATTAAAGAAATACATCTGGCAATCAAAAAACTTAAGAATGGTAAGGCTGCTGGACCTGATGGAATTATAGGAGAACTCTTTAAAAATTCATGTGAACAAGTTGTACAGTTTCTTTTGAAATTGTTCAACACTCATTTTGATAAGGGTCAATTTCCAAGGAACTGGACTGAATCTGTTATTTTGCCACTCTATAAAAAAGGAGATATCAATAATCCAAACAACTATAGAGGAATTTCCCTTAGCGACATAAGTAGTAAACTATTCAGCATAATAAATAATAATAATATAGTACTAGGGACTTATAAAGCGCACTAAAGCCATGGATCAAGCGCTGGGAATGGAGATATAATAGGAAGTCAGTAAATACAAGACTAACAACAACTTACACATCATAAATGACAATCAATACATATTACATCAAACACATAACATATGATTTACATTCGCAAATTTCAAATATGCATACCAACGCAATTCAATCAAATATCAATTCATTCCAATTAACACTTCACTCAGTTTACTCCATATAACTATTATTCCACCCCTTCCTACTACCCCGCACCCCCAATGCGTCATTACACAAAATCCAATTATCACATTAATCGCCAGCGACAAAGGTGATGTGGGAAAAGTGATCAGATGTCGAAATACGCTGGAAAGGTGTGTTTTCAAGTTGACTGAAGAAGAAATGGACGGAGAGTGGCGTAATTTCTTGGGAGAGTTCCAAAATGGGACCGAATTGCGATAAGTGACGAAAGCATGAGATTTGGGTTTTACGATGCTGAGAGTCTTGAATCAGAGGAAGAGCGGAGAGACCGAGATGGAGTATACAAGTGCAGAATATCAGAAATATACTCAGGAGCAGAACCAGAGATAGAATTGAAGCAGATGCAAGCAGTCTTGTACTTAATTCTCTGAGATATTGGTAACCAGTGCAGTTGGTGAAGCAAAGGAGTGCAAGGTTGTTGACGGGATGCCTTAAGAATAAGGCGTGCAGCTGAATTTTGAACTTTCTGCATAGGATAGAGAACAGTGTTCGGGCAGCCCATGAGGAGAGAGTTACAGTAGTCAAGTCTCGACAGAATACAGGAAGTGACAAGAATCTTGGTGGCATCTACACTGAGAAAGTTTCTGATAGATCCAATCCTTTTCAAATCAAAATAAGAAAGCTGGCAGACTTTGGAAACGTGATCTTTCATGGAGAGAGAAGAGTCAAGAATGAAACCTAAGTTCCTAGCTTTTGGACAGAAAGAGATGTCAGAAGAGCCAACAGTGATAGAAGTTGGAAGTGGAGGATTATAGTCTGAAGAACCAGAAAACAGAAGAGCTTCAGTCTTACTGTCATTAAGTTTTATCATGAATAACAGATTGCAGGAGTGGGTACAAGTAAATGCCATAACAGGTGACCATCAAGCCGGGTTTAAAAGGGATATTCAACAATAGACCATATGTTTACTTTATTAGCTATGGTACAGAAACAATTTTGTGGTAGTCGTAAATTATGTTGCATTCATAGATTTTGAGAAAGCATTCGATTCCATTAACAGACATTTACTTTGGCCTATATTGCTTAAAAATGGTATTAGAGGCAAATTGTGTCGGTGTATTAGAAGTATGTATGACATGGTGAAATCCAAAGTTAGATGTGGTGACCAAATGGCTGAATTGGTTAATTGCTCAGGGGGAATAGAACAAGGTGATGCATGCAGCCCTGTGCTTTTCTCTCTTTTTATAAATGAATTAGCGATTGAAGTAATTAAAAATGGAAGGCATGGTGACTTTTTACACGGGATGCTTACGAATTGTTTACACTTTTGCTTGCTGATGATGTTGTCTTGATGTCAGAAACAATCATTGGATTACAGACACAGTTGAATAGTTTACAACGTGCATCAGCAACACTTCAGTTAAAGGTTAATTTATCTAAAAATAATGTTATAGTATTCAGGAAAGGGGGATATTTGGGTGCGAGAGAAAAGTGGACGTATGATGTCGATGTAATGCCCGTGGTAAATGTGTATAAATATTTGGGAATAATGTTCTCAGCACGTTTGAGCTTTGCTGGTGCATGTAAAGATCTCGCTAGCAGAGCCAAAAATGCCTTATTAAGTATAATGCGACGTTTGTATTTTCTTAATAACAATTCTTTTGATTTATTTGTAAAATTGTTTGATTCTCAGATTCAACCTATTGTACAATACGGCTCTGAATTATGGGGTTTAGATAAAGCTGCTGCTCACTGTGAATCAGTTCACACTTTTGCCTTAAAGAAATTTTTGGGAGTGGATATGCGTACTCCTAATGACTTTGTGTATGGAGAGACAACAGATATCCAATAGGCCTATATGTAAACTCTGCCGTTAGATGTATCCACTACTGGTTTAAATTAATACAGATGGAAAATTATAGAATACCTCGCAAAGCGTATAATATGCTATATGATTTAGATGCCAAAGGTATACACACCTGGGTGTCGAATGTACGTGCTTGTTTGTTTGAATATGGATATGGTGTCGTATGGATTAATCAAGGTGTTGGCAATTTAAATAAATTCATACGGGAGTTTCGTCAGCGTTTGATTGAATGTGGATGGCAGAAATGGAACGATCACGTTCAAAGCAGTGACAGATTTAATATTTACAGAACTTTTTGTAATACTCGTGAAGTGAAATCATATATAACATTGAATATGAACAGACATTTTAAACATGTGACAGCAAGATTTAGATTTGGCATATCAGAAATTAATGCCCATTATTTTAGATATAGATCTCACATAGAGAGTGATTTATTGTGTCCATTATGTAAAAATTCAAAAGAAGATGAAGTGCACTTTTTGCTTTGCTGTCCAGCACTACAAAATATTCGAGAGAAATTGATTCGACCTAAATATTACAGGCAACCTTCATTATTTAAAATGACTTTATTGATGTCATCAAACGCATCTGATGTTGTATATAATTTATCTTTGTTTTTGCATAAAGCATTTAAGTTTAGGGAAAGAGCAGCGTCATGATGCAGTACAATTTATGCTGCCCGTTTTGATTTTTGTCAGTGAACATGTTGCATATATACTGTGTATAAATTGTTTCATGAATTTTCTGTTTTTTCATAGTATTTACACATTTAAGACACGACAGTATGTTGTTATACAAATTAAATTTCACTGATATGACTAGTGCGTATAGATTGATGTTTAGGTTTGTGATTTATGAGTATTGTTCGAATGTTAATTTCTGTTTTAGTCTATGTACAATGTAGCATTGATGTGATTGTCATGATGCCAAATAATAGTTTGGCTTATGTATTTGTACCCCTTCATGAGGGGCAATAAACCGTCTGAATCTGAATCTGAATCTCTCTCTCTGTCTCTTTCTCCCTCTCTGTCTCTGTCTGTCTCTGTCTGTCTGTCTGTTTGTCTGTCTGTCTCTGTCTCTCTCTCCATCCTCCCCTTCTCTCTCTCTCTCCACCCTCCCCTTCTTCTCTCACTCCCCTCCCCTCTCCACCCTCTTCTTCTCTCTCTCCACCCTCCCCTTCTCTCCTCACTCCTCTCTCCACCCTCCCCTTCTCCTCTCTCTCCACCCTCCCCTTTCTCTCTCTTCTCCCCACCCCTCCCTCTCTCTCTCATCTCCTTCCTACCCTCCCCTTCCTCTCCTCTCTCTCTTCCACCCTCCCCTCTCATTCTCTCCTCTCTCTCCACCCTCCCCTTCTCTCTCTCCTCTCACCTCCCCTTCTCTCTCTCTCCACCCTCCCCTTCTCTCTCTCTCTCCACCCTCCCCTTCACTCTCTCTCTCTCCACCCTCCCCTCTTCTCTCTCTCTCCTCCACCCTCCCCTTCCTCTCTCTCTCCACCCTCCCCTTCTCTCTCTCTCCACCCTCCCCTTCTCTCTCTCCACCCTCCCCTTTTCTCTCTCTCTCTCCACCCTCCCCTTTCACTCTCTCTCTCCCCCTCCCCTTCTCTCTCTCCCACCCTCCCCTTCTCTCTCTCTCTCCACCCTCCCCTTCCTCTCTCTCTCCACCCTCCCCTTCTCTCTCTCTCTCCACCCTCCCCTTCTCTCCTCTCCACCCTCCCCTTCTCTCTCTCCTCACCTCCCCCTTCCCTCTCTCTCTCCACCCTCCCCTTCTCTCCTCTCTCTCCACCCTCCCCTTCTCTCTCTCTCCACCCTCCCCTTCTCTCTCTCTCCCACCCTCCCCTCTCTCTCTCCTCCACCCTCCCCTTCTCTCTCTCTCTCACACCTCCCCTTCTCTCTCTCACCACCCTCCCCTTCTCTCTCTCTCCACCCTCCCCTTCTCTCTCTCCCACCCTCCCCTTCTCTCTCTCACCACCCTCCCCTTCTCTCTCTCTCTCTCACACCTCCCCTTCTCTCTCTCACCACCCTCCCCTTCTCTCTCTCTCCACCTCCCCTTCCTTCTCTCTCTCCACCCTCCCCTTATCTCTCTCACCACCTTCCCCTTCTCTCTCTCTCCACCCTCCCCCTTCTCTCTTTCCACCCTCCCCTTCTCTCTCTCACCACCCTCCCCTTTTCTCTCTCTCTCCACCCTCCCCTTCTCTCCTCTCCCCCTCCTCTCTCCCCCTCCCCTTCTCTTCTCTCCCCACCCTCCCCTTCTCTCTCTTCTCTCTCCACCCTCCCCTTCTCTCTCTCTCCCCCCTCCCTTCTCTCTCTCTCTCCCACCCTCCCTCTCTCTCTCTCTCTCCACCTCCTCTCCTCTGCTCTCTCCACCCCCTCTCTCTCCTCTCCACCCTCCCCTTCTCTCTCTCTCACCCCCCTCTCTCTCTCTCTCACCTCCCTTCTCTCTCTCTCCATCCCTTCTCTCTCTCTCCACCCCCCTCTCTCTCTTCTCTCCACCCTCCCTTTCTCTCTCCTCACTCCACCTCCCTCTCTCTCTCTCTCTCTCACCTCCCCTCTCTCTCTCCTCCACCCTCCCCTTCTCTCTCTCTCCACCCTCCCTTCTTCTCCTCTCTCCACCCTCCCCTTTCTCCTCTCTCTCACCCTCCCCTTCTCTCTCTCTCCACCTCCCTTCTCTCTTCTCCACCCTCCCCTCCTCTCTCTCTCTCCACCTCCCTTCCTCTCTCTCCACCCTCCCTCTCTCTCTCTCCACCCTCCCTTCTCTCTCTCCACCCTCCCTTCTCTCTTCTTCTCCACCCTCCCCTCTCTCTCTCTCTCTCCACCCTCCCCTTCTCTCTCTCTCCCCTCCCTTCTCTCTCTTCCCACCTCCCTTTCCCTCTCTCTCTCCTCCCTCCCCTCTCTCCCTCTCCTTCTCTCCACCCTCCCCTTCTCTCTCTCTCTCCACCTCCCCTTCTCTCTCTCTCTCCACCCTCCCCTTCTTCTCTCTCTCCACCTCCCCTTCTCTCTCTCTCTCTCACCCCCCTTCTCTCTCACCTCTCTCTCTCCCCTCCCTCTCTCTCTCTCTCCACCCTCCCCTTCTCTCTCTCTCCACTCTCCCCTTCTCTCTCTCTCCCACCCCCTTCTCTCTCTCTTCCACCTCCCTTCTCTCTCTCTCCACCCTCCCCTTCTCTCTCTCTCCACCTCCCCTTCCTCTTCACCCTCCTTCTCTCTCTCTCCACCTCCCCTTCTCTCCTCTCTCACCCTCCCCTCTCTCTCTCTTCTCACCTCCCCTTCTCTTCTTCACCTCCCTTCTCCCACCCTCCCTCTCTCTCTTCTCTCTCCACCCTCCCCTTCTCTCTCTTCTCACCCTCCCTTCTCTCTCTCTCTTCACCCTCCCTTCTCTCTCACCCTCCTTCTTCCTCTCCCCTCCCCTTCTCTCTCTCTCTCCACCTCCCCTTCTCTCTCTTCTTCCACCCTCCCCTTCTCTCTCTCTCTCCACCCTCCCCTTCTCTCTCTCTCCACCCTCCCCTTCTCTCTCTCTCTCTCCACCCTCCCCTTCTCTCTTCTTCACCCTCCCCTTCTCTCTTCTCCACCTCCCTTCTCTCTCTCTCTCCACCCTCCCCTTTCCTCTCTCTCTCTCCACCCTCCCCTTCTCTCTCTCTCTCCACCCTCCCCTTCTCTCTCTCTCTCCACCCTCCCCTTCTCTCTCTCTCTCCACCCTCCCCTTCTCTCTCTCTCTCTCCACCCCTTCCCCTTCTCTCTCTCTCCACCCTCCCCTTCTCTCTCTCTCCACCCTCCCCTTCTCTCTCTCTCTCCACCCTCCCCTTCTCTCTCTGTCTTCACCCTCCCCTTCTCTCTCTGTCTTCACCCTCCCCTTCTCTCTCTCTCTCCACCCTCCCTTCTCTCTCTCTCTCCACCCTCCCCTTCTCTCTCTGTCTTCACCCTCCCCTTCTCTCTCTGTCTCCACCCTCCCCTTCTCTCTCTCTCCACCCTCCCCTTCTCTCTCTCTCCACCCTCCCCTTCTCTCTCTGTCTCCACCCTCCCCTTCTCTCTCTCTCCACCCTCCCCTTCTCTCTCTCTCCACCCTCCCCTTCTCTCTCTGTCTTCACCCTCCCCTTCTCTCTCTCTATCCACCCTCCCCTTCTCTCTCTCTCTCTCCACCCTCCCCTTCTCTGTCCCTGTCTCTCTCCACCCTCCCCTTCTCTCTCTCTCTCACATACACCCTACGTACGTACGCATGCACACGCCAAAATCTGACAAGACATTCAACTGTTTTCTATTGTCACCGGGCATTTCTAACGAACAATTTCGCCCTTTATAATGGGGTGTCAGAGTTGGGTTTTTTGTTTGTTTGTTTGTTATTTTCTATTATAGGCATCCTTAAAAAACACAAAAACCAAACAAAAACCAAAAAATCTCAGCCATCTGATTCTTTAATACAAGCGGCTGATCCTTATTGTGTTTCTCACACACTCATCCGTCATGTTCAATTTGTCGATTTTTTTTTTATTTTATAATTTTTCCCCCCTTTCTTTTATGACGGGGGAGTTTTGTTGTGGTGGCTGTAGACGGTGGCGAAGTGTGTCATCTTTGGCAGGAGGGGCCCATTTAACGAGAAGAGCGGGAGGATTAATGCCATGTTGATGTTGGGCCGGCGAAACACGACCCGAAATAAGCAAGCTTGAATCGACCCAACAACCGTAACAGCCCGCGGAAAAAATGGACGAAGAAAGGGAGACAACTTAAAGCAAGCTTTTTCTCTTCTTTTCTCCCCTTTTCCAAGGGCGCGAAGCTCGAAATCGAAATGGCCGGACGGCACAACGGGGTCCAGAACGAGGTATGAATCGTCTTGATTTATGGGGTCCCAGCGCCCCCTGCCGAGGCGGCCGGGCATGCTCGTGAGGTGAGGGAAGTTTTCCGGTTAATGGGAGGTAAGCCAGTGGCGGTCTGTCAGGTCGGCATTGTCGCAGGGGAAGCAACTTGAGGCTCGATCGTGGCCCCTAGCGCGTCAGGGGTCGCTTGGTGACACTTGGCGAAACCTCTGTTTCTCTCCCTTTCTGTCTCTTTCTCTGTTTCAGGCTGTGTCTCTGTCCGTCTGTCTGTACTGTCTGTCTCTTTCTCTCTGTCTCTGTCTCTTTCTCTCTTTCTCTGTCTCTCTGTCTCTCTCTGCCTCTCTGTCTGTCTGTCTCTGACTCTCTCTCTCTCTTTCTCTCTCTCTCTCTCTCTCTCTCTCTCACTTGGCGAAACATCTGTTTCTATCCCTGTCTCCGTCCTTCTCTGTCTGTCCGTCTGTCTATCTGTCTGTCTGTCTGTCTCTCTCTATCTCTCTCTCTCACACACACACACTTGGCGAAACCTTTGTTTCTCTACCTGTCTCTGTCTCTTTCTCTGTCTCTATGTCTCTGTCT
>JAPXFY010000020.1:61704082-61711582 GCA_030674185.1 Monoplex corrugatus
ATATCTCTTCTGTTAGCGCAGGTGCTTGCCGCCGAAGCTTCTTTCTTCTTCTTCTTCATCTTCTCCTTGGTTTTTTCCACCATCTTCTGTGGTTTCTTGCCCCCCCCCGTTATTTTTCGAGCTGGTCTCAAATAATGTGTGGTGGTGGTGGTGGCGATATGTGTGCTGCTTGCTACGTGACCAGTCAGTCTCTATCTGCCCACTCCAGGGAGATACAGAATACAGCGAGGGAGGGTAGGAGCGACGTGTCTCGGCAACCCGACACCAATATCAAATGTAACGTAACGATGCTGTGTACCTCACTTATCGTGATAGTTCCGTGTCTCTGCCGTTCCGGCATCCCACACCAGCCTGTCAAACAACAACAGCCTACGTTGTGTAGGATTTCGGCAGTAAGATGAAAATCAGTTTTTTCCCCTCCTTGCGCGTCGGCGAAACGTAGCTATATCGCGTTTTAAGCCGCTGGCTGGAATGTTCAGATAGGTTTACTCCCCCTGCCTGAATCAGGATCGCTTTCTTTTCTAGCTTTCTCCCGGACACTGATATTAGACAGAGGCCTTTCACTCGCCAGGTCTGGGGGGAGAGGGGGAGTGAGGAGGGGGCTGGGGTTCACCAAAAACCTCTGGTGATCGTAGATTACGTGATGTGCGCGGGCCTATAATTGTGTCCTATCACAGACAGAACTTTCAGGGACATTAAACTTCTAGTTCGGCCTTGGTGCCTGACTCCCCTCCCCCACCCACCCCCACCCCCGACCTCAAATAAGCTGAATTAAAATAACGGAATCTGATAAAAGGGAGACATGGTAGCGAGCAAATGGATGAAATTCGTATTTATACCTCAAAGCGGATGTTTCTGATTTAGGTAACCTAACGCTACAGCCAATTTATTTCATAGATTTCTTGCCATTTCCTAGTGTATCCCCGAAAGCTCAGCGACATCCGCCCTGTTGAGGCATGACGTATCAGTCTGAACATTCGTATTCTGTTCCACTATAACTAACACATAGTCTGAAATTTTGTATTACATTCTCCTACAACTTATTCAACAGTCTGAAAATTCGTATTCTATTCAACTATAACTTATACATCGTCCGAAATTCGTATTCTATTCAACAACAACTTACACATCAGTCTGAAAATTCGTATTCTGTTCTATTACAACTTATACATCAGTCTGAACATTTGTATTTTATTCTATTGCAACTAATACATCAATCTGAAAATTTGTATTCTATTCTGCTACAATTAATTCATCAGTCTGAAAAATCGTACTGTATTCAACTACAGCTTATACAACAGTCTGATTATTTATGTTCCATTCTTCTACAACTTATGCAGCCATCTGATTATTTGCATTCCATTGTATTTCAACTTATGCATCCATCTGATCATTCGTATTCCATTGTATTTCAACTTATGCATCCATCTGATCATTCGTATTCCATTGTATTTCAACTTATGCATCAGTCTGATCATTCGCATTCCATTGTATTTCAACTTATGCATCAGTCTGATTATTCGTATTCCATTGTATTTCAACTTATGCATTCATCTGATCATTCGTATTCCATTGTATTTCAACTTATGCATCAGTCTGATTATTCGTATTCCATTGTATTTCAACTTATGCATCCATCTGATCATTCGCATTCCATTGTATTTCAACTTATGCATCAGTCTGATTATTCGTATTCCATTGTATTTCAACTTATGCATCAGTCTGATTATTCGTATTCCATTGTATTTCAACTTATGCATCCATCTGATCATTCGTATTCCATTGTATTTCAACTTATGCATCAGTCTGATTATTCGTATTCCATTGTATTTCAACTTATGCATCAGTCTGATCATTCGTATTCCATTGTATTTCAACTTATGCATCCATCTGATCATTCGTATTCCATTGTATTTCAACTTATGCATCAGTCTGATTATTCGTATTCCATTGTATTTCAACTTATGCATCAGTCTGATTATTCGTATTCCATTGTATTTCAACTTATGCATCAGTCTGATCATTCGTATTCCATTGTATTTCAACTTATGCATCAGTCTGATTATGCGTATTCTATTTTACAAGTTATGCATCCGTCTAATTATTTGTATTCCACTGTACTGCAAAGTATGCAACGGTCTGATTATTCATATTCCATTAAACACCTTTTCTCCTCTGTGATCGTGCAACGAACTTGAACCGTAATGTTGAAATACTGTTACAGATTTTGCCTGGAACAATTCTGATCGTTACTTTCACTCTCGATCATGTGGACAGTTTCTGTCTTGCCATGAGATGACGATAACTGAATAACTATGTCATGACGTTATCATCATCATCATCATCATCATGTGCCCTGCCACATGGCGTTGGCGATCATGGCCCTCCATACGAATCTGTCTTTTGTCGCTGCAAGTATAACTCCTCCCCTTTCTGTTCTCATCCACTCAGCAAGTCCGTCCAATATTTTTTCCCTGGATCTGCCTGGTGCTCTTTTACCCTCCAGCTATCCTGTTGTGACTAGGCGCTCAAATTTCTCTTGCCTAATATTCTTTTTGTGTTTGCTTCTTTGAAGACTGTCTCGTCTGTTTTCATGGAACTCTTAAACATTCTTCTTAGAAACCATATTTTAGCTGCCTCAGTTTTGTTCTGATTTTATATGTCGGCTGTCCACATTTTGTATCCGCACTGTGACATCATGTACCCAAAACCTGATAGAAACGGAAAATTGAAATAATTCTGATGAGTTGAAAGCATTGTACAGTATGAACATTTAATGGCTTGTCTAAGTCGTTTCTGGCTCATAAAATTGTCATCATCATCATCAAGTGAATATGTGTCAGTTAGAGAAAACTTAGATCTCTTCTTTGTTGCCTATTAATTTGTGAAACGGGCAGAAACGACACAAAAACGTAACTTCACTTCAAATGCCACTTTTTATAACTTTGTTCAACAGGGATTTGTCGCACTTGGACAATTCCATACGTGCTCCACTCAAATCTGCCAGCAATGGTCTGACGGAATTCCTGAGTCTGTGCAAAACCCTATGCGCTGGCAAGGTCTTGGAAAAATGGGGAGGGGGGATGATGGGTGGGGGGGGGAGAAGGAACCTGTTAACTCATTCGTGGCGACGCTCATCACTTGATGCGAACGCTGACGTTACGTTTCACGGAGATGCGTATCTCCTGACGTGCGCATAATTCGCTTTTATTTGTGATGTTTACCATCCAGTAGATAATTGAAAACTTACTACAGATGTGTAGAAGAATCATGTCTGTATAATTTTGTCATCTCCTGTAGACCGTAGCTCAATTTTAGATTGAGATATCATAACATTTCCGAAGTAACTTGAACGGGAAAATCACGAAAATTTCAGACACAAAATGGCGCTTACGTCGAAGCGACAGCGATACATAGAGAGTGAAACATTCGTAGGAACTTATCATGCAAGAACGATCTGACCATGCCAATGCATAAAAATCAGTTGATGACTCTTTCCTAGAATTACATCAAGAATTGTTTGCCTACAAACGATGATTTTGGAAGTGAAACTAGTGACAAAAGTGTGAGTGACTGATCATTCTACCACTCACGCACGAAGTATTGTGTATGTTTTCACTGAAGTGCTTTTTTTCCATCGAGCAAGCTAGTGTGTTTGTTTTTCTACCATGTTATTTGGATTGTTGAAAATCTGATCTTTCAAAAACTATGTATAACTCTGTACGCTTTTCTGATGTGGTTTGTCGGTAGAATGTTTTTTTTTTTTAAATTGCCAAAATACTGAGTTTTTGCATAACTGCGGAGGTCATTTTAAAGCGCTGCGAAAGAGTTAAACATTACATGACATGACCAGAATAATGAAAACATAAAGATGGGAACAAGCAGGCCATTTTTCTCTTGCAGGCTGGGATTGAACTCGAGATATCGGATGTTATCTGTCTCATTGTTTCTTATATAAACTCAAGAAGAAAAACGGAAGGCAAGCTACGACACTGATACATATTGGCCAAACTTTTTGATGTGTGTACCACACTAGGCAAAAATAAAGCCAAGCAACATTGGAAATAAGAGGGAAGCAGGGAGAATTTTAAATATCAACTAAGTAACATAACTCTTGAGAGTCACGGAGTTATCTCCCATGTAGAATTTCTCAAACCCAACACAGTTTGCGCTACCCATTCAGCTGACATAGACGCAACCACAAAGCATAAAGTGATAAGCTCAGAACATTCCTTTATTGCAACATTGCATTTATATGTGCACACTGATAGTAGTGGTGATCCGAATGATGAATAGTCATAGTGCTTCTTTATCGCCTGATATGAGTTGGTACGTGGGATATAAGAGCGTCCTTTCCCGCGTGCGGATGCCGGGGCTCTTTCAGTATAGTGTCTCTGCCTTCTGGAGATCCTATGCTAGAAACCTCCTCTTTTCTGTCACTCTTTGTTTCTATCTTGTTCCTTTGCTTTCTGTCATTTCTTCCTATCATTTTCTGCCTTGCTGGTCCATTCACTTGTATGTGTTCAATGAAATCTTACATACTTTTTCTTAGGATTGATAATTGGGTACATATATTTAGTGCGTTTTTGGCTTTAGGGAAGTGAGATATGTGGAAGCAATTTTAGGTAATTTAGGTCCGTTTTTATATACGTTTTAGTGTCCTTAGTTATGTTTAAATCTGTATTCAGGTATGTTTTTTTTAAATCCCCTTTGTGATAAATTGGACGAAATGGTCAAAGCCTGATATTTGTGCTCGAATGCATTGATGTGTGTAGGCTACTTAATTTTCTGTTCCTTTTTTTCATCTGTTGAAATACTCTGTGTCTATTGAAACGGTTATAGCTCTGATATGGTTCTACGCAGTTGGCTGGGCTTTAAGCAACAATAAGAATAAGAGTAAGAGCGTTCTGGAGGCACATGTTCTTTGACAAGTGTTGCATGGGAAGGAGTCCTGCAGGCTTTGGTTCTGCTTCCGCTTGTCCTCTTGCAAACTAGGAGATGTGAAATTACAGAAACATATGATACAAGGTGCTGTGTTGTTCCAAGATGGTTTAGCGAGCAAAATGGTGGACACTGAATCGTAAAACTGTATTCTTCCTAACTGGGGTGTTTGGAGTTTGATCAAGAGGGATTCATCGCACTCGGACGGTTCCACATGTGCTCCACCCAAATCTACCAACATTTATCTGACATACTCCCTGAGCCCTGCACAAAACCCTATGCGCTGGCAAGGTCTTGAAATTGGGGAGGGGGGAGGGACTTATGAAACACTAAGCTGACACCATCAGAATGATGGAAACATTAAGATGGGCAGCAAACAGGCCAGTGGACCTATGAAACAGTAAGCTGACACCACCAGAATGATGGAAACATTAAGACGGACAGCCAACAGGCCAGTGGACCTATGAAACACTAAGTCGACACCACCAGAATGATGGAAACATTAAGATGGGCAGTGAACAGACCAGTTTTTCATGTTGCGGGCTGGGACTGAACTCGAGATATCAGATCTTGAGTCCACCGCTCTATCATAAGGACCAACCAGCCCTCCACCTAACTGGGACCACTGTATAAAGACAGAGAACGTTGAATTCCCAGTTATCGGGTTTTTTTTTCCCCCTTCCAGTAATTGCATTGTTTTTTTGTATTTTCTTATTGGTCCGCAGCTTCTTCATGTTCTCGTATTTAACGAAACGGTCTTGAAGATAAAAGTCACGTTGTGAAAAAAAAAAGTGTATATTATCATTGTCATTGGATCTTAATCCTTTGACTCCCTCACCATGTCTACCAACATCTTGCATTGCCAACCATGCTAGCAAAGCAAAAACTTAACCCTTTGATTCCCTCATTCTATCCACCAGCTTCATGCAGAAAGCTGGTGGACAGGGTGAGGGAATCAAAGGATTAAGTTTTTGTGTTTGGTGGATAGGATGAAGGAATCAAAGGGTCAAGGTGTTGCGTTTAGTGGATACGGTGCCGAACCTCATGGCAACCATCTTTCAAGGAAAAACAGAGGCAAAAAGGAAGAAAGGCAGACCTCCAGTCTCATACATCGAGAACATAATCAACATTAGTGGCCTATATTCAAGAAATTGTCCACAAAAGTCAAAGACAGAGCGGCCTGATAGGAGGTGGTGGTGTCCAAGTGTGCAGCGGCCAACACCAAACCTCGTGACGCTGACAGGTAAAGCAGATGAGGGATAGGGTGTGAGAGTCAATGGGTTAACCATAACGGACGCCGTAGCCAAGAGCGATCAAACATCGGACTTCCAATCGAAAGTTCTTGGGTTCAACCCCGTCTGGATACTTTGTTGATAAAGGGGGGAGATTTTTTTTCGACCTGCCCGAGCAACATGCATGCAGAGTTCCCAAGGACTGAATCACCTTTCGTGTATGTAGGATATCAGTTTTACACGTTACTGATCTTGTAAGTCACGTCAGTGTCCGATGACTTATGAAATCATGAAATCACCCAGCATGCACGTCCACCAATGACGCATGTCTCACGTACTTTCTCTCAGGATTGATAATTGGGTACATGTATTGAATGCATTTCTGGCTCTAAGATGGTGAGAAATGCGGAGGCAATTTTAGGTAATTTATGCCCTTTTTTTTAGATATGGTTTGGAGTCCTTAGCGCCTGTCTTGTCTTGTTGTATTAAATACGCATTCTTATTCTTCTTTCGTGTTTTTTCTGGTTCCTGTTTGCTTGAACGCGGGCAGCCACGCTTGTTTTGGATTCCTTAGTTATGTTTAAATTTATATTCAGGTGTGTTTTTAAATTTCCCCGTGTAATAAATTGGACGGAGTGGTCAATGTCAGGGGCATCTCCGTAGATTATGTGCGCGAATGCATTCTCATGTGTACTTAATTTTCTTTTCCTTTTTTTTAGTCTTGTTGAAGTAATGTGTGTGTGTGTGTGTTGAAACGGTTATAGCACTGATATAGCACTAAGTTGTGGGCTGGGCTATATAACAAAATAACGGTAATAGCTCAGTTGTTAGAGCACCATGCTCATAACCCAGGGATTGTAGGTTCAATCCTCATGCAGGCGTTTTCTTTTCTACGTGGATTGGTTGGTTCTTTTGATAGAGCCGAGGACTCAAGATCTGATATCTCAAGTTCAATCCCAGCCTACAACATTAAAAAAAAACTGGCATGTTTCTTCCCATCTTAATGTTTACATCATTTTGGTGGTGTCGGCTTAGTGTTTCATAGATTCCTGTCACCCGAACCTCCCCATTTCAAGACCTTTATATATATTTTTAGGATCATCGCACTCAGGGAGGCTACCTTTGTGCTCACCTCTTTTTGTTCTTCTTTTTTGTCCCATTTTCTACGCCACCTTAATGGCCACAGAAGCTGGCACAGTTTTTACAATGCGTTTTTACAATGCGATGATGATTATGTTGATGAGGATGATAACCATGATGCTATGGAGTTCCGTCTAGCATTGAGACTGCGCGACACGGCTGTACTCTAAGCTTACAATCATAATAT
>JAPXFY010000020.1:61714082-61719082 GCA_030674185.1 Monoplex corrugatus
GGAAATGGAGATTATTAGTTTGGTGTGATCATCATGTTATAATCTTGAAAAACACATAGCGCATGCAACTGACACATAGCAGAAAGTATCTGATAATATCCCCTACTTTTACAACCCATTATGACCTTCAAAACTGTTATTGTTTTTTTATTTTTATTTAAAGCCCAACCGACTGCGTAGAGCAATGTCAAGGTTACAACTTTTTCAAAACATGCACAACACTGCAACTGGAAAAAAGAAAAAAGGAAAAGGAAAAAGGAAATTAGATAAACATATGAATGCATTCGCATACATAATCTAAAGAGAAACCCCCCGTTGACAACTCCGTCCAATTTATCACACAGGGGATTTGAAAAACCCCCCCCCATGTCTGAATACAAATTTGGGCATAAATAAGGACACTAAAACATATACAAAAACCGGCCTAAATTACCTAAAATTGCTTCAGCATATCACAGCCCCCGGCATTTCCACAGGGGAGTACCTTCGAGACTGACCAGCAACCGCAGTGAAACACGTAAGGTCGGTTTCTCTCGGGCTGCTCTGCTGTCCATTGTCTCGCTGTAAACAGTAGGCCCAGTCCCTTTTCACGTACATCGTGGTCCGGAAGGACATGGCCCTATGCTGAGAGTTATCTCCCCGTCTACTGGGGCTGGACCCGTTAGGGGAGAGGAAATAACTTAACCCTTGACTCCCGAACCCTGTCGACCAGCTTCCTGCATTGTCAACCATGATAGCAAAGCAAAAATTTCTCCTTTTGATTTCCTCACCCTATTCACTAGCTTCCTGCAAGAAATTGTTGGATAGGTTGAGGGAATCAAAGGGTTAAGTTTTTGCAGTTGGTGGTAAGGGTGTGCGGGAGTCAAAGGGTTATTTTTATGGCTTCCTTAAAACTTATAAAGGTTAGTCCTCGTATACACTCAATGTGGAGGATTTTGAACACGAACAAACAACAACAACAACAACATTTCACGTACGAGTATGTCTTGTTACTGATATACCTTCTTTTCCATTCGCTCTCCCCTCCACCCTTTCTCTTTGATCTATGGTCATTTCATGATCTTGTCTTGTTGTCCATTGGTATACTTTCTTTTCTTGGAAAGTTTCCTTCAACAGTTTTTTTTTTACATGTTTGCTTGACCGCTGTACTCTAATGTAAACTGTGGAATATGTGCTGGCTGCCCAGTTCTGTAGAACTGTTTTCCAGTCTGGTTATTGTCTTTTTTTTTTTTTTTTAAATTTCCATTAGATAAAGAGGATAATGTTTCATATCGACTGGAAGGGTGACGTGTGTGTGTGTGTGTGTGTGTGTGTGTGTGTGTGTGTGTGTGTGTGTGTGTGTGTATGTGTGTGTGTGTGTGTGTGTGTGTGTGTGTGTATGTGTGTGTGTGTGTGTGTGTGCGTGAGAGAGAGAGAGAAGAGAGTCTGTGCGTGCGTGTGATTAGATTATGTATGTGTGTATGCGCGCTCGCGCGTGTGTGTGTGTGATAAAAATGGCTGGCAGGATTTTCTCAGCTGTTGCTGAATACATCTTTACCAAATCTAAGTCGGAAGAGTTGATCGTTGAGGAATCCCAAATGCTTAAATTGGAATCTTACCGTCAAGGTCGAGGTCACATGGATTATCAAAAAAAAAAAAAAAGTGTTCAAAATCAACACTTTCTAAGGAGAGTGTGCGAACAGCATTTTCTCAGAAACTTGATATTGTTTTTATTTCGTTTTCGCTTTTGTGACGATGTAAACTGTTCTCAATGAAAGCTCTGTTATATTTCAACTGACGTTTTTGTTTTCAATGGTACAAGGTTTGCTGTTTTTCTCTCCTTCATCACTATCGTCACCAGCGACAGAAATGGCATTATCAAAATGAGAAAGAAAATTCCATCATCAGCGCACATCAGTACAGTTAAAGAACTGCGGATCGTCGTTTTTCCTTCTTCATCCATGAACACACAAGCACAGAAACCCATACACAATGGTAAAGATAATAGACTCATCATCATCATCATCAGGTGCCCTGCCGCATGGCGTTGGCGATCATGGACTTCCATCTGTCTCTGTCTCTCGTTGCCCCTTAGCATTGCCCCACCTCCTCGTCCCCGCCACTCTGCAAGTCCGCCCAGCATTTTCTCCCTGGGTCTACCCGGTGCTCTCTTTCCCTCCAGCTTTCCCGTTGTGACCAGGTGCTCCAAATCTCCCTTCCTCATAAATGGCCTATAAATGTTGCCTGTCTTTTCCTAATCTTCCTTATGAGTGATCTACTTAGTGTCTGCCTCCATCAAGACTGTCTCGTTTGTTTTCTTTAAAGATATTATGATAAAGATAATAGACTACCTCCTAGTAAACCTGCCAATTTACACGTCAGAATTTGTATGGCACGTTCATTCTTTGTTGCTGGCTTGAGAACTGCTAGAGGTAACGGAAAAGAGGATTACAGCTGTAAACTGTATGATCGAATAATATGCGTTGATAGTTTCGCTACATATCCTAATCTTAAGAAAACATTTTTTGTTGTTGCTGTCTTTATTTCTGTCCCATTTCTAC
The DNA here is from genome assembly GCA_030674185.1 of Monoplex corrugatus. Lineage (NCBI taxonomy): Eukaryota > Metazoa > Mollusca > Gastropoda > Littorinimorpha > Ranellidae > Monoplex > Monoplex corrugatus. Next base: position 61,716,623 of record JAPXFY010000020.1, read on the forward strand.
GCCACAATAATGACCACAGAAGCTGAGACAGTTTTTGTACAATGTTATGATGATAATGACTTAGGGATGAGAGTTATAAGGCTATGAGTTCCATGTAGGATTGAAACTGCTGTACTATGCGCTTACTGTCATCAATATCCCGTCGTCAACCAGGCCCGAAAGATACAGACACCTGCGGTGTCGGTCAAGAGATCTCAACAACACCGTGAACAACGCACCCGTGAAGCCAATGAAACTCGACATGAGGTCCCAGTCTTACCACTGACCCATACCACCACGCTCAACTCTCGGAAGAAAATGGTTGGGACCGAAAAATCCACACAATCCTGTTGGGATTGGAACTCACCACCTTCCAGTCGGTTGTCCGTTGAGCTAACCACTCCACTAGGAAAAACTACTAGTCCTCTCAATTTTTCTGACTGATTTGGTTCAGTTTTTACGTCGACACCCATACCTCTGGTGATATGGCCGACGGGGATAACCATCCCAGGGAAGTGGGGGAAGGGGGACTTATCTATTCCTATATTGACACCACCAGAACAACAATGATGTTAAGATGGGACAGTAAGATGGCCAGTTTTAATGTAGCGCACCCCGGGATTCGAACACACAACTATTAGCATATGAATCCGATGCTCAAACCAACTGAGCTACTGGAGCCCTCCACGTCCTCTCAAAAACTGATCCACTCTGATATACTGAGTCTCTTTTCTCACGGGATTTCGCTTCTTATGAAATATTGGTGAAAAACAACAACAACAACAACAACAACAAAATGACCGATATGAATCATAAAAATCATCACCATCTTTCAACATCTTGCCTGCTGACCTCTCAGAATCCACCTGGTCACCTCAGACGTTGACATGGCGTAAAACACCAGTTAAATTAATTCAACCCTTTGACTCCCGCACCCTAACCACCAACTGCAAAAACTTAACCCTTTGACTCCCGCACCCTATCCACCAACTGCAAAAAGACTTAACCCTTTGACTCCCGCACCCTATCCACCAACTGCAAAAACTTAACCCTTTGACTCCTGCACCCTATCCACCAACTGCAAAAACTTAACCCTTAGACCGCTTGCATCCTGGCATCCTGCAGGAAGCTGGTGGATAGGATGCAAGGAATCTAAGTGTTAAGTTCTTGTTTTTGCTAAGCATGATGGGCAATGCAGAATGCTGTTGGACAGGGGTGTGGGAGTCAAAGGGTTAAAATTAAAAGGAGATGGCCGGCCGGCCCGGCCCGGCCGTCTGCGACACAATCAATCGCCTAACGCTAGTAGAGCTTGATACGACGCGCCCGTGTGTATTCTTCGCTAATTCTCTCACAGCGCTCTCGTCTTTGTTGTCAGGCCTCCTCGAATCAAGTCCAGACCTCCTCTCCCGAAAGATCAGAGCCGAAGAGTTTCTGTGGGAGGACAGATTTTGTCCTCCCAAAGCCGACCGTAAACCGATCAGCCGACGCCATCTTTGACAGGTCAAAGGTCACGGTGATTGACACCTCATCACTTGCTTGTCACGCTCGGGGGGCAAAGGAGTCTGGGATAGCCGCTGCCGCGCGCGCGCGAGGCAAAGCAAGAGTGACGGAGTGTGTGTGACAAGCTTTCTTTCTGTGGGCTCTTCGTTGCTGCTGGGGGTTGTATTGTCGTCCCAGCTTGTACGGGCTTGTACGACCATGGGGGGTCTTCTGGTGAAAGAAATGGTGGGTGGGGGTGGGGGTGGGGATGGGGTGGGGGTGGGGCGGGTTGGAGTGGTCATGGTGGCTGCTTGGTCTATAAGACGTGTGTGTGTGTGTGTTTGTGTGTGTGGTGTGTGGTGTGAGTGTGTGTGTGTGTGTTTTTGTGTGTGAGTGTGTGTTGTGTGTGTGTGTGTGTGTGTGCGTGTGTCTCTTTGTGTATATGCATGTGTGTGTGTGTTATGTATGTATGTGTTGTGTGTGTGTGCGTGTGTGTGTGCGTATGTGTGCGCTCGCGCGTATGTGTGTGTGTGTGTGTGTGTATGTGCGTGTGTGTGTGTGTATGTGTATGTGTTTGTGTGTGTGCGTGTGTGTGTATATATGAGTGAATATGTGTGTGAGTGTGCGTGCGTGCACGCGTGTATGTGTGTCTGTGTGTGTGTGTATGTGTGTGTGTGTGTGTGTGTGTGTGCATATGTGTGTTCACTCCTCTCTCCCTCCCCTCCTCCTTAACCCGATGTTGAACACACCTATTTTACCAAACAGGAAACATAACCGAATTTTCACATACCCTCACTCTACCTTTCCTTTCTTACCCACCCCAAAAAACGAGGGGTGGTTAATCTCGACTGACATTCTTCGCTATGTGAATTAAGTCTGTATAAATTCATTTATAAAGTATATCAGCTATTGGCTAAAATTGAGTAGAATGAATACACTGTAAATTTATCCCATAAAGTGTAAAATTCATTATTATCGTTTAAAACCTAGATGTCTGTGCAG
>JAPXFY010000020.1:61721582-61724082 GCA_030674185.1 Monoplex corrugatus
ACCATTTTGTGCCTTGCTGGTCCATTCACGTGTATGTGTTCAATAAATCTTACGTACTTTCTTTTAGGATTGATAATTGGGTGCATATACATTAAGTGTATTTTGGGCTCTAGGGAGGTGATATGCGGAACAATTTTAGGTAATTTAGGCCTGTTTTTAATATATGTTTTAGCGTCCTTAGTTACGTTTAACTTTGTATTCGGGTGTGTTGTTTTAAATCCCCTGAGTAACAAACTGACGGAATGGTCAACGCCAGGGGCATCTCCTTAAGTCATGTGCGCGAATGCATTGATATGTGTACTTATTTTTCTGTTCCTTTTTTGTGCTGTTGAAGTACTGTGTGTGTATTGAAACGGTTATAGCCCTGATATGTCTCTACGCAGTCGGCTGGGCTTTAAGCAACAATAAAAAAAAGACTAAACCGTTTGAATCGAAACCAGGCGGTCTTAGTGAAACTAACGTACAGTAGAGATACTGTCTGGCCGGTGCAGGCACTCTCTGTTTTACTTCGAAGACAGCATGAAATGTAGTAAATCAGGACTAAGGTTGAAAGGTTGGAGATTGTTCAAGAGAGATTCATCGCGCTCGGAAATGTCCATATGCTCTCCGCCCAAATCTGCCAGCAGTTATCGGACATACTATTTGAGCTCACGCAAATCCATATGCGCTGGCAAGCTCTTAACCCTTTCACTTCCTCACCTTGTCCACCAGCATCCTGCATTGTCAACCATGTTAGCAGAGCAAAAACTGAATCCTTAGATTCCCTCACCCTATCCGCTAGCTCCCTGCAGGAAGCTGGTGGATAGGGTGAGTGAGTCAAAGGGTTAAGTGTATGCAGTTGGTGGACGAGGTGCGGGAGTCAAAGGGTTAAAACAGTTGAAAACAAAGAGACAGGAAAATAGAACAAAAACGTATATTTCATTCACAACACCAGACAGGCGGAAAGCTTCGACCAACTGGCCTTTGCCACACGTACACAACATACAACAAAGAAACAAAGACAGAAAACTTAAGAAAGAAAAACAACCAACCAACCAACCAACCAACCAATCAACCAACCAACCAACCAACCAACAATTAAACAAACAAACAAACAAACAAACAAGCAAACAAACAAACAGACAAACAGAAAAACAAACAAGCAAACAAACACACAAACACACACAACCAACCAACCAACCAACCAACCAACCGACCAACCGACCAACCAACGAACGAACGAACCAACCAACCAACCAACCAACCAGCACCACCAACCAACCAACCAACCAACCAACCAACCAACCACCAACCAATCAACCAACCGACCAACAAACCAACAAAGCAAGCAAAAAGAAAAACAACAACAACAACAACAACAACAACAAAAAACCCGAAAACGAACAACATCAAAAAGGACTTCCTTGTTATTTTTGTTGAGTAGAAGAATATGACATTGAAAAGTTGAAAAAAAAAAAAGTAGGATTTCCTTGATATTTTCTTAAGCAGGAGAAGATGACATTGAACAAAAAAAATAAAAAGGTGGGGGCGGGGTGGTAGGGGTGGAGGTTCTGGCGGGGTGGTGGGGGGTGGTGCGTGTACCTGTCAACGGGAAAAGCTCATTTCCTTGCGAGTCCTATTTGTCAACAAGCCTATCTAATGGAGCCGCGCGCCCCCCGAAACAAGCACAAGAAGAGGAGTGGAAGAAGGAGGTGGGGTCAGATCCCCTTGCCCTCCCCCTCACCCCAAACCCCTTGTAAGTTGCGCTCTGCCTGGTCTGTCACGTTCAGCTTGATCTTTACCGGCTAAGATGTCACGCGGACACACAGTGGCTGAAAGCGAGAAGGCCCCCCCCCCCCACACACACACACAAGTCGGCCTCATCCCGACCCCTCTCACACCCCTTACAGGGGGGACCCCTCTGAATACGATACAAGGCCAAGGGAGGTAATGAAGGGTATTAGTGGGTGGCATCCTTTCCTAAGTTGCCCGCCCCTGCCATCCCCCAGTTGTGTTAGGTGTAAATAAAGGGAGGCAAATCGCCCAAGGAGGGCGCCGGTCACGTACAAGGGGAGAGAAGGTTTTGAGGGAGAGTCCGAGGGTTCGATGATGATGGTGGTGATGATGGGGATGGTGATGATGATGATGATGGAGGGAAGCATGGCGGTGTGTCGTGTGAGTGTGTTTGTCAAAAAGAGTCCGGTCTGGTATCACTTGTCGGCATCTGTCTTTGTGCTCCGAAGTTTGATTCGCTCCAGCGTCTGCTCTGATGAGGACTTAGGACTCTGTCCTTGCTCCTGTGAGCACCCTTGTAGGGTTTCATTATGATATCCAAAACATGTGTGACTGCCCGCGTTCAAGCAACCAGGAACCAGAAAAAAAACAAGTAAAAAGAACACCCCAGCATTCCCACCAGCACTAAGGCGAAACTCATCAACGCCATTTTTCTACCAACGCTGACATACCAGTGCCAGACATGGTCCCTAACTAAAGTCCTCGAGAGAAAACTGGTCACCTGTGA
>JAPXFY010000020.1:61729082-61739082 GCA_030674185.1 Monoplex corrugatus
TGTGTGTGTGTGTGTGTGTGTGTATGTGTGGGTGTATGGCACACAGCATGACATCATAAAAATGACGCACAATAAAAATGACGCACAATATTTGTACATAACTTCGTAATAACTATGCTTTGTTGTCAGTGGACATTCTGATTTTACTTGAGAAAGACATTAAAGTCGAAAATTTGACCCCTCTACAACAAGGTGTTCGACTGTTGTGCACTGTAAGAATTCATTTCTTTTGTCACAGTAGATTGACCGTGTGAAATTTGGGCTGCTCTGCCCCTTTGAGAGCGCGTCTCCACAGTGCAGCGCCACCCAAATTTTTCCACCAAGACTTCAGAAAGGCAAGAAGGCTAATTGGCCTTCAAGAGGAGGGACTAAGGAACCAACAGTATCTCTCAATTGTTTTATAGTTATACCAGGGCAGTCGGGCGAATGCCCTGCTCTTCACGATTTTCAACTGTGGTGGGATCTTTAGCGTGCGCAGCCAGAAGGCACAGAGGGTCTGATACCTTTCTCGTCCCCTTCTGAAGGACTAGACGTTCAGTTCGATTTTCGGTCAAACTGAGGAGAAAAGTCGAGGCTTCAACGGGGAAGGAATCCTGGAATCTCGAGTTTAGTTATTGGCAGGCGAGTGTCTGAATCATCCTGCCACTCTTCTCCCTAAAACAGACCTTTTGGTTGGAAATTTGACCGTCTTAACCTCTTGACTATCGTACCCACCATCTGTCATTAAGCATATCATCATCATCATCATCATCATCATCATCATCATCATCATTATCATCATCATCAAGTGCCTTGCCACAAGGCCTTGGCGATCATGGCCCACCATATGTATCTATCCCTTGTTGCCGCAAGTACATCTCCCACCCTCTCTGTCCTCAGCCACTCTGCAAGTCCGTCCAATATTTTCTCCCTGGGTCTACCTGGTGCTCTCTTTCCCTCCAGCTTTCCTGTCACTAAGCTCTAAGGGTCCATTCTTGCGTCTGCTCTGATTTTTCCTCTTCCTCTTTGGTTTTGTTATCTTTTTCACTGATTTTTTTCTTTTGCTTTAAATTCGTTATTTTTACATCCACAGATGGCTGTGAAACTTTAACCCTTTGACTCCCGCATCCTGTCCAGCAGCATCCTGCATTATCAATCATGCCAGCAAAGCAGGAAGCTGGCGGATAGAGTGAGAGAATCAAAGGGTTAAGTTTCTGCAGTTGGTGGATAGGATGGGAGAGTCAAAGGGTTAAGTGACACATTTGCTTTTTTTGCTGTCACATTTCTGCGCCAGTTCAGTGTTCACATAGTCCGGGATACTTTTGTTTCCCACAATGCTATATAATAAGGCAGTCTTGATGGAGGCAGACACAAGAAAGATCATTCATAAGGAAGATTAGGAAAAGACAGACAACATTAATAGGCCATTTTATGAGGACAGGGGAATTGGAGAAACCTGGTCACAACAGGAAAGCTGGAGGGAAAGAGAGCAACGAGTAGTCTCAGGAAGAAAATAGAAATACTGGACGGACTTGCAGAGTGGCTGAAGACAGAGAGAGTGGAAGATGTGCTTGCGGCAACAAGGGATAGAAACAGATGGAAGGCCATGATCGCCAAGGTCATGTGGCAAGGCACCTGATGATGATGATGATGATGATGAGACATGATGATGTGGATAGACATCATAACGGTTACAGAGTTACTGTTAAGACTGATACTGTGTGACAGGGCTGTACTCTACGCCTCCTGTCATAAAATTGAAGAAGACTGGCAGAATGGTTCAGACGTTCGCCTGCCAATAAATAAACACCAGAATCAAGGGTTCGTTTCCTGTTGAGATCTCCACATTTCTCCCCAGTTGATGGGGAGAGGGTGCGGGAGTCAAAGGGTTAAACAGAGTTAGGGGGGGAAAAATAAAATAGATTATGATATAAACTCGTGTCATGTACCGCCACAATATCGAACCGCTCTAACAGCCTGTGCCTGTGACCAGACCATCCCCAAGGTTCACTGCTCTGCAGGATGCCACTCATCGATAGTGACGATGCTCCCTCCATACAAGCAGTGGAGGCCCTGGGAAGATCCGTTAACCCTTTAACTCCCGGACCCCATCCATCATTATAGCATCCTGCATTGTCAACCATACTAGCAAAGTTAAGAAACTTAACCCTTTGACTCTCTCTCACCCTATCCACCAGCTTCCTGCATTGTCATTCATGCTAGCAAAACAAAACAAAATTAACCCTTTGACTCCTGCACCCCATCTATCATTATAGCATCCTGCAATGTCAACCATGTTGGCAAAACAAAAAACTTAACCCTTTGACTCCCGCACCACATCTATCATTATAGAGCATCCTGCATTGTCAACCACTGACTCTCTCACCCTAACCACCAGCTTCCTGTATTGTCAACCATGCTAGGAAAGCAAAAAAAAAAAAAAAAAAAAAGAAAAGAAACTTAACCTTTTGACTCCCTCACCCTATTCACCAGCTTCCTGTATTGTTAACCATGCTAGCAAAGCAAGAGAACTTAACGCTTTGACTCTCTCACCTTATCCGCCAGCTTCTTGCATGGTCAATAAATGCTACCAAAGCAAAAACATAATATTTTGACTCCCTCACCCTGTCCACCAGCTTTCTGTATTGTCAACCGTGCTAGCAACCAAAGTAAAACAAATAACCCTTTGACTCCCTCACCCTATCCACCAGCTTCCTGCATTGTCAACCATGTTGGCAAAGCAAAAACTTAACCCTTTGACTCTCTCACCCTAATCACCAGCATCCTGAATTGTCAACCATGCTAGCAAAGCAAAAAACAACAACAACCCTTTGACTCCCTCACCCTATCCACCAGCTTCCTGCATTGTGAACCATGCAACCAAAGCAAAAACATAACCTTTTGACACTCTCATCCTATCCACCAGCTTTCTGCATTGTCAACTATGCTACCAAAGCAAAAGACGTAACCTTTTGACTCCCTCACCCTATCCACCAGCTCCCTTCATTGTCAACCATACTAGTAAAGTTTAAAAAAAACCCAACCCTTTGACTCCCTCACCTATCCATCAGCTTCTTGCATTGTAAACCATGCTAACAAAACAAAAAACACCTTTCAACTCCCTCACCCTATCCACCAGCTTTCTGCATTGTAAACCATGCTACCACCCTCCTCGTCCCCAGCCACTCTGCAAGTCCGTCTAGCATTTTCTCCCTGGGTCTACCTGGTGCTCTCTTTCCCTCCAGCTTTCCCGTTGTGACCAGGTGCTCCAAATCCCCTTTCCTCATAAAATGGCCTATAAATGTTGCTTGTCTTTTCCTAATCTTCCTTATGAGTGATCTCTTGTGTCTGCCTCCATCAAGAATGTCTCGTTTGTTTTCTTTGCTGTCCATGGGACTCTCAACCATGCTACCAAAGCAAAAAACTTAACCTTTTGTCTCCCTCACCCTATCCACCAACTTCCTGTATTGTCAAACTCACCAAAACAGACAACTTTTGAGTCCCTCACCCTATCCACTAGCTTCCTGCATTGCCAACCATGCAGCCAAAGCAAAAACTTAACCTTTTGACTCCGTCACACACTCCACCAGCTTCCTGCATTTGACTCTTTCACCCTATCCACCACCTTCCTGCTAGTGGTTAGGGTGAGGGAGGTCAAAGGGTTACGTTTTTGCAGTTGGTGTAAAGGGTGAGGGAGTCAAACGGTTAAGTTTTTTGCAGTTGATGGATAGGGTGCGGTAGTCAAAGAGTTAACCCCTCGCTGTTATTTCGATCAGGCAGACGATCACAGCTGTTGCTGCGCTCGTTGCCTAGGGTGAAGGCGTTACTGGCTGGCTTGCTTGCTTGTTTGCTTGTTCGGTGGACTTGTATTAATTAATTTGTTTATTAAACGGCCTTACCACATTGAAATCAATCGGTTCTTGTACGATCACCGAAGTTTTAAGCCAAGCACTTGGATTGGTGATATCTTAGGGGACACCAGATGCTACTGGCAATATTTCAAGTGGCCCTGTAGCTCAGGGAGCCGGCCATGCTCCCCTGTCTGTCTGTCTGTCTGTCTCTTTTTCTCTCCCCCATCTCTCTCTTTCTCTCTGTCTCTGTCTCTATCTGTCTCTGTCTGCCTGTCTGTCTGTCCTTGTCTCTCCCTCCCCCCCCTCTCTCTCTCTATCTCTTTCTCTCTCTCTCTCTCTATATATATATATGTATATATAAAACACTTTGACTATCGCACCCCATCCATCATTATAGCATCCTGCATAGTCAACAATGTTAGCAATGTCATCTTATCTATCTATCTATCTATCTATCTATCTATCTATCTATCTATCTATCTATCTACCTATCTGTTAATCTATCTATCTATCTATCTATCTATCTATCATCTATCTATCTATCTATCTATCTATCTATCTATCTATCTTTCTATCTATCTATCTATCTATCTATCTATTACCATCTATCTATCTATCTATCTATCAATCTATCTATCTTTCTATCTATCTATCTATCTATTTATCTATCTATCTATCTATCTATCTATCTATCTATCTATCTATCACATCTATCTATCTTATCTATCTATCTATCTATCTATCTATCTATCTTTCTATCTATCTATCTACTACTTACTACTACTACTACTGCTGCTGCTGCTGTAGTACTACCACTACTCCTCCTCCTCCTCCTTCCACTATTAGTACTACCACTACCACTAACTAACTACTGCTACTACTACTACTATTACTACTATTGCTGCTGCTGTTGCTACTTCTACTATACTATTTCTACTACTACTACTACTAACCACTACCACTACTATAGCACTACTATACTGCCACTTCTACCACTACTGCTACTTCCACCACCACTACCACCACAACCACCACCATCATCATCACTACTACTACTCATCATCATCATCAAGTGCCTTGCCACATGGCGTTGGCGTTCCATCTGATCATGGCCTTCCATCTGTTTCTATCCCTTGTTGCCTCAAGCACCTCTTCCACTCTCTTTGTCTTCAGCCACTCTGCAAGTCCGTCCAATATTTCTCCCTGGGCCTACTGGTGCTCTCTTTCCCTCCAGGTTTCCTGTTGTGACCAGGTGCTCCAGTTCCCCTTTCCTCATAAAATGGCCTATAAATGTTGCCTGTCTTTTCCTAATCTTACTTATGAATGATCTTCTTGTGTCTGCCTCCATCAAGACTGTCTCGTTTGTTTTCTTTGCTATCCATGGAACATTCTTCTTAGAAACCACATCTCGGCTGCCTCAATCTTGTTCTGGCTTTGCTTGTTGACTGTCCACGCCTCACAACCATATAACATTATCGGTTTTATATAACATTCAAAAACTCTCTTCCTGCTGTTAATCGATAGACATTTGTCGGTGAGAAAGCTTTTCATCTTCTTGAATGCTGTTTTGGCTTTGCTGATTCTGCTGGCTATTTCTGATGTGCATCTGCCGTCTGGTGAAATGATCGTTCCCAGATATTTAAACTTATCAACCTGTCTCAAGGTTGTGCGATTTGCTGTTATTTTGCATGACGGGATTTCATGTTTTTTACTGATCACCATGACTTCAGTCTTCTTGTTGTTTAGTTCTAACCCCTTACCTTTGCTTTCTATTTCTAGTATATTCACAAGGTTTTGTAGATCCCTTTCATTTTTGCAATTAGCACGGTGTCATCTGCGTATCGAATGTTGTTTATCATGTTTCCTCCAACCTTTAATCCAGGGTCTTCTTCAGGTTTCTCATGATGTTTCTCATGATCTGGTGACAAAACACAAGCTTGTCTGACTCCTCTTTTGATATTTTGGAAAGAACTTATATTGTTTTCTATTCTCATTGCAGTAGTTTGTTCCCAATACATATTTCTGATTATTCGTAGATCTTTTCCATCAATATTGAGTCTTTCTCGTTGGTTGATCAATTCTTCATGTCTTACCCAATCGAAAGCCATGGTATAATCAACAAAGCATAAATATAAATCCTTATTCATCTCGATTGACCTCTCTATGATAGTTCTTAGGATGTATATGGCATTAATAGTTCCTTTCCCTTCGACAAATCCACGCTGTTTTAAACTTTTGACTCCCTCACCCTACTACCAACTACTATTAATTGCTACTACTTCTACCACCACTACTACTATCACCACACTACTACTACTTACTACAACTACCACTACTACTATTACTACTGCTTCCACCACCACCACTATCACTGCTACTACTACTTACTTTTACTATCACAACTACCACCACCACCACCACCTCTACTATTACCACCACCACCACTACTTACTAATACTACTATTATTATACGGCTATTATTATGACTACTACACTACTACTGCTATATTACAGCTATATGACTACTACTTCTACTACTACTAGTGCTGCTGTTAATTCTTTACCGCCACCATAATTATTATCACCGCTGTAACTTTGTCTATCTCTGCCACAGACGGTAACACAGCAAAGACCAGAAGACTTGGGTAACTCAAAGACTCTTTGCTAACACTTAACTACTACCACAGCGGCTGGATCCACTCGACAACAATTTCCAGCTGACTTTGTTGCTACACAAGACTGCAGGCACCCTGCAAAGACGGAAGATGAGGAGAGATCTGTTGTTATATGGCCGCTAATCAAGACCAGAGGTGACAAAATTGCTTCTGATGTGCGCCCAATTGCCTGCCCAGTCGTCAAGCGGCCCCTCTGCTAGCACGCTTGTTAGCCACGAGTTATTCCGCCTGGCGGACGCAGTATGGTGCCTTGCCCGAGTTGTCGTTCTTCGCTCCCACCTTTTTTTTTTTTTTTTTTTTCCTTTCACCATAGTTAGCTTTGTTTTGGTGTTTCGTTTCTTTCCAGTTTTCATGAAAAGAAAGAAAGAAAAATAAGAAGAAAGAGAGAAGGAAAGAAAGAAAGAGAGAAATAAAAAAAATAAAAAAAATAAAGGAAGGCGTTGGGGAGGAGGAGGAGGGGGGAGGACTGATGTGGTTTGTCCTGTGGTGTGTGTATGTTCGTCTTGTAATAAGCTCGAGGTCATCTTAGCTTTCTTTCATTGTGTGTATTGTGTTTTGTTTATTTGTTTGTTTATTTGCCTGCCTCTTTCTTTGACCAGGTTTTCTGTCAGGAAAATAAATGAGATCGGTTCGAGTCTCTCTTTCTTTTCTCGTTCTTTATTGTCTTGTTTTTGTGAAAACTGGAGTGAAAGCTGTAGCTTGGCTTCTGTGTGTGTATGTGTGTGTGCCTATGCATCTGCTTGAATGTGTGTGTGTGTGTGTGTTTGTGCGTCTGTGTATGTGTGTGTATATGAGAGAGAGAGATGGGGGTAAGGAACGAAAAGGAAGAGAGATAGAGAGAGAGAGCAGACAGACAGACAGACAGACAGACAGACAGGTAGGCATACAAGCACACAGGCAGACAGAGACAGAGACAGAGAGAAAAACCGAAAGAAATAGACAAAGACAGAGACAAAGAAAGAGAGACAGAGAGAGACACAGAGAAAAAAAGGGGAGAGAGTTTCAGTTTCTGTTTGTTTTCTCAAGAAAGGCATCATAGCGTGCGGCTGATACCATATGCGCTTCACTCCACATAGCGTGTGTTGGAGGTTCCAAAACAAACATACCATGAGACGTCGTATAATTTCTACACCTTGGCAAGGTCTCAGAGAGTGAGAGTTCGATTTTCACTCTGTGTGTGTGTGTGTGTGTGTGTGTGTGTGTGTGTGTGTGTGTGTGTGTGTGTGTGTGTGTGTGTGTGTGTGTGTGAGTATGTGTGAGAGAGAGAGAGAGAGAGAGACACACACACACACACACACAGACAGAGAGAGAGAGAGAGAGAGAGACAGACAGACAGAGACAGAGAGACAGAGAGAGAGACAAAGACAGAGAGAGAAAGAGATAGAGACATAGAGAGACAGAGACAGAGAAACAGAGAGATACAGAGACAGAGAGAAGAGAGAGAGGTAAACTTAAGTAACTTTAAAATAATCTGAACGTGTGAGTTCAATATTCTCTGAATAACATGTATGCGAATTTCAAAACAAACAAACAAACAAACAAACAAACAAACAAACAAACAACAACAAACAAACAACAAACAAGAGCAACAACAAACAAACCCTAAGATAGCCAAGCCCTTCTAATAGTCTACCTGTTTACACTCCTCCTTATAAGAAGGATTTACTGAGCTCGGACAGTCACATATGTGTTCCACCATAATCTGTCAGCAGAAAACGTGTGGACCGTTTGAGACGTGGAGAAAGAACAGAACATGTAAAGGGTAAAAAATTTCCTTATCACAAGAAAAATCCCAAGATTAACTCGATAATGCTGAAGGATTTAAATTCTGACAAGATTAGCCCGATGTTTAGGAGGTTTTGTTTTTTTTGTTTATTGTTGTTATTTTTATTGTTGTTATCGTTTCCTTCTCGTTGTTGTTATTGTTGTCAGAATGGGCACAGGTGAATGTTAGTGTTTGCTGGAAGAAGGGAGATGATTCTGTTGTTGTTGTCATCGTTTTTGCTAAGGAAAGGGCGGTGATCGTTCTTGATGATACTTTAAACTGGAAATGCAGAAGTGATTGTTGTGTTTTTTGTAGTAGTAGAAATGATCGTTGTTGTTTTCACTGGAATAAGAAAGATGATTGTTGTTGTCAATATTCTTGTCGACGGTGATGGTGATCAGTTGTGTTGTTATCGAATTTTTAGTGGAAGAAGTTGGGTTGTTGTTGTTGTTGTTGTTGCTTTGTTATTGTTTTTGTTTGTTGTTGTTGCTATCATTGTTGCCGTTGTCGTTATAGTTAACGTTGTTGCATGAATATGTCGTTGTTATCATTGATGTTATTGCTGTTGTGTTACTGACATATTCACTGAACGAAGAAAGGTGTTGTTGTTGTTGTTGTTGTTGTCATCGTCATCGCTTTGCCCTAGTGGAAGAAAGGGAACTGTTGTTGTTGTAATTTATATGACAAGGTGGGGGTACTTGTTGACATCATCATGACAGAATAATACAAGATAGACAGGAACAGAGTTCTTCAATGTTATATAGAACCAGTACTATTGTACAGGGACACGAAGCGTAGAGAGTCAACACGCAAAGTCAGAACAAGATCGAGGCAGCTAAAATGTGGTTTCTAAGAAGAATGTTCATGGACAGCAAAGAAAACAAACGAGACAATCTTGAAAGAGGCAAACACAAACACACGCACGCACACACACACACACACACACACACACACACACACACACACACACAACACACACACACACACACACACAAAACCAACACCACACACACATTTATGAAGAAGATCAGAAAAAAGACAAGCAACATTACAGGACATTTTACGAGGCAAGAGAAGTTTAAGTATCAAGTCAGAACAGAAAAGCCAGAGGGAAAAAGATCAACAAGCAGACCCAAGGAGAAATATTGGACGGAATATGCGGAATGGGTAATGACAGAAATGTTGGGAGATATACTAGTAGCGACAAAAGATGGATTCGTATGGAGGGCCAAAATCGCCCACGCCATGCGGCAGAGCACGTCATGATGATGATGATGATGATGAGACAGAACTCACACCTTACGGAGGACTTTAAGACCTTGCCAGCGTGTAGGGCCTGTGTGTAGATGCACAACTTGCGATATGATCCTATTGGATTTTATCCATGGCGTGGCGTGTGCAGACGTCCTTGCATAAGTAATTCATTACACACTCGCAAAGCGTTCAAGACAAAATCGAAACCAGAAACACCCAAAAATAGAATGAAAACGAACGTGTATTTAAGTCACAAAATAAGGCAGACCCAAATTTTGGGTCAGCTGGCCACTTGATTCGGTGTAAAAATTCTACACTCTCAAAGCAATCAAGCCAAAATCGAAACCAGAAACACTCGAAAACAGAACGAGAACGTATATTTTAATTCACAGAACAAGGCAGACCCAAATTTTAGGTCAGCCAGCTAGCCGGCTACTAGAACCGTCGTAAAATCCTAAGCTCTGGCAAAGTCTTGA
>JAPXFY010000020.1:61749082-61754082 GCA_030674185.1 Monoplex corrugatus
ATGCAATATAACACAAAATATCGACACAGTCATGTACAACAGAAAAGAACTGTGCTCGTCTATAGAGGTCCTTTCAAGGAAGAGCAGCTCCGGGGCATACACCTTGTTATTGTTACTGTTATTGTTGTTTAAAGCCCAGCCGACTGCGTAGAGCCATATCAGGGCTATAACCGCTTCAAGACACAAAACTTCAGCAGGAAAAAAAAAAAAAAAGAAAACAAAAAAAAAAAGGAGAACTGAACGTCTAGTCCATCGGAAGGGAATGAAAAATGACTCTGACCCGGTATTCCTTCTGGCCTGCGCACGCTAAAGATTCAATGGCAGTTGAAAATCGTGAAGAGCAGGACTTTCGCCTGGCTGTCCTGGTATAAAATACTGGAGAGATAGGTTGATTTCACACGTCCCTCCCCTTGTGGGCCGATTAGCCTTCTTGCCTTTCTGAAGTCTTGGTAAAAAATGAGTGGCGCTGCACTGCGGCGACGCGCTCTTAAAGGGGAGAGCAGCCTGAGGTTCTCATGGTAAATCCATTGTGACAAGATATGAATATGAATATGAATATGAATATGAATATGAATGTGAATGCGAATATGAATGTGAATACGAATGAGAATGAGAATGTGAAAATGAATTTGAATATGAATATGGACTTTGAATATGAATATGGATATGAATACGAATGTGACTATGAATATGAAGTGCACGCAAATATCTATACTAACAACATGCAGACACTGCACACCCTGAAAGCTGTCAAAGACTAGACTACAAGACAACTGATAGTGAGGCACTTCGACACGACGATCGGCTATACAGGGTATTAACACCCCATAAACTGTCAAAGCCACTCTTGACAAAGTGCACCCCCAAACAACTGCCAAAAGCATGACAGATGATGAATGTACACAGAATCCACCCCGCTTAGCTGTCAAAGTCTAACTGACAAGCGACACCCTTCCCTTCTCCATCTCATCCGCTGCAACTTGCTGCTGTCACCTACAGCTCAACTTAACCGCGCCGGCAATATTTCACTGCCGTTTCCTATTTACAGCTGCGATAGGTGTCTGAAAAACAGATGTTATCTGCGCATTATCGCAGACAACACATGTAACGATTAAGATGTCTTTTCTCTCCCCCAACCCCAACCCCCCAACCTTCCCTTTATCGCCAATAATCTTTTACCGCCTTGAGCATCCCCTCTAGGCTTTTTTCAGATGGGAGGGCGAGATAGCGCTGCTCAAAGATGCTGCGGAAGCTGGGCGAGAAATCCGAGAGATGTCAGACACAGGAACTCTGCTTTTGAAGCGGCAGACAACAAAGGAGACACCGGTGTGAATGGGTCACGGAAGCGGAAGGGAAGAAAGGAATCTGGACGACTTTGAATGCTGCGCAGGATGAGACCCACGGATGGGGGGTCATTCCCATATAGACCTTAACGAAAAGAGTCTGAGAGTGCAAGAATAAAAAAGAAAAAAAAACACCAGTTCATGAGAAAAGCAGGAGAAAGCTGAATAGGAGACGAAGAATTGAGAAGACAGACAGAAATTCAAGAAGGCAACGCTGGGAAATTTGAGGAAGTAACAGGAGGTAGGGGGTTCGGAGGTTAGAAAAAAAAAAAAAGGCTGTGAGAGGGTTGTACGGAAAGGGGGTGAGGGCAGGATGGTGGTGTGTGTGTGTGTGTGGTGTGTGTGAGGAGGATGAGGAGCGGGAGGATTGGAAGTGATGGGCCCAGGAGCGGGAGTAATGCGCGTGCCTTTGTAGATGTGAAAGTTAACGAGGTGTGAAACACCGACGCAGCCAACCAAATGCTGAGCGGGGCTTGAACAGAAACCTTAAAAAAATTTAAAAAAAAAAGCTGATGAAGAACCGCACACCTGCAGCAGAGACTGCTGCGGGAAGCAGATCTTGTTTAGGGGTATTAAGCTCTGCCGGGTAATGGTGTTGGCTTGCAAGAGTGAGAGAGGAGAAAGGGAAGCCTATTTTTTGCCATCAGTTTGTGGACTTCGTCTCTGTCACATGCGAGTGCATCTGAAACCGAACCGGCCAAATGATTGGTTATTTCAGTTTCAGTTTCAATTTCTCAAGATGACGTCTCCACGCTCGGAATGAATTCCATATCGAAGGTTGACAGCCAGAACCCAGTATCTCACTTTTTTTGGTCAATTTTCACTTTTTTTTTTATACTGAACTGTTGCTTTTGATGCGATCTTTCACTTGGTGGACTTTGTTTTTGCCATGATATTGATTTTTGATCAGTTATCGATAAAACCAAAAACCAGTATCTCACAATGTAGATATTGCCTCTTCCCGAAAAAACAGTTAAAAATCATCTCCTGTACACTATCAGAAAATCGAGATACTTGGTTCTGGTTCTCAACCCTGCATATGCACTAACGTCACAGGTGCCATGTGATGGAGAAGATCCAGAACGATCACGGCACAAGCCTTAAGCCTGTATATAAATAAACCCATATGCTGACCTGATTGGTTGAAGCAACAGACATCTTGATTATGCATATGTATCAACCACGACCTGAAGGAACAGAGTCTGAGGAACGAAAGAGATATGTTGAACTCTTCTTTGGACAAAACCGCTGAGGAAACAGTGCGAAAAAACCCAGGATATATCTGCGCCATCGGAACAACTGGGCGCAATCACAGCAGAGGTGGCTGGTGAGGCCAATCCGGGCCAGGAAGGCTTGCCCACACGTAGGGCAAACGTGGGTCGGCACAACTGTAGAACTGGAGGTTGCTCGTGTCTTTCGCGCTTCTCGTTTTCTTCCAGCCTCTGCTGTACGTCTTCTCTCTGCTGCTCTTGCTCCGATGGTCAGCTTGCCTCGCCAGTTTGGTCGATCTAGTGCAGTCTCTGTTTCAGTTTCTCAAGACGACGTCTCCGCGCTCGGAACGAATTCCATATGCACTAACGTCACAGGTGCCATGTGTATGGTCATCACGGCACAAGCCTTAAACCTGCACATAAACCCATGAGCTGGCCAGGTCCTGAGGGTCTACCTAACCTATGTTTTATCTAATCTATATTTTGTACTGGTATTGTATCAACCTATCACTGGAATAATCTTGGTTACATGTAAATGACATGTATATCTGTGTATTGTATCTTCAAAAAAAAAAAAAAAAAAGAATAAAAAGAAAAAGAAAAAGAAAGAAAGAAAGAAAGAAAGAAAGAAAAGAAACACAACACACACACACACACACACACACACACACACACACACACACACACACACACACACACACACACACACACACACACACACACACACACACACACACACACACATATATATATATATGTATAATTTTTTTTTATACATACATCTCTTTCTCTCTCTCTCTCTCTCTCTCTCTCTCTCTCTCTATATATATATATATATATATATACACACACACAAGATAAATAAATAATTAGAGGTCTGAATCACAACACAATTAGCATATGTCTCCCAGTATATTGGGGTCGATGCCCAGGGCCGTTGATGGATACTTTCAGGCAATCTTTAAAGCGTTTCTTTTGGCCACCAACTGACCGCTTCCCCTGACAAACCTGGCTACCTTTAGTGTGGATAGTGGTGTCACAAACAGCACAATGCTTAATCCAAAACAAGTATGACTGCCCGCGTTCAAGCAAACAGGAACCAGAAAAAAACACGAAAAAAGAATAAGAACGCGTATTTAATACAACAAGACAAGACAGGCGCAAATTTTCGGCCAAATGGCCTTTGTCAAGCGTAAGATCACAAGCAAAAAACAAAACAAAAACAACAAACAAACAAACACCAGATACAAAAATTAGGAGAAAAAGACTGAAACTTCCCTGCTGCTCCGTCCAGTGTGAGAAAAGGAATAAACTGACTAAAATGACATCATAATGTGTTTTTGACTGTTCATAAGCAAATTTTTCAAACTGCCAACAAAATCGTTAATAGCCTCGTAGATGCCTCTAAATCAGCCTATTACAATGCTAAAATTCTTGCCTGTTCCACTTCCAAACAACTGTATAATATAACTAATACTCTTCTTGGCAAAACTGGCTCTTCTCCTCTTCCATCTCACCTGCCACCTTCTGATCTTCCACAGGCTTTCTCTGACTATTTTTTTCAACAAGATTGCTAACCTCAGGCTTTCTCTCGATTCCACGACGAACACTCATGCTACATTTCCTGAACCCCCTTTCTCTGGAATCCCCCTTACTTTCTTCCAACCCGTTTCTGAGGACTTCGTTAAGAAAATCATCATGAAATCTGGCATTAAAACCTGTGAACTCGACCCATTGCCAGCTTCTTTTCTCACCCATTGTCTCGATACTCTTCTCCCTCACATCACCAATATCATTAACCATTCCCTCTCAACTGGCTCCTTTCCTTCTTCTTTCAAGTCAGCAATTGTAAGACCTCTTCTAAAAAAGACGACTCTTGACCCTGAGAATTTGAAAAACTATAGACCTGTGTCAAATCTTCCTTTTCTTTCCAAGGTCTTAGAGAAAGTTGTTCTTGACCAGCTGTTAAACCACCTTCATTCCAATAACCTTGTCTATTCCCTTCAGTCTGCTTACCGTTCTGGACATAGTACCGAAACTGCTCTTCTCAAAATCTGCAACGACTTACTGACTACTCTCGACTCTAACAACGTATCACTTTTGACTCTCTTGGACCTATCTGCTGCCTTTGACACTATTGACCACTCTATCCTTCTCTCCCGTCTACATCACTCTTTTGGGCTCCATGATACTGTCTTGAACTGGTTTCATTCTTACATCACCAATCGTCTGCAAGTAGTTTCTGTCAATGGCCTTTCTTCTAATCCTTCCTGTCTGACTTACGGAGTGCCACAAGGATCTGTTCTGGGCCCCCTACTTTTCATTCTCTACACCTACCCTGTCTCCTCTATTGTCCAAGAACACCTGCTTCAGCATCATTCTTTCTCGGATGACAATCAGCTGTATGTCTCTGGGCCTCTCCCTGACCTTCCCATCATGATCCAGA
>JAPXFY010000020.1:61759082-61764082 GCA_030674185.1 Monoplex corrugatus
TAGAAGATAGGATATTGTTGTACGGCGGGGCTTTTCCTGAGTTCACTTCTAGCCAGGAACATGAAAAAAGAAAAGAAAAGAAAAGAAAAAAGAAAAGCCCATGCTGAGAGTTTTCTTGTTTCAGCCATATAGGCGTTACTTAATTTTATGACCATTGTTTTTGAGAAATTATAATAGGCACAATCTTATTATAATTTACACATATCACGCCTAAACGAATATTATCCATCAAGGAATTTCACTTACTTTTTGTTAGGCCTGATTGGTTCAGCGAACCCTCGTCAGACAACAGACAAAAAGAAAAGAAAAGAAAAGAAAAGAAAAAAAAAAAGAAACCAGGCATGATCGCTGACATTCGTGACCTTCCAGTCATTACTGTGGTGTCACGTCAGCTTAGTGTTTCGTAGATTCCGTTCCTGAGTCCCTTCTCTCTATTTGAAGACCTTGCCAGTGCATCGGGCTCTGCGCTACTCGAGGAGTCTTCTATATAACTGCTAGGAAAATTTGAGCGAAGCGCATATGGAAGTGAAGGCGTGCCATGAATCCATATTTTTGCGCTATATAAATATTGTAATTAATCTTAGAAAAACTCCAAACGTTTTTGTTTTGTTTTTTTAAAGGGTCATCGCACTTAGAGACATTTCTTTGTCTCACTTGTTTTTTGGTGGGGGGGGGGGGGGGGGGGTCGTATTTTCTACTCCACCTTAATGGTTAGCACAGAAGCTGACATAGCTTTTACGATGCGATGATGATTATGATGACGACGATGGGGATGATAACCACGGTGCTATGGAGTTTGGTTTAGGATTGAGACTGCGTGACAGGGCTGTAGTCTTCGCTTACTATCATAAGATATCCTGGCGTCAACCAGGTCTGAGAGATACGGACACCTGCAGTGTTGGTCAGAAGATTTGAGCAACACCGTCAATGACGCATCTGCGAAGTGTACGAAAACAGACTTGTGTGGTCCTAATCTTCCCAATGAGCCCAGCTCAGTTCTGGGTAGGAGCCGGTGGGAACCGAATTTTCCCACGTTGATTTTGAACGGACTGACGGGGATTCGAACCCACAACTTTCCAGTCGGTAGTCCGTTGCGCTAACCACTACACCACAGCGACTGGTCCAAACTGCAAACTCATGCTAGTATAATTTAGCTTTTTAACAGTATGTCCGCCGAAACAAGAATAAAGGACTATGTCAATCTTGAACATAAGACCAATATATCGTATATATTTCTCTCCTCTCTCATAGTTGTATGTAGGGTAGTTGCAGAGCATAAAGGTAGGCTTGGGCGCTCCTTTTTGAGGAGTGTTCTGAGCTTACTGTTTTTGTACTTTGTATCTGCTTCTATGCTAGCTGAATGGGTAGCGCAAACTGTGTTAGATTGAGAAGTTCTGTACAACATGGGAGATAATTCTCAAAGTTATGTCCTTTGATTATATTAAGAAAAAACACGGAAATGGAATCAGAACGCGTTTTAATACAAACAAGACAAGTCAGGCGCAAAATTTCGGCCAACTGGCCTTTGTCAAGCGTAAAATCACAAACAAACAAACACCAGATACAAAAAATTAGAGAAAAAGACTGAAACGTCCCTGCTGCTCCGTCCAGTGTGAGAAATGGAATAAACTGACTAAAATAACATCATAATGTTTTTTTTAAAGTGAAATATGATGTCAGAGCGAAGGAGAAGAATTCTCAAATTTGAAAATATTTTTGTACCTGGATGTTTGTTTGTTTGATATCTTACGCTTGACAAAGGCCAGTTGGCCGAAAATTTGCGCCTGTCTTGTCTGGTTGTATTGAATACACGTTCTTTTTTTTTCCGTGTTTTTTTTTCTGGTTCCTGTTTGCTTCATCGCTGGCAGTCACACTTGTTTTAGATTTAGTATGTCCGCCGGCTTTATTGCCATAATACATT
This sequence comes from Monoplex corrugatus, assembly GCA_030674185.1. NCBI lineage: Eukaryota > Metazoa > Mollusca > Gastropoda > Littorinimorpha > Ranellidae > Monoplex > Monoplex corrugatus. The sequence goes on from JAPXFY010000020.1 coordinate 61,761,004, forward strand.
GTCCATAGTATTCTTGGGTTCTTCATCAATCGTAGGCAAAACGCATTTGACTTAAGTATTGACCTGGTAGATTTTGTCCAGTGTCAAGTTTATTTAAACCCAGTTCACGTTTGCCTGTGGCAGTGATCAATCCAATCTGTGTGCATCTGTACATGAAATTGTGCAGTGTGAAAACATACAAGCGTGTTTACACGCACGCACAATGCGCACGCGCGAGAATAAAGACAGACAGACAGATAGACAGACAGGCAGACGGACAGACAGGCGGATGGACAGACAGACAGACAGACAGACAGAATGGACGGAGAGACAGACAAACACTCTCTCTCTCTCTCTCTTCTCACACACACACACACACACACACAAGCACGCACGCACGCACAAACACACACACACACACACACAACACGCACGCACGCACACAACACACACACACGCACACACACACACACACATGCACACATTTGTATACCTCACAAGAAGGCAGAATTAAGTACTTCTTGTTTGTGAACGTTGTTATGCATGCATAGTTTTTGGATATGTTCGGGAAATGCAAAATTGCAGAGACATATCCTCTTTAAACTATTGAGAAATTCGTATTCATTTTTTTTGTCACAATGTATTTACCATGTGAAACTCGGGCCACTCTCCCGGTTGAGAGCGCTTCGCCACAATGCAGCGCCACCCAATTTTTTACCAAGACTTCAAAAAGGCAGGAAGGCTAATTGGCTTTAAGTGGAAGGACCTGGGAAATCAACCTATCTCTCCAATGTTTTATACCAGGCAGCTCGGCAAATGCCCTGCTCTTCACGATATTCAACTAGCATGGGATCTTAAGCGTGCGCAGGCCAGAAGGCGGGTCCGACTTGTTTTTCGTCATCCGAGGAAAAGTCAAGAGCAACAGAGGAAGACCACGAACAAATTACCTAGGAAACATCAAGGGGTGGACAGGTCGTAACAGTCCAGAGATTTTCAACCTGGTGGAGGGAAGACAGACATGGAGGACAGAGACCCGGAGAGCAGTGGGCAGCCAACATTCCAAGAGTGATGCTGTAGACTCTAGAATGAATGAATGAATGAATGAATGAATGAATGAATGAATGAATGAATGAATGAACGATTGAACGATTGAACAAATGACTGACTGACTGACTGACTGACTGACTGACTGACTGACTGACTGACTGACTGACTGAATGATCTATCTATTGTCCGTCGCCAGGTATTTAATGTCTTTCCCTCTTAGTATTCCGTCTGATGTCCAGTGAAGGGCAGTCTGGGGCGAGGCTATCTGCTCTTTTTGAACACCATGCCTAATCCATCTCTATCTCTTTTCATGACGTTAGCACCCTAATTTAATGAAGGTGTCCTGATGAACCTGATACCACCAGAAAAGTACCCGCAGACATCAACAAGAGAAGACTAAAATACACTGGCCATGTGTCACGCAGCAAGAACACGACCTTATGGCAACCATCTTTCAAGGAAAAAACAGTGGCGAAAAGGAAGAAAGGCAGACCTCCAATCTCATACATCGAGAACATAACCAGCATCAGTGGCTTAAACGTTAAAAAAATTGTCCACAAAAGTCAAGACAGAGCGGCCTGGGGGAGATGGTGGGACAAAGTGTGCAGCGGCCAACACCTAACCCGGTGACGCCGACGACAGGTGTGAAGGACAGGTGAATACCCTTAGTATCTTGACTATACTTGCAAATACTTGCATTCTCGAGATGGTATTGAACCAGAAAAATTTCAAGAACCAGAAAAAACACGAAAGAAGAATAAGAATGCGTATTTAATACAAGACAAGACTTTGATATATCACTGGCAACGTAAATGTCTTGTCTTGTATTGAATACGCGTTCTTATTCTTCTTTCGTGTTTTTTTCTGGTTCCTGTTTGCTTGAACGCGGGCAGTCACACTTGTTTTGGATTTCAGAAAAATATTTGGAGAGGTCACTTTCTGTCCCTCTTTCAGCATTTTGAGTCATGACGTAGGGACCACCTGTTACAACCCGGGATAACCCCTATTTCGTCAATAGAACTTACTCACATACTCTTTGTGAAAATCAATAAAAACATCAACGCTACCAGCGACAGATCAAAGTCTACGACCTCCCGCCCCCCCTCCACGCCCCATTTACTTAACACACGTGCATCTAAATACAACAATGCTGCCCGATATATAGAAATGTGCAGCACTTTATTGACCTTACTTGCCCCAGGCGGGTTACAAGCTGTGCAAAGCGTTCGTTCCTTCGTTAGTTCGTTCAGGTTTAACCCTTTCCCTCCCGCATCCTCTCCACCGGCATCCTGCATTGTCAACTACACTAGTAAAGCAAAATTTTTAACCCTTTCACTCCCTCACTCTGTCCTGCATTGTCAACCAAACCAGCCAAACAAAAACTTAACCCTTTGATTCTCTCACTCTATACTGCATTGTCAACCACAAAACAAAAACTTAACCCTTTGATTCCCTCACTCTATCCTGCATTGTCAACCACAAAACAAAAACTTAACCCTTTGATTCCGTCATTCTATCCTGCATTGTCAACCACAAAACAAAAACTTAACCCTTTGATTCTTTCACTCTATACTGCATTGTCAACCACAAAACAAAAACTTAACCCTTTGATTCCCTCACTCTATCCTGCTTTGTCAACCACAAAACAAAAACTTAACCCTTTGATTCCGTCATTCTATCCTGCATTGTCAACCACAAAACAAAAGCTTAACCCTTTGATTCCCTCACTCTATCCTGCATTGTCAACCACAAAGCAAAAACTTAACCCTTTGATTCCCTCACTCTATCCTGCATTGTCAACCACAAAGCAAAAACTTAACCCTTTCATTCCCTCACTCTATCCAGCATTGTCAAACTACACTAGCAAAACAAAAACGTAACCCTTTGATTCCCTCACTCTATCCTGCATTGTCAACCACAAAGCAAAAACTTAACCCTTTCATTCCCTCACTCTATCCTGCATTGTCAACCACAAAGCAAAAACTTAACCCTTTGATTCCCTCACTCTATCCTGCATTGTCAACCACAAAACAAAAACTTAACCCTTTGATTC
>JAPXFY010000020.1:61781582-61796582 GCA_030674185.1 Monoplex corrugatus
GAGGAGAGACACTTTGCCAGTATCAGTTGCAAGGAGGAGATTGTTGAGAATGTGTAGCAAGGCAGTTTCAGTGCTATGGCACTGGCGGTAGGCTGACTGGAAAGGATTGAGGAGATTGTTGGCAGACAGGTGAGAGTTCAGTTGGTTGAGGACAACTTTTTCAAGCAGTATGTGTGTGTGTGTGTGTTTGTCTGTCTCTCTCTGTGTCTCTTTCTCTCTGTTTCTGTCTGTCTGTCTGCCTGTCTGTCTGTCTGTCTGTCTCTCTCTCTCTCTCTGTGGGTGGGTGGGTGAGTGCGTGTGTGTGTCTGTCCGTCTGTCTGTCTGTACGTCTGTCTGTTGGTCTGTCTCTGTGACTGTCTCTGTCTCTCTCAATCACTCTCTCTGTATGTATGTATGCATGCATGTATGTATGTATGTATGTATGTGTGTATGTATGCATGTATGCATGTATGTATGTATGTATGTATGTATGTACGTATGTATGTATGTATGTATATAATTATGTATGTGTGTATGTATATATGTATGTATATATGTATGTATGTATGTATGTATGCATGCATGTATGTATGTATGTGTGTGTGTATGCATGCATGTATGCATGTATGTATGTATGTATGTATGTGTGTTTTCTGTTGGGTTGTGTGTGCGTTTTGTGTTGGGGTGTGTGCGCAAGCATGCCCGTGCGTGTGTATGTGTACGTTCATTCATGTGTATGAATGAGAAATGGAAGAGAAGTAGAGAGAAAGAGAGCGAACGAGATTCTGACATAAACAACAAATAACAGCGATGTTTCAGTTTTGCTGCTTCAGAATTACAACCAACCCTATCCACCATCACCACCACCACCACCACCACCTCAAAAAAAAAAAAAAAGTTTCGAAAACGTTATTCTGTGATAACTTCATGTATGAAAAACAAAAAATCCAAAAAAACAAAAAACAAAAAAAAAAACAAAAAAAAAAAAAACAGGGGGCACAAACAAGAAGCCCATTGTTACTCTTCTGCAGAGCTACAATATAGCTGTTTACGGCTGAAAGTCTGACGGATGGGGTGGTGGGTGTGTGGGGGATGAGGGGGGTGTAGGGAAGGAGGGAGGGGGGATGGAGGGGAAGGGAGGTATTCCTTCCACGGTCTGTACTGCACACGGGCTGTTGATCGCAGCTTTCCTCTTTATCTCCCCCTCCCCTCAACTTGGGGGGGTGGGGATGGGGGGGCGGGGGGGGGGGGGAGAAGAGGCCGAGCAGTAGTCGACAAGCTGGACAGGCAGAAGACGAGATAGAGAGATAGAACACGAACGTCAAAACGGGGTGCCCGTGCTTCTGATCTTTTCCCTCCCCTGGCCCCAGGAGGTAGAGAGAGAGAGAGAGAGACAGAGACAGAGAAGGAGAGAGAGAAAGATAGACAGAGACAGAGACAGAGACAGAGAGACGAGAAGAGACAGACAGAGAAGAGAGAGAAAGAAGGAGGGAGAGAAAGAGAGAGAGAGAGAGAGAGAGAGAGAGAGAAGAAGAGAAAAGAGACAGAGACAAGAGACGAGGAGACAGAGACAAGAGACGAGAAGAGAAGGAGGAAGAGAGAGAGAAGAGAGAGAGGGAAAGAAGAGGGGGGAAAGAGGGAAGGAGGGGAAGAGGAGGGAAGGAGGGAGAGAGAGAAAGAGAGAAAGAGAGAGAGGGAAAGACGGAAAGAGAGAGAGAGAGACAGGCAGACAGACAGACAGAGAAAGACAGACACAGAGAGAGAGGGGGAAGGAGGGAGGGAGAGAGAGAGAGAAGAGAGATAGAGAGACAGAGAGACAGAGTGATAGGGAGAGAGACAGAGACAGAGACAGAGAGAGAGACAGAGACAAACAGACAGACAGATAGACAGACAGAAAGACAGATAGAAGATAGACAGACAGAAAAAGCAGATAGACAGAGAGAGAGAGGGGGAAGGAGGGAGAGAGAGATAGAGAGACAGAGAGACACAGACAGACAGACACACACACAGACAGACAGAGACAGAGAGAGACAGAGACAGAGAGAGACCGAGAGAGGAACTCGGTACCGCAGGGGGTCGTCTAGATAGAATCAGGTTCTAATCTGGGAAAAGGAGGAAAGAAATACGTTGGTGTAGGGGTTCGGATTCCGAACCACTTTGCTCTTTTATTATTTTATATTTCATTTCCTTTTTTTTTTTTTTTCATCTTTGGGTTTTCTGCGGTGTCTGTAGACAGAATGTCAGTTGTTACAGGCAGTGTATTGGGACTCAAGATCTGATGGTTCAAGTTCAATCCGAAACATACAGCATACAAATTGGATAGTACCTACAGCGTATAAATTGGCTAGTACCTACAGCGTATAAATTGGCTAATATGCACAGCATGTAAATTGGCTAGTACCTACAGCACATAAATTGGCTAGTACCTACAGCACATAAATTGGCTAGTACCTACAGCATATAAATTGGCTAATATCCACAGCATGTAAATCGGCTAGTACCTACGGCATATATATATTGGCTGGTACCTACAGCATATGAATTGGCTAGTTTCTACAGCATATAAATTGGCTGGTACCTACAGCAAATGAATTGGCTAGTACTTACAGCATATATATTGGCTATACCTACAGCATATAAATTGGCTGGTATCTACAGCATATAACTTGGCTGGTATCTACAGCATATAAATTGGTTAGTACCTACAGCATATAAATTGGCTGGTACCTACAGCAAATGAATTGGCTAGTACTTACAGCATATATATTGGCTATACCTACAGCATATAAATTGGCTGGTATCTACAGCATATAAATTGGCTGGTATCTACAGCATATAACTTGGCTAGTACCTACAGCATATAACTTGGCTGGTACCTACAGCATATAAATTGGCTGGTATCTACAGCATATAACTTGGCTAGTACCTACAGCATATAAATTGGCTGGTACCTACAGCATATAACTTGGCTAGTACCTACAGCATATAAATTGGCTGGTATCTACAGCATATAAATTGGCTGGTACCTACAGCATATAAATTGGCTGGTATCTACAGCATATAACTTGGCTGGTATCTACAGCATATAAATTGGCTGGTACCTACAGCATATAACTTGGCTGGTATCTACAGCATATAAATTGGCTGGTATCTACAGCATATAACTTGGCTGGTACCTACAGCATATAAATTGGTTAGTACCTACAGCATATAAATTGGTTAGTACCTACAGCATATAAATTGGCTGGTATCTACAGCATATAACTTGGCTGGTATCTACAGCATATAAATTGGTTAGTACCTACAGCATATAAATTGGCTGGTACCTACAGCAAATGAATTGGCTAGTACTTACAGCATATATATTGGCTATACCTACAGCATATAACTTGGCTGGTATCTACAGCATATAACTTGGCTGGTATCTACAGCATATAAATTGGTTAGTACCTACGGCATATAAATTGGCTGGTACCTACAGCATATAACTTGGCTGGTATCTACAGCATATAAATTGGTTAGTACCTACGGCATATAAATTGGTTAGTACCTACAGCATATAAATTGGTTAGTACCTACAGCATATAAATTGGTTTAGTACCTACGGCATATAAATTGGCTGGTACCTACAGCATATAACTTGGCTGGTATCTACAGCATATAAATTGGTTAGTACCTACGGCATATAAATTGGTTAGTACCTACAGCATATAAATTGGTTAGTACCTACAGCATATAAATTGGTTACTACCTACGGCATATAAATTGGCTGGTACCTACAGCATATAACTTGGCTGGTATCTACAGCATATAAATTGGTTAGTACCTACGGCATATAAATTGGCTGGTATCTACAGCATATAACTTGGCTGGTATCTACAGCATATAAATTGGTTAGTACCTACGGCATATAAATTGGCTGGTACCTACAGCATATAAATTGGCTGGTACCTACAGCATATAAATTGGCTGGTATCCACAGCATGTAAATTGGCTAGTACTTACGGCATATATATTGGCTGGTGCATACGGCATATACATTGGCTAGTACCTACAGCATATAAATTGGCTAGTACCTACAGCATATAAATTGGCTAGTACCTACAGTTGTATAAACTGGCTAGTACCTACAGCATATACATTGGCTTGTACCTACAGCATATAAATTGGCTAGTACCTACAGCATATAAATTTGCTAGTACCTACAGCATATAAATTGGCTGGTACCTACAGCATATAAATTGGCTAGTACCTACAGCATATAAGTTGGCTAGTACCTACAGCATATCCATTGGCTCGTACCTACAGCGAATGAATTGGCTAGTACCTACAGCATATGAATTGGATAGTGCCTAGAGCATATGAATTGGCTAGTACCTACAGTAAATAAATTGGCTAATACCTACAGCATGTAAATTGTCTAGTACCTACAGCATATAAATTGGCTAGTACCTACAGCGTATAAATTGGCTAATATCCACAGCATGTAAATTGGCTAGTACTTACAGCATATATATTGGCTGGTGCCTACGGCATATATATTGGCTAGTACCTACAGCATATAAATTGGCTGGTACCTACGGCATATATATTGGCTAATACCTACAGCACCTACATTGGCTAGTACCTACAGCATATACATTGGCTAGTACCTACAGCATATAAATTGGCTAATATCCACAGCATGTAAATTGGATAGTACCTACAGCATATATATATATATTGGCTGGTACCTACAGCAAATGAATTGGCTAGTACCTACAGCATATAAATTGGCTAGTACCTAAGCATATAAATTGGCTAGTACCTACAGCAAATGAATTGGCTAGTACCTACAGCATATGAATTGAATAGTGCCTACAGCATATGAATTGGCTAGTACCTACAGTAAATAAATTGGCTAATACCTACAGCATGTAAATTGTCTAGTACCTACAACACATAAATTGGCTAGTATCTGAGGCATATAAATTGGCTAGTACCTACAGCATACGAATTGGCTAGTACCTATAGCACATACATTGGCTTGTACCTACAGCAAATGAATTGGCTAGTATCTGAGGCATATAAATTGGCTAGTACCTACAGCATATAAATTGGCTAGTACCTACAGCATATAAATTGGTTAGTACCTACAGCATATAAATTGGCTAGTACCTACAGCATATAAATTGGTTAGTACCTACAGCATATATATTGGCTACTACCTACAGCATATAAATTGGCTAGTATCTGAGGCATATAAATTGGCCAGTACCTACAGCACATAAATTGGCTAGTACCTACAGCACATAAACTGGCTATTACCTACAGCATATAAATTGGCTTGTACCTACAGCATAAAAATTGGCTAGTACCTACAGCATATATAAATTGGCTAGTACCTACAGCATATAAACTGGCTGGTACCTACAGCATATAAATTGGCTAGTACCTACAGCATATACATTGGCTAGTCCACACAGTATATAAATTGGCTAGTACCTACAGCACATAAATTGGCTAGTACCTACAGCATACAAATTGGGTAGTACCTATGGTATATAAATTGGCTGGTACCTACAGCATATAAATTGGCTAGTACCTACAGCACATACATTGGCTAGTATCTGAGGCATATAAATTGGCTGGTACCTACAGCATACGAATTGGCTAGTACCTACAGCATATAAATTGGATAGTACCTACAGTTGTATAAATTGGCGAGTACCTACAGCATATAAATTGGCTAGTCACCACAGCATATAAATTGGCTAGTACATACAGCATATAAATTGGTTAGTTAAGCATATAAATTGACTAATACCTACAGCATACACATAGGATAGTACCTACAGCATATGAATTGGCTTGTACCAAAGGCATATAAATTGGATAGTACCTACAAGTTATACAAATTAGTTAGTACCTATAGCATATGAATTGGCTAGTTCCTACAACATATAGATTGGCTGGTACCTACAGCATATGCATTGGCTAGTACCTACAGCATATAAATTGGCTGGTACCTACAGCATATAAATTGGCTAGTACCTACAGCATACGAATTGGCTGGTACCTCAGCATATAAATTGGCGAGTACCTACAGCGTATAAATTGGCTAGTACCTACAGCATATAAATTGGCTTGTACCTACAGCATATAAATTGGCTAGTACCTACAGCATATAAATTGGCTAGTACCTACAGCATATAAATTGGCTAGTACCTACAGCACATAAACTGGCTAGTACCTACAGCACATAAACTGGCTAGTACCTACAGCATATACATTGGCTAGTACCTACAGCATTTACATTGGCTAGTACCTACATTATTTACATTGGCTAATACCTACAGCATATACATTGGCTAATACCTACAGCATATACATTGGCTAATACCTACAGCATTTACATTGGCTAGTACCTACAGCATATACATTGGCTAGTACCTACAGCATATACATTGGCTAATACCTACAGCATATACATTGGCTAATACCTACAGCATATACATTGGCTAGTACCTACAGCATATACATTGGCTAATACCTACAGCATTTACATTGGCTAGTACCTACAGCATATACATTGGCTAGTACCTACAGCATATACATTGGCTAATACCTACAGCATATACATTGGCTAGTACCTACAGCATATACATTGGCTAATACCTACAGCATATACATTGGCTAATACCTACAGCATATACATTGGCTAGTACCTACAGCATATACATTGGCTAATACCTACAGCATATACATTGGCTAATACCTACAGCATATAAATTGGCTGGTACCTACAGCATATACATTGGCTAGTCACCACAGCATATAAATTGGCTAGTACATACAGCATATAAATTGGTTAGTTAAGCATATAAATTGACTAATACCTACAGCATACACATTGGATAGTACCTACAGCATATAAATTGGTTAGTACCTACAGCATATATATTGACTTCCTCGCTGCCCGCCTTCATTGCTCCGATCATTCTGGAGATATTGTCAGCCTAGTGTTTTATAGGTCTTGTCACCACCCCTCTTCCCAACCCCCCAAATCCTACCCCTCCACCCCCTACCCGATTGAAAGTCTGACGTCTTAGTCACTTGACAACAGTGCTTGTTCATTTTAACCCTTTGACTCCCGCACCCTGTCCACCAGCATCCTGCATTGTCAATCATGCTGTCAAAGCAAAATCGTAGTCCTTTGATTCCCTCACCCTATCCAATAACTTCCTGCAGGAAGCTGGTGGGTAGGGTGCGGGAGTCAAGGGGGTAATTTTTTCGCAGGAAGCTAGTGGATGGGGTGAGGGAGTCAAAGGGTTAAGCTTTTGTAGTTGGTGGATAGGGTGAGGGAGTCTAAGGGTTAATTAAACTATAATTAGTTTTCGAAAATGTTTTGAGCATAGATGACTGCTTACCAATTGTAACTATACAGTACTTAACCTTTTGACTCCCGCACCCTGTCCACCAGCATCCTGCATTGCCAAACATTTTAGCAAAGCAAAAGTTTAAATCTTTGATTCCCTCGCCCTATCCTGCAGGAAGCTGATGGACAGGCCGACGGAGTCAAAGGGTTAAGTTTTTGCAGTTGGCAGATAGGGTGTGGGGGTCAAAGGTTCAAAACCCGTTCAAGGAACACGATGTTAACCCTTTGACTCCCGCACCATATCCACCAGCTTCCTGCAAGAAGCTCATGGATAGGGTGAAGGAGTCAAAGGGTGAAGTTTTTGCTTTGCTAGCATGGTTGACAATGCAGGAAGCTGGTGGACAGGGTGCGGGAGTCAAAGGGTTAAGTTTCTGCTTTGCTAGCATGGTTGACAGTGCAAGATGCAGGTGGATAGGGTGCGGGAGTCAAAGGGTTAAGTTTCTGCTGTGCTAGTATGGTTGACAATGCAGGATGTTGGTGGACAGGATGCGGGAGTCAAAGGGTTAATAAAGACTGAATCCGCTCAGACGCGCCATCAAAACGATAACGATACTTTAATGTTTTTTCATGTCTTCCTCTTCCGTTGCCCTCTATATGGTCATGCCACATCTGGAAATGCTTGTAGCTGTTTTTTTCCCCTCTTCCCCCCTTCCACCTTCTCACCAATTCCTTGGTGGTCACAGAAGTTATAGTGGCCAATATCTTTCCTTCCCGCGTGCTTCTGGAGTGACAAGACGGAGTAGTTTGATTGGAATTTGTTTTAAGAGGGATTCATACCATTCGGACAATTCCATATGTGCTCCACCCAAATCTGCCAGCAATTACCCGGCAGATTCACAGAGCCTATATGCAAAACCCTGTGCATTGGCGAGGTCTTGAGAAACGGGTGGAAGGGACATCTTGTAGCTGAGGGTGGGTTGTGTTGAGGTTGCAAGACTCGGAGCCGACCCACCCTCAAGTTACCTCAATAGACTATCGCCATTCTTGTATGATCTGATGTAGATGACCGTGTAGACATCTGGGTTATATCGCATGATGTTATGGTTTGTTGGAGAGCGCCTGCAGGCTTGCTACCTAAGACCTGAGCCTTTGAGCCTTTATACTGTTAGATGTCACAAAATTTATTTACAGCGAATGTTATCAACCTCGCTATTACTGATGTAGTTTCGACGATCTCAGGCTTACTAGTTTGGAAATGCTTCAGATGAAAGCAAAAACAAGAACACCCCCCCCCCTTCCCCCAAGTACTAGAAAGAATCGCAACGCTCATGGAAACAAGCTTATTGTTATTGTTATTGTTATTTCTACTTCTGTTATTTTTGCCTAAAGCCCAGCCGACTGTGTAGGTAGAGCCATATCAGGGCTACAACCGTTTCAAAACATATGTTATACATCAACATGGGGAAAGAAAATTAAGTACACATATGAATGCATTCGTGCACATCATCTAAAGAGATGCCCCTGGCGTTGACCACTCCGTCCAATCTATCACACACGGAATTTAAAAAACAAATCTGAACGCAAGGTTAAACATAACTAAGGACACTAAAACATGTAAAAACGGGCCTAAATTACCTAAAATTGCTGAAAAAGAAATGCAAAAAACAGAAAAAATTTAGGCTGTGATCCAAATCAACTCAACAATATTCTAAAGAATCTCAGACTGTGAACCATGTGACACGAACATTTTCTAAACAATTTAAAGACATTTCTAAACAACAAAAAATTGTACACCCTTCGAAGACTCAAATCAACAAAAACTCCAACCATGAAACATTTGTTGATCGTAAAGGCCAAGCGTCGCTGTTTTCATGCCAGTTAAATGATTAATTATCAAGGTTTTGATTTTGCTCAGGGTAAACGTAGTTGAAAAAGTCTTATCTATGGATCTATGAAACTGAATTCTATCAGTGAATTAACTAGACAGTTTTTCCCCCTTCCCCCTATTTTGGAGCAGAAAAAAAAAACCCTGCCTGATTTATAGATTGGCCCAGGAACTGTGAGAACGCACACGTGTCGATGATTTATGTTTTTTAAACAAGAAGAAACACGAGAGGAACTAATTTTACACCGACAGAAAAGAATAATTTACCATCTCTCCCGCCTATCCATGCATGTCGGAGCGAACGGGGACTAAAAGAACAAACCGGTTTTAAAAAAAAAAAAAAGAAAAAAAAAGAAAGAAAAAAAAAAAAAAAAAAGAACCCAACAGCGAAGACCGAGATACCCAATCACTCGCCTTTCACGGAGATTGCCGAAGACAGCCGAACACTGGAAGGAAGCTGTCAGATTGTTACGCCCCCTGGTGTCGCCAGACGCGCGGTGCACGGTGGGAAGGCTTTCTCCTCCTCCTGTGCTAGCTGATAACCGTACGCGCAGCAGACCTTGATGTAATGGGCGATGATAATTTGTCGTAAACTGGCTATCAGTCTGCTTGGCGGCTTTGTTTACGCTTTATCTGTTTATTTACGCCTTCCCAGCAGTTCAAAGAGAGCCGCCCGCGGGGCCGTGGCGGCTACAGTGTCGCGGGCCAATATCGTGTAGAGGTGGGAGTTTATTACTTATTGGTTGCACGTGCATATCATACACTTGGAGCTTGTAAACCAGGGTCTGATGCGTATGGAGTTCTCTTCCCTTGTCTGATTGTCCTGAGACTTATCTCGTGTGTGTGGGTGTGTGTGGGTGTGTGGGTATGTGTGTGTGTGTGTGGGTGTGTAACTTTGAGTGTGTGTATGAGTTTGAGTGTGTGTATGTGTGTTGTGTGTGTATGTGTGTGTGTGTTGTCTTGTGCCCTCTCTCTCTCTCTCTCTCTCTCTCTCTCTGTAGATCTAGTTCTCTTCGCTTGTATGAGTGTTCTGAGACCATCTCGTGTGTGTGTGTGTGTTTTTTTTTTTCTTCTCTCTCTCTCTCTCTCTCTCTGTTTCTCTTCTGTGTGTATGTGTTTCTGTGTGTGTGTGTGTGTTTCTCTGTGTGTGTGTGTGTTTCTGTGTGTGTTTCTGTCTGTCTGTCTGTCTCTCTCTCTCTCTCTCTGTATGTGTGTGTGTGTGTGTGTGTGGTGGTGGTCTTTGATTTAATGTCTATTCACTAAAGTGATTTTAGACAACAACAACAACAACAACAAAAAAGGGGGGGGGGAGTGATAGAGGAGGAGTGAAGAAGATATTTGAAAATTGTCAATTTTGAATTTGAGAAAAGATGATCCAGAAAACAACTGTTTTGAAGAGGGGAAGGTAAAACTAACAAATAATGTTACCATAATTATCGATTTAAACAAACAAACTGACAAACAAAATTAGGAAATATCCGGAAGAAATGAATAAAAAGTAAAACTAATAATTGACTAACCACAACAATGAACAAGTCAAATAATGATGAACTCCTTGTGTCATATGATGTCTCTGCCCTATTTACCAGCGTACCAGTGAAAGAAAGCATAGAGATCATACGCCGAAGGTTACAAAACGACCAAACCCTCCACCAACGTACATCTCTCACAGTGGACGACGTATGTGAACTCTTGTCCTGCTGCCTCACCACCACCTACTTCACCTTCCAAGGTGAATTCTACCAACAAAAAGAAGGAGCAGCCATGGGCTCCCCAGTAAGCCCAATAGTAGCCAACCTGTTCATGGAGGATTTTGAAGAGAAAGCATTGGCTTCTTTCCACTCCCCACCACGATACTGGGGGCGCTACGTAGACGACACCATGACTATCCTCCCCCAGCAACTGGTCGAACAGTTCACAGAACATCTGAACAACCAACACCCAGCCATCAAATTCACGAGGGAAGTGGAACAGAACAACTCCATAGCCATGCTGGACACCCTCATCACCAGAACTGATGGCATTCTATCCTTCTCGGTCTACCGTAAACCAACTCATACGGACCAATATTTACAGTTCGACAGCCACCAGCCCCTTGAACACAAACTGGGAGTGATTCGAACCCTTACCCACAGAGCTAACACCATATGCAGTACCCAAGAGGCAAAAGACAAGGAGACAAACCACCTGAAAAAAGTGCTCACCATCTCGGGCTACAAAAAGTGGGCCTGGAACAGCCCGGGAGGCAGGAAATCCAACACCGCATCCCAACAGCCAGTGAAACAACACCAGCGCAAGGGACACATCACCATCCCATACGTAGGAGGTGTGAGTGACGCTCTGTCCAGAAAGATCAGAAAACTGGGGGTGGCTGTACATTCCAAACCTTCCAACACCATACGCAGCCAGCTGGTCACCCCCAAGGACAAAACCAGCAAACTCGACAAAGCTGGCATTATATACAGAATAGACTGCCAGGACTGTAACCAACATTATGTCGGTGAAACTGAACGCCCCCTTCAGAAGAGACTAACAGAACACAAGAGGGACTCTTCTCCAGTAGGAGCTCACCTACACGCCGAAAAACATCAATTCAGTGCGGACAATGTCAACATCCTGGACAGAGAAAATAAGTGGTTCCAGCGAGGAGTCAAGGAGGCCATCTACATCGCAGCCACCAACCCCCCGCTCAACAGGGACCGGGGCCGTTACACCCTGCCCCCGGTGTACCATTCTCTGATTCGATCTCGTGAACTGGGTTCATCCCATGTTCGCGAGATCTGAGTAGAGATTCACGCAGACAGCATTAGAGCGCTGACGAAGATGGCGAGAACGCCATCGAAAGCTACGGAACTGTGAGTAGCGATTTTTACACTGTTGGGAGACCTTGTTCTTCAAAATTGGTAGCATTAAGTCAAATAACATTTTAAAGGTAATTCGCTATAGGACTTTTTGACAGGCTAACAAAAAATTCATACAGTAATGATGATGAGGCAAATATGTCAGAAACTGTACTCACAGATAGTGTTGGAATAAGTCGTTTTACCCTAACGCAAGAAAGAATATGACTATGTGTTATCTTCTTTCCACACAGACACACTATGTTATTGGTATATTTTGTTTTGAATGCATCAAGTTTCCATCTGTACATAAGGGACTGTATAGTTCTGCTGGCATGAAGCTGCTTAAGTATTTTGCTAACTTCAAAGTTCATGTGACATTTATCATACTTTTTCTGTTTTAATTGGAACTGCTTCCAGACGTAGTTGTCCACTAAAGTGTAATTCTCGTGCAACGAGAGAGAAAGCTGGATATTGTGTGTGTGTGTGTGTGTGTGTGTGTGTGTGTGTGTGTTTCTGTGTGTCTGTGTGTGTCTATGCGTGGTCTGTGTATGTGTGTGGGTGTGGGTGTGGGTGTGGGTACGGTGCCTATGGTGTTCTCTTCCCTGGTCTAATTATTCTAAGACTGTCTCTTGTATGTTGTGTATGTGTGTGTGTGTGTGTGTGTGTGTGTGTGTGTGTGTGTGTGTGTGTGTGTGTGTGTGTGTGTGTAGTTGTGTGTGTATGCCTGCGTCTGCTATTGTATGAATGTTGCTTCAGATAAATATATCTGCTAGAATACTTCTGGTCTGTTTAGCTGAGCGGATTTTTGTCTCAGCAAGTTGATTGTTGTGTGTAAGTGTGACTTGGCAAGTTCCATTACATATAATCAAAGAAACCAGGAGTGTGTGTGTGTGTGTGTGTGTGTGTGTGTGGTGTGTGTGTGTGTGTGTGTGTGTGTGTGTGTGTATGTCTGTGTGTTTTGTGTGTGTGTTGTATGTGTGTGTGTATGTATGTGTGTATGTGTGTGTATGTGTGTGTATGTGTGTGTATGTATGTGTATATGTGTGTGTATGTGTGTATGTGTGCATGTGTGTGTATGTGTGTGTGTGTTTGTGTATGTGTGTGTGTGTGCGTGTGTATGTGTGTGTGTGAGTGAGAATGTGCATGTGTGTGTATGTATATGTGTGTATGTATATATGTATGTATGCGTGTGTGTATGTTTTGTGGTGTGTATGTATGTGTGTGTTGTGTGTGTGTATGCGTGTGTGTGTGTGCATGTGTGTGTGAGTGTGTTGTGTGTGTATGCGTATGTGTGTGTGCGTGTGTGTTTTGTGTGTGTGAGTGTATGCGTATGTGTGCGTGTGTGTATTTTGAGTGTATGTGCGTGTGCGTGTGTGTGTGTGTGTGTGTGTGTGTGTGTGTGTGTGTGTGTGTGTGTGTGTGTGTGTGTGTGTAGTGTGTGTGTGTGTGTGTGTGTGTGTGTGTGTGCGTGCGTTTGTGGTGTGAGTGTGGGCTGTGTGCGTTGCGTGTTGCGCGTGTGTGTTTTGCTTTATATTGTTTGTTTTTCTATCATTGTTTTCTTTCTTTTTATATTCTCTGTGTGGTGTTTCTTGCATGCATGTTGGTTTACTGCCTGTGTATTGGCGGAATTTAACCCTTTGACTCCCGCACCCTGTCCACTAGCATCCTGTATTGCCAACTATGCTAGCAAAACAAAAACTTAACCCTTTGATCCCCTTGCCCTCTCCATCAGCTTCTTGCAGAAAACTGGTGGATAGGGTGAGGGAATCAAAGGGTTAAGTTTTTGTAGTTGGTAGATAGGGTACGGGAGTCAAAGGGTTAATCATAACCAGAAGAGGGTGACCATGAAGTGGGTAAGACATCAATCATACAGTAGGAAGGTCTAGGGTTCGATCTTCACGGGGTACCTTCCACCTAGTGGGTGTAGTTCAGTTCAGTTCAATGTCAAGGTTGCTGGGCTATCCATGACACGTTTCCTCCATCCCTCTCTGTCAGACATTGCAGTAGGTAGTTCATCATACTGACAGCCTGTATCATCCATCAGTTGGTCGATGAAGGTCTTCTTTGGACGTCTTGGTCTTTGTTTGCCGTGACTGGGTCTCCATAGTAGAACATTTCCTACCAGTTCTTCTTTGCTACGCCAACAGTGTCCCGCGAAACGCAGTCTTTGTTGACGTACTGATTTACTGATTGGTGGGATCTTACCATATAACTTTTTGTTTGTTGGATGTTCTCTCCAGGATTTGTTCAGAGCTGCACGCAGCATTCGTGTGTATGCTCCATCAATCTTCTTCTCCAATGTCGTTGTTAGGGTCCAAGCGATTGAGCCATATGTAAGAAAGGTCTCTACTGCTGCTTGGAAGAAGTTCCTTTTCAGGTTGTCTGGTAGACTGGATTTTCAAAGTGGGTATAGGATAGAGTTTTTTTCCCCCGAATTTCCCAGATCATCATGGGTGAATAATTTTTCAATGCCTTAACTCTCCCCCGTCCCCTCCCCTCCCCGTCCTTCGTGTTTATGCGCGCACAGAAATGAAGAATATAGTTATGGAATTTGTGGGTGTTTTTTTTTTTTCAAAAGGGATCCAATGTACTCGGATAATTTCACATGCCCTTCACTTAAATCTGCCAGTGATTATCAGGCAGATTGGCTGAGCTTGCGCAAAACCATATGCGCTGGCAAGATCTTGAAAATGAGGAATGGAGGTATGGAGGGGGGGGGGGAGGAGAAGGGATCTATGAAACGCTAAGCTGACACCACCAGACCTAATTTTTTTTTAGGATCATTGCATTCACACAGGTTACCTTTGCAATCACCTTTTAAAAAAAATTTTGGTCCCATTTTCTACGCCACCTTCACGGCCACTGAAGCTGGCACAGTTTTATTTTGTTTTATTTTTACAATGCAATGATGATGATGTCGATGAGGATGATAATCA
>JAPXFY010000020.1:61809082-61819082 GCA_030674185.1 Monoplex corrugatus
CGAATGTTCGTTTGTACATTCGTTCGTTTGTTCATTCGTTCGTTCGTTCTTTCGTTAGTTCGTTCGTTCGTTCGTTCGTTTCGTTCTTTCGTTCGTTCGTTCGTTCGTCCGTCCGCCATCCGTCCGTCCGTTTGTTCATTCGTTCGTTCGTTCGTTCTTTCGTTTATTCATTCATTCAGTCAGTCAGTCATGCGCTCATTCATTCGCTCTTTTTTTTTCGTTCGTTCATTCTTTCGTTTATTTGCTCTTTTGTTCCTCCTTTTGTTTATTCGTTCATTGATTTGTTTGTTCATTCATTCCTTCATTTTATTTGTTCATTCTTTCGTTTGTTCGTTCGTTCGTTCATTCATTCGTTTATTGGCTTTTTATTCGTTCGTTCATTCACTTGTTCGTGCTTTCGTTCGTATCGTTCGTTTGATCTTCACTTCGGTTGTTTGTTCATTCATTCGTTCTTGCGTTCGTTCCGTTACCAATACGTTCATCGTTCCTGTAGTTTTGACATATTAAGAAACAACAATACAGTCACAACAACAATAAAAAATATGATAATAATTCATTTGCACAGCAGCACAAGAAGTCCATGTCACACACACCACACACACACACACACACACACACACACACACACACACACACAACACACACACACACACACACACACACACACACACACAAACACACATAAACACATACACACATACATACACATAAACACAAAACACATACACACACACACAACACACACACACACACACACACACACACACACACACACACACTTAAAATATTCCGGGACAAATTTGTGGCGCTGCGCTAAGGCTACAGGCTGTCACCGGAGGGATCAGTGAAAGTTTCAAACAAGACAGAAAGAAATCACGCTGTCTACATATCAACTATGAATGTCTCATAATCAATGATGAAAATCACAGCATGCACACAGACACAGACACAGAGCTCACATTTATGCACACACACAAGCACACACACACACACGCACACCAACCCACCAACCCACCAACTACCAACCAACAGTCCACCAGTCTACCGGTCCACCAGTCCACCAACCTACCAACCCACCGATCCACCTACACACCAACCACCTATCAACCAACCCACCAACCCACCAACCCACCAATCCACCACCAACACACCAACCACCTATCCACGGACTCACCAATCCACCAACCTAATAAACCCACCAACCCACCAAGGCACAAATCCACCAGCCCACCAGTCCATTAAACTACCAATCCACCAACCCACCACCCACTAACCCACCAATCCACCAACCAACCAATCCAACAATCCACCAACTTACCAATCCACCAACCCACCAACCCGCCAACCCACCAATCCACTAATCCACCAATCCACCTACCCACCAACCCACCAACCCACCAACCCACCAAACCACTAACCTCACCAATCCACCAACTCACCAACCCACAACTCACCAATCCACCAATCCATCACCACACCAATCACCAATCCACCAACCACCATCCGCCAATCCACCAATCCACTAATCCACCAACCCACCAACCCACCAATGTACAACCCACCAAACTACTAACTCACCAATCCACCAACTCACCAACCCACCAACTCACCAAGCCACCAATCCACCAACCCACCAGTCCATCACCACACCAATCCACCAATCAAAAAACAAACACAGAAAAGAAACACAGAGGAGGACACAAACGAAGGGAACAGAGATATCTACCACATCTACGACCGATGACTGACACCAAATACCAGTCTCACACACACACACAGTACTTCAGGTGTCGGTTTCTCGTCCTCATTGCTCTCCCAGACATGGCACCAGAGTAGACATTGATAGGGAGACAGGCAACTTGCTTTATTGCCCTCTGTGATAGGCAGCCGAGATGTGGTTTCTAAGAAGAATGTTGAGAGTTAGTTCCATGGACAGCAAAGAAAACAAACGAGACAGTCTTGATGGAGGCAGACACAAGTAGATCATATCATTCATAAGGAAGATTAGGAAAAGACAGGCAACATTTATAGGCCATTTTATGAGGAAAGGGGAATTGGAGCACCTGGTCACAACGGGAAAGCTGGAGGGAAAGAGAGCACCGGGTAGACCCAGGGATAAGATACAGACGGACTTGCAGAGTGGCTGGGGACAAGGAGGGTGGAAGAGGTGCTTGAGGCACAAGTGATAGAGACAGATGGAAGTCCATACTCGCCAACGCCATGCGGCAAGGCACCTGATGATGATAGGAGACAGGCAACTTGCCTTATTGCCCTCTGTGATATGATGAGACAGGCAACTTGCCTTATCGGCCCTCTAATATGGTCAGCGGTCTCAATCTTGTTCTGACTTTGCGTGTTGACTGTCCATGCTTCATATCCGTACAACAGTATCGGCTCTATGTAACACTGAAGAACTCTCTTCCTGATGTTAATTGATAGGCACACGAGACAACACCGGTACAGTCTTGAAGGAGGTAGACACAAACAGAACATTAATTAATGAAGATTAGGAACAGACAAGCAACATTTATAGGCCACTTTATGGGGCAAGAGAAATTAGAGCACCTGGTCACAACAGGAAAGCTGGAGGGAAAAAGCGCATTAGGAAGACCCAGGGAGAAGATACTAGACGGACTTGCACAGTGGATGAAGGCAGAGAGGGTGGCAGATGTACTTGCAGCGACGAGGGATAGGTTCGTATGGAGGGCCATGATCGCCAGTGCCATGCGGCAGGACACATGATGAGATATGCTATGATCATGGCTTGTTGATATCGATAGGAAGATAATGATGATAATAATTATTATAACGATGAATTTTATTGATGATACTTATTTTCCAACAGTAGAAGTTGTCTCCTTAGATTATGTGATCAAATGCATTGAATGTGTACTTATTTTTATATTTCTATTTTAACAGATTGAAGTATTGTGTATGTTTTGAAACAGGTTAAAGCCTGAATGGCTCTATACAGTCGGCTGGGCTTTAAACAAAAATAACAATAACAATATCTTGTTCATACGTATGAATTGAAATTATTATTATTGTTTTTTGTTTTGTTTTGTTACTATGTTGTTTGTTGATGTCTATTCTCTGTTAAAAATGAATAATAAAAAAAAAAGATGAAAAAAAAAATCTTGTTCATATGTCAACTATACTTTTTGTCAATATCAATGAACCGATATAATTTTTTGTTACTGGATTGTTTGTTGACGTCTGTTTATTGTAAAGCGAAACGAAGCAATTTTAAAAAAAAGAACTTTTAAAAATTTGAGCTCTTATGCCAATCTCTGAAACTATGTATATCTAGTACTATTCACTTCTCTGGAACCAGAGACCTCCAATGGTACCGAAGACGACAGGCGGTTGACACCATCTTCTTGCCTCTTTGTTTATGGCCGACATGGCATGGAAAAGGGGGGAAAGGAGAAGGGTGTGGCAGTGTAGGGGGGGGGCGTGGGGGTGGGGGGAAAGAGAGGGAGGATAGGGTAGAGGGAAAAGAAAAAAGCAACAACAAATACTGCAAAACTCATTGTGGTTGACGCGTCAGTTCTTTGGTCGTAAAAACACTTCCAGAAGTCCTGGAGGTCACGGGTGCTGCCTCCAGGAAACGTCAAAATAGCCTCCCCTGGAAAACACACACACACACACACACCACACACACACACACACACACACACACACACACACACACACACACACACACACAGACACACACACACACAACACACACACACACACAACACACACACACACACACACACACACAGACACACACACACACACACACACACATACACACACACACACACACACACACACAACAACACACACACTCACACACACACACACACAGACACACACACACACACACACACATACACACAACCCAACATTGCCTGTGTGTGTTCCTCTAGTTGACAAATGAGTAAACTACACGCGAGCCTCTTAACAAAACATCACCCAAGAGCCGGCCCCGCTCACGACTGGGTGCGATAAGCAGTTATGGAACCTGGTTTTGGAAAATGAAAGAAAACAAAATAACCGTGAAAAGTCAACAGTTGCAAACAAACAAAGCCCATGTCAAACGTTTTTCTTACGTAAAGTGTGAGGGGAAATATATTGGTTCAGTCTTCTTCGAGTATCTTTTGGGCTAGGACTGCTTTTGTTACGGAAAAAGGTGATTGTGTTTTCTGAAGTGTATGGCTATAGTCAGTATTGTTTTTCGTAAATGGTTGGATTTGGTCCTTTTTTTTGTTTGTTATAAATTAAATGTCTGTTTTGTTTTATAATGGGAGATTGCTTCATATTCGCCTAAGCAACTAAAGGGGTGTGTGTGTGTGTGTGTGTGTGTGTGTGTGTGTGTGTGTGTGTGTGTGTGTGTGTGTGTGTGTGTGTGTGTGTGTGTGTGTGTGTGTCCGTCTGTCTTTCACTCTGTCTCTCTTTCTCTCTCTCTCTCTCTGTGTCTCTCTCTCTGTCTGTGTGCTGTCTGTCTGTCTGTTTTGTATCTCTGTCTTTGTCTCTCTCTGTCTTTGTCTGTCTCTCTGTCTCTGTCTGTCTGTTTCTGTCTCTCTGTCTGTCTTCTGTCTGTCTGTCTCTCTCTGTCTCTCTGTTTCTCTCATCTCTCTTTCTCTCTCTGTTTGTCTCCTGTCTCTGTCTGTGTCTGTGTCTGTCTGTGTGCTGTCTGTCTGTCTGTATCTCTGTCTTCATCTCTCTCTGTCTCTGTCTCTCTGTCTCTGTCTGTCTCTCTCTGTCTGTCTGTCTGTCTCTCTCTGTCTCTCTGTTTCTCTCTCTCTCTCTCTCTCTTTCTCTCTCTTTTTGTCTGTGTCTGTGTCTGTGTCTGTCTTCTGTCTGTCTGTCTCTCTTTCGCTCGCTCTCTCTCTCACTCACGAATATGTGTGAACAAGAATTCGTAGCCGGGACGGGTGATGGTTATATCTTTTACTCAATTCTGAGGAAAGTTGTGGACTTGCTTATGAGTGTCGAAGGCATGACATTTGAAATTTCAAACTCCAAGATCGAAGTCACCAAACAAATGCCAGAAATCAGCACAAACTGAAGAAGGTGAGTGAAGAGCACTTTCTCCAGACACGTCTTCCAGCATTTAACCCTTTGACCTCCCGCGCCCTGTCCACCGGCTTCCCGGTAATAATAATGATACAATAATGATAATAACAACAACATAATAATAATAACAATGAAAATACTGATAATGATAACAATAATAACTATGATCAGAACAGTAAAAACTACTACTACTTCTACCACCACCACCACTACTACTACTACTACTACTAGCAACAACAACAACAACAACAATAATAATAATAACAATAGTGATAATAATAATAATGATAATAATAATAATGATGATGATGATGATGATGATGATAATGATAATAATAATATTAATAATAATGATAAAATAATAATAATAATAATAGTGACAATAATAATGATGATGAATGATGAAATGATAGTAACAATAATATAATAATGATAATAATAAACTACTACTACTACTACTATACTGATGATAATAATAACGATAATAATAATAATAATAATAGTAATAAAGAACACACCTAACACATACATACACAAAATCACCACCTTCACCATCACCACTAAAATAACACACACACACACACACACACACACACACACACACACACACACACACACACACACACACACACACACACACACACACACACACTCACACACACAAAAAGAAAAAAAAAGAAACAAAAAGAAAAGAAAAAATGTAAAAAACACGCACAATACACACACATAACCACCACTATCACCACCACACCACCACCAATACCGGCGACAACAACAACAAGAACAACAACAACAAAGTGCATGAACTAAATTTATAGTGTGTCACGACGACATTAACATTTCTTTTTTATGATGCCTCTTTGCATCATAAACATTTCACCTATGTATTGCTACATTAAAACAAAAACAAAAAACAAACAAACAAACAAATGAGCTACAACAACAAGAACAACACCAGGAACAGCAACAAGAACAAGAACAAGGACAACAACAATAATAACAACATAAGAAAACAGAAAAAAGCAACCACACAAAAAAAGTCGCCCGGAAACATAGAAACAGTTACAGCAGCAACAACATGAAAGCAAAACAAAACGAAACAAAGCAAAAACACAAACAAACAAACAAACAAATAAACAAACAAAGAAACAAAAAACAAACAAAACGAGAACAAAACAAAACAAAGCAAAAAACAAACAAACAAAGAAAACAACAACAACACAACAACAACAACAAACCAAACCAAGCAAAACAGCCCAGATCAACTGAACAAATAAAACAAAAATCACATGACAAACAAGCAAACAAACATACCAACAAACAACGTAATCATCTCAACCGTACGAATTTATTTATTATCTATTTTTTATCTATTTATTTATTTACTTTTTTTTTTATTTGTTTGTTTGTTATTTTGTTGTTGTTTGTTTGTATGTCTTATTTACTTATTCATTCATTTATCTATGTATGAGTTTATTTGTTTCTGTATATATCTATTCATTGATTCATTCATTGATTCATTCATTGATTCTTCATTCATTATTCATTCATTCATTCATTCATTCATTCATTATTTCATTTTATTATCTAATTCATACATGAGTGGGTGAATGAATGAATGAATAAATGAATGAATGAATGAATGAATGAATGAATGAATGAACTGATGAATGAATGAATAAATGAATGAATGAATGAATGAATTTTCTTATTTTATTAATTTCTTTCTTTCTTGTTTTCTTTTTTCTTTCTTTAGTTCTTTCTTCTTTCTTTCATTCTGTCTTTCTTCTTTATTCATATGAGATCTCCTTTTATATATACATTTTTTATGCCTATTCCTTCATTCTTCACTTATTATTTTTTATTTTTTTTTTACTTATTATTATTCATTTATTTATCTATTCATATTATTTATTTATTATTCATCTTTATTTGTTTGTTTGTTGTGATCGCAATAATAAAGGAGTTAGAAGCCTATCATAAAAGGGAGGTCGTGACATAACTCTGCCCTCCACACCTGCAATTATATCATGAATTACTTCTGATCATCATCATTATCCTCATGCTTGTTAGTCTCTTTAGTGCAGTTATTGTTGTTTGTTATCGTGTTTTGTTATCGTTGTTTTGTTATTTTGTTTTGTTGTTTTTATTGTTGTTTTGTTATTGTTGTTTTTTATTGTTGTTATTGTTATTGTGTTTTGTTATTTTGTTATGTTTTTTGTTATTGTTGATTTGTTATTGTTGTTATGTTGTTTTGTTTTGTTGTTTTGTTATTGTAGTTTGTATTGTTGTTTTGTTATTGTGTTTTGTTATTTTGTTATTGTTGTTTTGTTATTGTTGTTTTGTTATTGTTGTTTTGTTATTGTTGTTTTGTTATTGTTGTTTTGTTATTGTTGTTATTGTTTTTTTTATGTTTTTTGTTATGTTGTTTTATTGTTTATGTGTTTGTTTTTTTGTGTTTTGTTAGTTGTTTGTTATTGTTGTTTTGTTATTGTTGTTTTGTTATTGTTGTTTTGTTATTGTTGTTTGTTATTGTTGTTTTGTTATTGTTGTTTTGTTATGTTGTTTTGTATGTTGTTTTATTGTTGTTTTGTTATTGTTGTTTAAAGCCCAGCCGACTGCATAGAGTCATATCAGGGCTATAACCGCTTCAAAACATACAAAACTTTAACAGGGGAGAGAAAAAAAAAGAAAAGAAAATTAAGTACACATATCAATGCATTCGCGCACATAATCTAAGGACATGCCCCTGGCGTTGATCACTCCATCCAATTTATCGCACAGCGAAGATTGAAAAAACACACCTGAATACAAATACAAGCATACACGAGGACACCAAAACATATAAACAGGCATAAATTATCAAAAATTGCTTCCGCATATCTCACCTCCCTAGAGCCAAAAAATGCACTTAATACATGTACCCAATTATCAATCCTAAGAAAAAATAAATAAGACTTTATCGAACACATACTGGTGAATGGACCATTAAGGCAGAAAATGATAGGTAGAAATGACAGAAAGCAAAGCAACAAGGCAGAAATAAAGAGAGTGACAGAAAAGAGGAAATTTCCACCACAGAATTTCCAGAATGGGGGTGGGGGTGGGGATACTATTTATACTGAAAGAGCCCCCGGCATACCCAACGGGAGAATTTAGTACAGGTGGTCAGAGCATCGTACTCACAGCACAGAGGTCATGAGTTCTGTCCCATGTGGATTCTAGATCTTGCGAGACAGCCCAGCGGTTATATATTTCTCTCAAGGAATTCCAAAGAAATTTTCAAGTTAAACATTCTGATGATGCATACTTCAAACTGTTTAGAATATATACCTAACCTGAATACATTTTAAAAAGTATCTGAACAACAGAGAGAGAGAGAGGGGAGGGGGAGGGAGAGAGCGAGCGAGCGAGAGAGAGCGAAAGAGAGAGAGAGAGAAGGAGGGAGGGAGAGTTAGAGAGAGAGAGAGAGAGAGGGAGAGAGAGGGAGACAGACAGACAAAGACAGAAAGAGAAAGAGATAGAGAGAGAGACAGACAGACAGAGAGAAAGAGAGAAAGACAGAGAGAGAGAGAGACAGAGACAGAGACAGAGACAGAGAGACAGACAGAGAGACAGACAGGAGACAGAAGAGAGAGAGCGAGAGATAGAGAGAGAGAGAGAGAGAAAGAGACAACAGACAGACAGAGGGACAGAGAGACAGACAGAGACAGACAGACAGGGAGATAGAAGAGAGAGAGAGAGAGAGAGAGAGAGACAGACAGACAGACAGAGACAGAGAGAGAGAGAAACAGAAACAGACAGACAGAGACAGACAGACAGGGAGACAGAAGAGAGAGAGAGAGAGAGAGAGAGAGAGAGAAGACAGACAGACAGACAGACAGAGACAGAGAGAGAGAGAAACAGAAACAGACAGACAGAGACAGAGAGAGAGAGAAACAGAAACAGACAGACAGACAGACAGAGAGGGAGGGAGAGAGGGAAGGAAGTAGAGAGAGAGAGCACACAGTAATATTTCTGTCGACTAATACGTTACATGAAAGACATGTCAAAATATGCCATAAACCTTGCTGCCTGGCTGCATGTGGGTGTTCTCTTTGACAAATGAGCTCCAGAGATAAGACCCCCACAACGCCCATGCGACGATGGCAGGCGAGAGAAGGGAGAGGAATTTATAACACTCTGCGGAGAAGTTGTATCGAGAATTAATCAAAGATAAACATTGTAAAAGCAAATTGCGTGTTGCTGTCCTTGCAACTCCTTGTTCAAGCTTTTTGTTTCCGTCTCTTCCATGTCTATTTGTTTATTTACTTGTTTGTTTGTTTGTTTAGTTATTTGTTTCTTTGTTTGTTTATCTTTTTATTTGTTTATTATTTATTTTATTTATTTACTTGTTTATTTATCTTTTTCATTCATTCATTCATTCATTCGTTCATTCATTCATTCATCATTCATTTATTTATTTGTTTATCTGTTTATTTAGTTATTCATCTATCTATCTCTATCTATCTAATCTATCTATCTATCTATCTATCTATATATCTATCTATCTATCTATCTATCTATCTGTTATATGTGTTGTATGTATGTATGTATGTATGTATGTATGTATGTATGTACGTACGTATGTATGTATGTACGTATGTATGTATGTATGTATGCATGTATGTATGTGTGTGTATGTTTGTATGTATGCATGTATGTATGTGTGTATGTATTTATCTGTCTATCTATCTGTCTGTATGTGTGTCTGTCTGTCTGTCTGTGTGTCCGCCTGTCTGTCCATCTATCTATCTATCTATCTATCTATCTATCATCTATTCACTCATTTATCATCTATTATTATTTATATATTTGTACATTCATTGATTCATTCATTGATTCATTCATTTGTTTATTTTTTCATTTATTTATTTATTTATTTATCTATTGT
>JAPXFY010000020.1:61824082-61826582 GCA_030674185.1 Monoplex corrugatus
CAATTTCTGATTCAGCTAAAAACCTTGGTGTCTGCATTGACTCTACCCTCTCCATGAACAACTTTGTTTCTCAAACTGCCAGATCCTGCTACTATCATCTCCATCGTATAAGGCTGATCAGGAAGTATCTCTCTGTCGAAACAACTGCAAAACTCGTTCTCTCCTTCATAATGTCTCGCATTGACTATTGCAATTCACTCCTGTCTGGTCTTCCTGCCTCCACCATTCACATCCTACAGCGCATTCAAAACAATGCTGTACGCCTTGTACTCAAAAAGAAAAAAGCTGACCACATATCTCCTCTCCTGGCACAACTTCACTGGCTCCCTGTATCAAAGCGCATACAGTACAAACTAGACACCATGTGCTACAAAAGCCTCAATAACGCAGCCCCCGATTACCTGTCAAGCCTACTTGAGATCTATCTTCCCTCACGTACCCTCCGCTCTGCCTCCGATCCTCTGACTTTTCGCTTTCCACGCACTAAGCTCAATACCTATGGTCCACGAGCCTTCTCTGTTTCTGGTCCACTCTCCTGGAACAAACTTCCTCTCTCAGTCCGTCAGCAACCTACTTTTGTCTCCTTCAAGTCCGCTCTCAAAACTCACCTTTTCTCCTCCGCATAAAATCCTAACCCCCCTCTGCAGCCTGTCTCCGCTCGGTGGGAATCACATGGTTATAATATATAATTGTATATGCTATGCTCTCTATAATTTTCCATTGCTTTTATTCTTGCTTTTATTGCTTTTATTCTTTCTCCCCATTTATAGCCATGCGTGTGTGTGTGTGTGTGTGTGTGTGTGTGCGTGCGTGTGTGTGCGTGCGTGCGTGCGTGCGTGCTTGCGTGTGTGTCTGCTTCAGCGCTTAGATTTGATTTTATCGAGATTTTGCGCTATATAAATATTGTAATTATTTATTATTATTATATATATATATATGTGTGTGTGTGTGTGTGTGTGTGTGTGTGTGTGTGTGTGTATACACACATACATACATATACTTTTCTTTAACCAAATACCCTATCTTTAAAAAAAAATCACCTGGCAAAAGAGGAAGGCAAAAAAGAGCAAGGGAAAAAAAAAAGAAAATACGAAAATAAGAAAAAAGAAAAAGGAAAGAAAAAGTATGGCAGCCATTTGCTTTTTGGCTGCCAACCGGCCTGCAGAAACGTTTAGCGCGGCACCTACTTTCGGGGAGAATTTTGACAGCGAATTCCACGTGTAATGGACATGTCAATCTCCATCTGGCCCATTGACAAATTGGCCTTCTCGACATACCCCCCACCCCCACCTCAACCCCATTCCCCACCCCACCCCCCACCCCCCATCCCCTCCTACGAACCTTCTGATGCACTACTACTACTCGAGCACATCTTGTGTGGGGCTTGACACGCCGCACGTGCGTACTCCCTGTGTGTGTGCGTGTGTGTGTGTGTGTGTGTGTGTGTGTGTGTGTGTGTGTGTGTGTGTGTGTGATGTGTGTGTGTGGTGAGAGAGAGAGAGAGAGAGAGAGAGAGAGAGTGCGTGTGTGAGTGATGTGTGTATGTGTGTGTGTGTGTGTGTGTGTGTGATGTGAGAGAGAGAGAGACAGAGAGAGAGAGACAGTGCGTGTGTGTGTGATGTGAGAGAGAGAGAGAGATGTGTGTTGTGTGTGTGATATGTGTGTGTGTGTGAGAGAGAGAGTGTGTGTGCGTGTGTGTGTGATGTGTGTGTGTGATATGGGTGTGATGTGTGTGTGTGTGTGTGAGTGATGTGTGTGTGTGTGTGTGTGTGTGTGTGTGAGAAAGAGAGAGTGCGTGTGTGTGTGTGTGTGTGTGTGTGTGTGTGTGTGTGTGTGTGTACGTGTGTGTGTGATGTGTGTGTGTGTGTGTGTGTGTGTGTAATGTGAGTGTGTGTGTGAGTCCCTGTGTGTGTGAATGTGTGTGTGTGTGAGTCTCTGTGTGTGTGTGTATGTGTGTGTGTGTGAGACTCTGTGTGTGTGTGTGTATGTGTGTGTGTGTGTGTCTGTGTATGTGTGTGTGTGTGTGTGTGTGTGTGTGTGTGTGTGTGTGTGGGTGGGTGGGTGGGTGTGCTTTTTAGGGTTCGGTTCTGTACAGTTTTGTCATATGGTGGTGATGCTGTGGGTGGTAATGTTGTTGTTGTTGTGGTGGTGGTGGTGGTGGTGGTGGTGGTGGTGATGGTGGTGGCGTGGAAGCTGTAAGAGGAAAGAGTGGTGGTGGTTGGAAACAGAAGGGTGTTGAAACACATTGAGAAATTGAGGGAGAGAGAGAGAGAGAGAGAGAGAGAGAGAGAGAGAGAAAAGAGAGAGGGAGAGAGAGAAAGAAAGAGAAAGACAGACAGACAGACGGACAGATAAAGACGGAGACAGACAGACAGACAGAGACAGAGACAGAGAGATTTAAATCATTTAAATTCCATTTTCTCTCTCTCTCTCTCTCTCTCTTACAATAAAACAGTAGTAACTTGAGAATATAAATCAAGACAAGAAGAAAAGTAGTGTA
>JAPXFY010000020.1:61831582-61846582 GCA_030674185.1 Monoplex corrugatus
TAGGGTTTTGTGCAGGCTCAAGGAATCTGCCAGATAATTGCTGGCAAAGCTGGATGGAGAAAGTATGAAATTATCCAAGTGTGATGAATCTCTCTTGAGCAGATTCCAGACTCAAAAGTCTTTTCCAGTGAGATTCCACAAACTATGTCCACACACTCGCTCACCAACGATGACCACCACCACCACCACCACCACTGTATGACTGATGGTCAGCCTTTGACAGACGACTGGCTTTTTCACTTAGTGTCCAGGGGGGGGGGGAAGAGTAGGGTGGATGGTAAAAACAACATGGGGTAATGGAAGCACAGACGTTTTCCATTTACGTGTGGCTTTCCCCACTTTCTACCCCCCTTCCATCAATTTGTCAAACAGAAGGCAGGACAGGAGAATTCATTCACACCTCTTTGGCGCTGTGTGGCAGGTGGGAGGTGTGATTAGAGTGGGGGTAGGAGGGATAAGGGAACAAAACAAAAAATACAAAACAAAACAAGACTAGATAAGACAAGACAAGCCAAGGCAAAACAAGCAAAACAAGACAAAAAACACAAAACAAAAGGAAGAACAATTCCACTTTTTTTTTCTTTATAAAATTTCAGTTTCATTTTCTTAAGATGGCGTCTTCACTCTGTTCAGTTTTTTTACCGGAACCATGCACTCGGGATCTGTTGTCTCGAGTTCAACCCTAGCCAACAACATTTAAAGTGGTTATGTTTGCAGCCCGTCATATGTTTCAATCAGTTTGGTGATTTAGGTTTAATCATATTCATATTCATATTCATATTCATATTCATATTCATATTCATTTCTTTTGTCACAGTGGATTTAACAAGTGAAACTCAGGCTGCTCTTTCCTTTGAGAGCGAGTCGCCGCAGTGCAGCGCCACCCATTTTTTCCCCAAGAGTTCAGGGAGGCAAAAAGGCTAATTGGCCTTCAAGGGGAGGGACTTGTAAAATCAACCTATCTCTGCAACGGTTTATACCAATCAGCCAGGCGAATACCCTGCTCTTCACGATTTTCAACTGTCATGGGATCTTTATTGTGCATTGGCCTGAAGGCACATGGGTCCAACCATTTTTCTTCCCGTCCTGAAGGACTAGATTTTCAGTTCAGTTTTCCAGTCAAACTAAAGAGAAAAGTCAATACCTCAAAGTGGAACGAACCCTTGAACCTCGAGTTTAGTTATTGGCAGGTGAACGTCTGAACCATTCTGCCACTCTTCCTCCACTGTAGCGTTTCACAAGTCCCTTCATTCACCTCCCTTCCCCATTTCAAGATCTTGCCAGAGCATAGGGTTTGCGCAGGGTTAAGGAATCTGCCAGATAATTACTGGCAGAGTTGAATGGAGAACATATGAAATTGTCCGGATCTAATGAATCCCTCTGGAGCAACTTTAAGACTCAAAGTCTTTTTCGGTAAGATTCCACGAAATGTGTTCACACACCCGCTCATCAACGATACCACCACCACCACCGGCTTTATGACTGATGGTCAGAGTTTG
Source organism: Monoplex corrugatus (assembly GCA_030674185.1). NCBI lineage: Eukaryota > Metazoa > Mollusca > Gastropoda > Littorinimorpha > Ranellidae > Monoplex > Monoplex corrugatus. The sequence continues at coordinate 61,833,082 of JAPXFY010000020.1, forward strand.
ACAGACAACTGGCTTCCTTCACTTAACGTCCAGTGAGTGGGGGCGAACCCTATCAAAACATGGGGCAATGGAGGCACCGACCGTTCCCCATTTAGTGTAGTTCTCCCAGTCTCCACCCCCTTCCATCAATTTGTCAAAAAGAAGCATGGGCATGGGGAATTGCAACTTCCATTCTTTTGTCCTTCACGTCTCTTGAGTTGAGTTTGGAAAGTGTGTGGATGAAAACAATAAAGAAAAAACAACAACCTGACAAACAAAAAACAATCAAATAAACTAAAAAAATAAACTAGCAAAGCAAAAGAAACAAGACGAAGAACAGTTTTCCCAAATGTAGGCTACTTTCTGATTTTCTCTCCCATGACAGAAACAAAACAAAACAAAACAAGATAAGAAATACAAGACAAGAGAAAAGCAAACCAAAACAAAACCAAAACCAAAACAAAACAAAAAAGACAAATAAGAAACACAAATCAAATTTACCGAAAAGACCTTAATGGCTTCTCAAACAAAACAAAACTAAACAAAACAAAAAAGAAACAAAAAGCAAACAAAAACAAAAACACCTTCCCCCAAATAAACAAACAAGACAAAACAAAAACCAATTTGACCCAAAACACCTTAATGGCTTCTCAAACAAAACCAAAAAAAAAAAAAAAAACAAAAAACAAACAAACAAACAAGACAAAACAAAGATTAAATTTACCAAAAACACTTTGATAGCTTCTCAAACAAAACAAAACAAAACAAAACAAAACAAACAAGACGAAATTAAAGCCAAAATTTTAACAAAAAACACCTTAACGCTTCTCCTGGCCTGCAGATGCTGTTTGGTTTGCTTAGTGTTGGTTGATATTGTTGTTGTCTTTCTTATTTCTTCTTTTTTTCCCTTCTATCCCTTCCTTCCCATCTCTGCCTATCTGTCACTCTGATCGGTGCAGTAGTCAAGTGGACTTTCAATTGGAAGGTCCTGGGTTCGATCCCCTAGACACCTTCATCTGGTGGGTAAAGGATGGAGATGTTCCTCATCTCCTATATGTGCAGACCTGCCAGTGCCTAAGTCCCTTAGTGTGTATACGCATTGTATATGCATGCAACATATCAAATATGTACGTAAAAGGTTCTAGTAATTCATGTCAATGGCTGGTTTATGAAAACATGAAAACACTCAACATATAGGGAACGACAACATTGAAAAAAGGGCTTTGGCCAAAAACGTCTCATCATCATCATCAGGTGCCCTGTTGCATGGCGTTGACGACCATGGACATCCACACGAATCTATCCCCTGTCGCTGCAAGTAAATTTCCCACCCTCTCTGTCTTCATCCACACTGCACGTCCGTCCAACATTTTTCCCTGGTCTACCCAGTGTTCTCTTTCCCTCCGGCTTTCCTGCTGCGACCAGGTGCTCTAATTCCCCTTTCCTCGTAATATGTCCTCTAAATGTTGCTTGTCTTTTCCTAATCTTCTTTATTAATGATCTTCTTGTGTCTGCCTCATTCAAGACTGTCTCGTTTGATAATGATGGTGATCCTTTATTTTCAGTGGTAGACGTTATTGTTTGTTTTCAAAGAAAAGAAAAGAAAAGAAAAGAAAAGAAAAGAAAACAAAAAACAACAAAAAACAATAACTTCTACCATTGAAAAATATAATTTCATTATCATCATTCCATATATCTCTCAACAAAAAGACAGCTTCTACCATTGAAAAATGAAGTATCATAATCGTTATCATTACATATGTCTCTCGATGTAACTAATATTCAGTTTTTGTTCTTCATCTTTGTGTCTTAGGTGTATGGCTGTAAAGAGATCTTTCATTCTCTGGCCACATGGACAGGCCAGGCAATGAACGTGACCCTTTTTTTAACGTAGTTCCTGTTGGTTACCATGGAGCTTGGTGTTCAGTACAGTTGTTCTGTTGCTCCATTGATAGATGTAACATCATCACAAGATTCGTTCAGTGTCTGGTTCTCTTGATGGCAGGGGCAGGTTCGTTAATTAAGGTGTCGGTTTAAAGTTAGGGTTCATGTATGCATTGAGCCAGTTGTGACCAATGTGAAACCTCATCAGGACCACTTGCTGCTTTCTGGAATGTAATGTCTGAAAGAGGACTCTCGGACCATGGATGATGAATATCTGACCGACATCTCATAACGCGAGAGTGCTCTATCAGTGTAGTAAAATCGATGTTTATCCAGTGCGTCTAGTGACCTGCCTGAGAAAGAGAATAATCTAGAAACTAGAGTAATGTGCAATGTACTATTTCTAAGAAAAACAATGGAAATTAATAACTGGTATTACCTTTGTATCTATAAAAGGTGGGCTACAAAAAATGGGAGGTTATTACTTATCATCATTATTATCATCATCATGTGTCTTGCCACATGGCGTTAGCGATCATGGCTTTCTATACCATTCTATCTTTTTTCACTGCAAGTATATCTCGCACCATTTCTGTCTTCATCCATTCCGCAGATCCGTCCAATATTTTCTCTCTGGGTCTACCTGCTTCTCTTTTCCCCTCCAGTTTCCTGTTGTGACTAGGTGTCAAATTTCTCTCATCTCATGAAATAGCCTATGAATGTTGCTTGTCTTTTCCTAATTTTCTTCATTAATATTTTTTTTGTGTTTGCCTCTTTCAAGACTGTCTGTTGCTTTCTTTGCTGTCCATAGAACTCTTACCATTCTTCTTAGAAACCACATGTTTTCTGCCTCATATCTTGTTCTGATTTTTGCGTGTTGACTGTCCACACTTTACATCCGTAAAAACAGTATCAGTTCTACATAACACCGAAGAAGTCTCTTCCTGATATTAACAGATAGGCATTATCGTATGGCTTAAATGATCACATCCCATTTTACTCTAAAGGCGTATATCAGAGACAGGGCACAATTTATGCAAATAACCAGTCCTCGGTTTTCGTAAGAAAAAGAGAACAATGTTTTACTCCTGACCAATGCATAAATGTGGAGCAGTTCAATAACCATGAAAAAATCGCAACTCTGTATAAAACGAAGTTGACTTCATGAAATATGGAGAGACCTATCCAGGGCAAAATCCTTAAAACTAAAAGGATAGAAGAACTTGACTTCATGAAATATGAGAGACCTATCTAGGCAAAATCCTTAAACTAAAGGATAAGAAGAACTTGATTCATGAAATATGGGGACCTATCCGGCAAATCTTAACTAAGGATAGAGAATGACTTCAGAATATGAGAGACTATCCAGGGCAAAATCCTTAAAACTAAAAGGATAAGAAGAACTTGACTCAGAATATGGAGAACCTATCCAGGCAAATCTTAAACTAAAAGGATAAGAAGAACCTTTTCTTGACCATGCGACTGACCACTCTGTGTTTTATGGCATTGGTATGGAACAAGACAAAGACAGGTTCCATTACAATTCATCTCTGCCAAGACAGCTCACCCATCCATCTGTCCCTGTGTGCATTCGTCAGTCTGTCTGTCCATCTATTTGTTTATGCATCTGTCCATCTGTCTTGGTTACAGGAAATGTGATGAATGTCCCATAACCCTCAGCGCTTAGATTTGATTTCTATCAAGATTTTGCGCTATGTAAATATTGTAATTATTATTATTATTATAACCCTTCAGTCGTAGCAGAGAACAGTAGGAGAGGCCTCAATTTCTCTCTGTGTTAGCAGGCAGCTGGTGAATAGAGTTAGGGAGAGAAAGGGTTAAGTTTTATGCTTTGCTGTTACGGCTGACTATTCAGGATGCTGGCAGATGGGGTGAGGGAGTCAAAGGGTTTTAAATTTGCCACCTTACCGTCCCCAAACCAGACAGTTACCTATCTATCAACAAAAAACAAACCAAAAGAAAACAAAACCAAAACAAAAAAAGGACAATCCATGGCAGAACATAATGATGATGCTCTCTTTACCTCCATCTAAATCCTATCAGCGAGAACAATCAGAAGCATCAATACTCCTCCGCCGCCGCAGTCAGCTAGCTATACCCTAACCCACCCATCCACCACCGCAAATCCACCCTCTCAGATTTCCCCCTCTCCCCACACCCACACCCACACCCACACCCCCACCCCCTCCTCCTACGTCGTCCCAGCTCGCCCCGGCCCCCTTAATCCTTTCCCTGTTCTGGTCTATTCACGGAAGCCGGCAAGTTCCCGTCACGGTCGGGCTGGGAACAAGTGAAGCGAGGAACCCCCGCGTTGCCCCGCAATACTTTGGTGACAAGAAGAAAGATGGCTGTCACAGGAGGCGGCCTCCCAATTTCTCACTTGCCGGAATTGGCGTGACACCGCGTGATCTTGCGTGAACACGCCATGCGTCTACGTCACAGGGCGGGCGACTTGCCTGGGGTTGGTGATGATGGTGGTGGTGGTAGTGGTAGTGGTGGTAGTAGTGTGGCTTGGGCCCAGGCAAGGCAAGGCAGGCAAGGCACACAGGATTGAGTTAAGAGGTTGTCGAGGGTTTCGTTTTCGGAGCCGGCGCTGTGGGTGTGTGGGTGGGTGGGTAGGTGGTGGGTGGATTGATGGACTAAAAATAGGGAAAGGACACCCCCCTCCTCCCTTCCTCCCTCTGCTAGGTTTGCTGGGCCTGTCCAATTTAGGACCCTCTTCTCTCTGTCTCTGTCTGTTTGTCTGTGTATCTCAGTCTGTGTCTGTTTCTCTTTCTGTCTCTTTCTCTCTCTCTCTGTCAGTCTGTCTGTCTGTGTCCATCTTTTTGTCTGTCTGTCCGTCTGTCTGTTTGCCTGTATCTCTTTCTCTCTCTTTCTCTCTGTGTGTATGTGTGTATGTGTATGTCTGTGTCTGTCACTGTCTGTCACTGTCTGTCTCTGTCTCTCTCTGTCTCTGTCTGTCTGTCTCTTTCTCTGTGTGTGTGTCTGTCAGTCTGTGTCTGTGTCTGTCTTTTAGCCTGTCTGTCTCTCTGTCTGTGTCTGTCTGTCTTCTGGTCTGTCTGTCTGTCTGTCTCTTTCTGTGTGTGTGTGTCTCTGTCTCTGTCTGTCTGTCAGCCTGTCCCCCATCTCTCTCTCTTTCGCTTCCTCTCTCTCTGTCTCTCTCCCCCCTCTCTTTCTCCCCGTACCACGCTGTATGACTGATGGCAGTGCTGGCATGACAGAGTACAGCATAGGAACAGGACACACCTCTTCGTTTTGATCTGTCTCTGTGTCTGTCTGTCTGTCTGTCCCTCTGTAGCACGCTGTATGACTGATGGCGATGTTAGCATGACAGAGGGCAGCATAGGAACAGGACACACCTCTTCGTTTTGCTCGTCGTCCACTTTCAGATCCTCTGTCTCTGTGTCTGTCTGTCTGTCTGTCTGTCTGTCTCTGTCTCTCTCTCTCTGTGTCACTCTGTAGCACGCTGTATGACTGATGGCGATGTTACATGACAGAGGGCAGCATAGGAACAGGACACACCTCTTCGTTTTGCTCGTTGTCCACTTTCAGATCCTCTGTCTCTGTCTGTTTGTCTGTCTGTCTGTCTGTCTGTCTCTGTCTCTCTGTGTCACTCTGTAGCACGCTGTGTGACTGATGGCGATGTTAACATGACAGAGGGCAGCATAGGAACAGGACACACCTCTTCGTTTTGCTCGTCGTCCACTTTCAGATCCTCTGTCTCTGTGTCTGTCTGTCTGTCTGTCTGTCTGTCTCTGTCTCTGTCTCTCTCTCTCTCTCTGACTGCTGCCCCAGTTAGCACGAAATTAGGAGGCTGAATTCAGGTTAGTCGTCGTCGTCGTTGTCATCGTCATCATCATCGTCATCGTCATGGTCGTCGTCATCATCATCGTTGTCGTCATCATTATCGTCGTCGTCGTCATCATCGTCGTCGTCATCATCATCCTCTTACTCCTCCTCCTCCTCATCATCATTACCACCGTCACCATTATCATCACCATCATCACCTTCTTCTCCTCTCCTCCTCCTCCTCCTCATCATCATCATCATCACCATCCGCCTCCTCATTAGCATCATCATCATCATCACCACCATATTACCACCATCACCATTATCATCACCATCATCACCTTCTTCTCCTCTCCTCCTCCTCCTCCTCCTCATCATCATCATCACCATCCGCCTCCTCATTAGCATCATCATCATCATCACCACCATATTACCACCATCACCATTATCATCACCTTTTCCCTCCTCCTCCTCCTCATCATCATTATCTCCATCATCACCATCCGCCTCCTCATTATCATCATCATCATCATCACCACCATATTACCACCATCACCATTATCATCACCATCATCACCATCATCACCATCCTCCTCCTCCTCCGCATCATCATCATCACCATCACCATTATCATCCCCATTGTCACCATCCTCCTCCTCCTCATTATCGCCATCATCATTATCGTCACCATCATCACCATCCTCCTCCTGCTCCTTCTCCTCCTCATCATTACCATAATCATTATTATCGTGCAGGGTGCAGTAATCGAATGGTTCGGACTCTGGTTTTACAGCTGTAAGGTCTGGGTTCGAAACTGCGTGGGTACAGCCTTGACAGGGGAACAGTGGAGATTTTCGTGTTCTTTTTTTAGAAGTCTGAATACACGCAGACATACTGGTGCCTGAACGCCGTTCATGTTTGTCCGCACGTAGAACACAATAACACACCACACACACACTCACACACACACACACACACACACACACACACACACACACACACACACACACACACACACACACACACACACACACACACACAACATACACAAAGCGAAAATTAATGATCCTTTAAGTCACATCAGTGTTCGATGGCTTATGGAAACACGAAAACACCCAGCGTGCACAATCCCGAACACGGAATATGACTGCCTCAATGACAGGGTAAAAAAACAAAAAAAAACGCCCATTCACATGAAAAGCCTACTCGTAAATTTTTGGTTCACAGGGGAGCTCACTCCGTGAACGAGAAACCAAAAAATGTCATCGTTCCTTTGACCGAAAGGGACATTTGGCGGACACAGGGGATTCTGATGCTGCCATTGTTCTCCAGCTGATTCTGTCCTCTGTTTTGTGCATTGGCGTTGGCATCTCCACATCTGTCCATCCTTTTCTTAGAGTAATAATCTCTAGTCTAATGCCCCCCCCCCCCCCCCCAAGACCCCGTTTCTGTGACTACTTTGCATATACGTGAGCCATAGTCAAAGACATTATAAAAAGTTCTATTAAAACATCTTTCGCCATACTGTAGACCGTCTTTGTCTTCTTCTCCTTTATCTCCGTGAAGAGTCATTGTGGTGTTGCATTGAAGAACTGTTCACCAGATTTCTTCAGCTCTGCCGGTTATGTGACAAAGCCTGGGTCTCTGCAGATGGATTCTCTGGCTATTCACCAGTGTTCTTAGTCCATCGGATTTTCTTTGTCTTCCCCTCCATCTCTTTACTTCAACGTATCCCTGGAGGATTGATTCAGCAAGACCATTGGATCGTGTTACCTGGCAATGCCAATTTAGTTTTCTTTTTCTTCACTGAAATCAGCAATTCTTCATATGAGAACAACGGCAGCAACAACAACAACAACAAAATAACAAAAAAGACAGATAACAGCGACATATGACACAAACAACAACAAAACAAAATAATCAACAACAAGACAGACAATAACAAACGAACAGACAAACAAACAAAAAAAAACAACAATAAAACAAACAAATAAACAACAACAACAATGATAAAACAAACGGATAACAATAACAACAATAAAACAAACAACAACAATAAAACAAACAAACAAAACAAACAACAACAACAATAATAAAACAAACGGATAACAATAACAACAATAAAACAAACAACAACAATAAAACACAAACAACAACAACAACAACAATAACAACAACGATAAAACAAACAAACAAACAACAACAATAAAACAAACAACAATAACAACAATAATGAAACAAACAAACAACAACAGCAATTACAACAACAACAACAACAACAACAACAACAATAACAATAAAACAAACAAAACAACAACAACAACAATAACAATAAACCAAACAAAACAACAACAACAACAATAACAATAAAACAAACAAAACAACAACAACAATAACACCAACAACACAACAAACTGGTCTGTATGCCGCCCATCCTGATGCTCCAAATATTCTGTGAGGTATCAGCGTAGTGTTTCATAGTTCCAGTTCTCCCCCACCTCACCCCTTCCTTTTCTTCCCCTCTCCATATTTCAAGACCTTACCAGCGTATAGAATTTTGCGCAGGCTCAAGGATACTACCAGATAATCACTGATAGATTTGGGTGGAGCGCATATGGAATGACCCGAGTACGATGAATCCCACCACTTGAACAAACTCCACACTCAAACCTGTAAAAAATTAATAAATATTAATAAGAAAGAAAGAAAGAAAAAGAAACAACACACACACACACGCGCGCGCGCACACACACACGCACATACGCACACGCACACACGCACGCAACTACACACACGCACATACACACACACACACACGCACATACACACACACAGAAACACACAGAAAAACAAACACACACGCACACACGCACACACACGCCCCACACACACACACAACACACACACACACACACGCACACACACACACGCACACACACACAAACACACATACACGCACACAAACACACAAACACACAAACGCGCACACACACAAACACAAATACACACACAAACACAAATACACACACAAACACACTGACACACACACACACAAACACACACCAACACACAAACACACACCAACACACACAAACACACAAATACACACACACACACACACACACACACTCTCTCTCTCTCTCTCTCGCTCTCACATACTCTCTCTCTCTCTCCCCCCACACACACACAGACACACGCACACACACGCACATACATACATGCACTCTCTCTCTCTCACTCTTCTCTCTGTCTGTCTCTCTCTCTCTCACACACACACAGACACACACACACAGACACACACACACACACACACACACACACACACACACACACACACACACACACAGACACACACACACACCACAAAACCATCAAAGTGCCTTAAAAACCGACAATTACTGTTGCAGTGTGCCCAGTGCCAACGCCGCACAATGGCAACTCTTCAACCTGTCAGAGGGCAAGAACCACGCGCTTGAAACCAGACGCACGCGCCAGTGACAAAATTATACTTTAATCACACCACTTTTCAAAAAGCCATGTCAGTTTTGTCCAAGGCCCGGCATAATCAATACACAACTAGGGGAGATAAAAAAAAAGAAAAAGTTTTGGACCAGCTATCGACGGGAGATAACTCCGTAATCATAAAATCCGCAAGGGAAGTAAACGTCATGGCGCGGGCGTCAGTAGTTCAGTTGGTTGAGCGTCGGATTCACGATGCTATAATGGTTGTGGGTTCGAATCCCGGGGGTTGTGCTACTTTTAAAACTGGTCTTCTCACTGTCCCTTCTTAACATCGTTGTTGTTCTGTTGGTGTCAGTATAGGATTTGATAAGTCCCCCATTTCCCTGGGAGGTTATCCCCGTCGGCCATATCACCTGAGGTGGGTGCTGACGTAAAAATTGAACCCAATCAATCAATCAATCAATCAATCAATCAATCAATCAATCAATCAATCAATCAATCAACCACTCATTCACTCACTCACTCACTCACTCATTCACTCATTCAATCAATCAATCAACCACTCACTCACTCACTCACTCACTTACTCACTCACTCACTCACTCAATCAATCAATCAATCAATCAAACGTCGTTGGAGGGAGAGGGGGAGGTAGGAGTAGGTGCAATCCATGTTAGTGAGGATTTTTCGTGTTGTTGTTTGTTTGTTTTTTGCTTTTGTTTTGTTTTTGTTTTTGTGTTAAATGTTGTGCACTTACTTGTTTTTGTCGTTTGTATACAAAGGAAAAACAAAAACAAAACAAAAACAAAAAACACGAGACAGTCCTGATGGAGGCATACACAAGAAGATCATTGATAAAGAAGATTAGGAAAAGATAAACAACATTTGTGAGGAAAGAAGAATTAGAGCACCTGGTCACACAACAGGAAAGCTGGAGGGAAAGAGAACACCAGGTAGACCCAGGGAGAAAATATTGGACGGACTTGCAGAGTAGCTGAAGACAGAGAGGGTGGGAGATATACTTGCAGCGACAAGGGATAGATTCGACATGGCGGGCCATGATCGCCAACGCCATGCGACAGGACACATGATGATGACGACGACGACGACGACGACGATGATGATGATGATGATGATGATGATGATGATGCATGATGATGATGATGATGCGCTGGTCAAAGGCCAGTTGGTCGAAAATTTGTGCCTGTCTTGTTTTGTTGTATTGAATATGCGTTGGTCAGACCAGCTCAATGAAAGCTGCGAGACATACGGCATGAAGATCAGCGTCAGCAAGACCGAGGTCATGACTGTCAGTAAGAGACCAAACAAACTGGACATCAACATCAACGGAACCCAGTTGAAGCAAGCCAGTGAATTTAAATACCTGGGCAGCATCTTCACTGAAAATGGCAAACTAGACAGAGAAATCGACACCAGATTCCAGAAAGCCAACGCAGTCAGCTACCAACTTGCCCCTCTCCTGAAACACCCCAGCATTCCCACCAGCACTAAGGCGAAACTCATCAACGCCATTTTTCTACCAACGCTGACATACCAGTGCCAGACATGGTCCCTAACTAAAGTCCTCGAGAGAAAACTGGTCACCTGTGAAATGAAATGCCTGAGGAAAGCAGTAAACAAGACAAGGCGGGACAAGATCAGAATTGAGGTGATACGAGACATGGTAGGAGCAACACCAATCCTACAACACATCGAACATATGAGGATCAAGTGGTTCGGACACCTCACACGTACGCCCCTAAACCATCCAGCTCTTCGGGCATACAACACCAGATACTCTGGCTGGAGATCCAGAGGAAGACCAAGACGACGATGGAGCGACTCCGTGGCAGACACCCTCAGAGCTCACGAGATGTCCCTTCTCCAGGCCACCGCCTTGCTGCTGACAGACGACTGTATCTCCCCGCGATGCCCACCGGTACAAGCGGAAGGAAAAAGTAAAAGTAAAAGTAAGAATATGCGTTCTACTTCTATTTTTGTCTGTGTCTTTTTTTCTGGTCTGTATTTGCTTGAACGTTGACAGTCACTTCGATTCAGACTGTTTTTTTTTTTTTTTTAGTTTGTTCTGCTGTTCTATCATCTGCAAGGCTTTTGTATCACTACCCACCCCCAGTTCATCTGTCCAACGAATCTTCAAACACTCCGAAACTGAGGTCACATCGAGAGTAGGGGATGAAGAGCCACAGAACCTAGGACAATTTTTACGCTAATTCTATGATGATGAAAATGGGGATTGATAATCAGGATTCAAAAAAAAAAAATCTAGAATCGTTATATTCAACTTCGCAAGGTCACAGTGAACTTGAAGAAGGAATGTCTGATGAAATAAAATGTGTAAATCGAAGACAGTGGTAAACTGGACCTGTCACCACAGTGAGAGACAAATGTTTACATTGTCAGAAAATTGTGAGCATGTATTGTTGACATACCTTCATGAAAACGTGCTGTTTATAGATATCCTTTTATTCATTTATTTATTTATTTATTTATTTACTTGTTTGTTTGTTTATTCATTCATTCATTTGTCCTGAAAATGTGCTGTTGACAAACCGTCATGAAAATTGTTGGTTATAGCTATATTTATCTATTTATCTGTCTGTCTATCTATCTATCTATCTGTCTGTCTGTCTGTCTATCTATCTATCTGTCTGTCTATCTGTCTGTCTATCTATCTTCTGTCTGTCTGTCTATCTATCTGTCTGTCTATCTGTCTGTCATCTGTCTGTCTGATCTATCTGTCTGTCTATCTGTCTATCTATCTGTCTGTCTATCTATCTATCTGTCTGTCTATCTATCTGTCTGTCTATCTATCTATTTGTCTGTCTATCTGTCTGTCTATCTTTCTGTCTATCAATCCATCAATCAATCTATCTATCTATTGATCTATCTGCTATCTATCTATCTATCTATCGTCTGTCTATCTGTCTGTGCATCTATCTATCTACCTATCTATCTATCTATCTGTTTATCTGGCTATCTGTCTATCTATCTGTCTATCTATCTGTCTATCTGTCTATCTATCTATCTGTCTATCAATCAATCAATCAATCAATCAATCTATCTATCTATCTATCCATCTATCTATCTATCTATCTATCTATCTATCCATCTATCTATCTATCTGCCTGTCTGTCTGTCTGTCTGTCTTCCTGCCTGCTCAATCAATCAATCAATCTATCTATCTATCTATGCATTTGTCTGTCTACCTATCTATCTATATGCTTAGTTAGTTAGTTAGTTAGTTGGTTGGTTAGTTACTTACTTAGTAACTGAGTTAGTTGGTTAGTTAGTTACTTAATTTTTGGCAAGGGAGGTGAGAGTTTGACCTTCGTGTCATGCCTTCCAAACGGATTCTTCCGCGAATCCTCAACGGTCCTCACCTTTGACCCAGGTTTGGTGAAGATCCATCCAGAGATAGTCGAGATTTTGACGTGGTGTTAGCCCTGATATGGCTCTAGTAGTCGGTTGGGCTATAAGCAATGTGAAAATGAACTTGAGGTAGCCGAGAAACGCTTGCAACCATACATTAAACCATAACCATATTGGACCTGATGCATCAATCACATGGCACAAGTGGCGTCAGAGTATATGTGAACTTTATTCCGATCGCGGAGACTGTCGTCTTTAAGAAACAGAATCCGAAATTGAAAATGAAACTGAAATTGCAATAACACTGTTTTTGGCCACAGACATGCAGACAGACAAACAGTCTCACAGACATACAGACACTCGCACTCTTCTCTCAGGTCGGTATGGAACGATCTTCCTGTTTTCGTTTTCTGCTTCTTTTTATTTCGTTTTTTTTTAATTAATTTTTTTGTTTCAGGGAGAAAGAATGGGTCTAATACATGACGCTAAGGGAAGGTGTACCATCATGTGAAGAGGTGAACGAGGGGGGGGGGGGGTATGACTGTGGCATTGTCGGGTGGGTTGTTAAACGACAGTCATTATTTCCACCACCATTCTTTAAAAAAAAACAAAAAAAACAAAAAACAACCCATGACGATAATTTCGCCTGACGTCAGTGCCTTCCGTGACATCACCACTTTGGAAAGGGACTGAGACAAGCAGACAATGTGACGTAGAGTAACGTCATCCTCTATCTGTCAACCCCCCTCCCTCCCATCTCTTTGCGGTCTCTCCCCCCCTCCTGTCGCTTTCTCCTCCCTCTTCGCGGATACGAGCTTTATTTTTTCTCTTTCTCTTTGTTCCAAGAGAAAGAGAGAGAGAGAGAGAAGCAGAGAGAGAGAGAGAGAGAGGCGGAGAGATAAAGAGTGAGAGAGAGAGAGACGGAGACAGACAGACAAAGAGAGAGAGAGAGAGAGAGAGACAGACAGACAGACAG
>JAPXFY010000020.1:61851582-61854082 GCA_030674185.1 Monoplex corrugatus
TCTGCGGAGTGGATCAAGACAGAGAGGGTAGGAGGTAATTGCAGCTACAAAAGACATATTTCAATGGGGGGGTCATGATCGCCAACGCCATGTGGCAGGGCACATGATAAAGATGATGATGATAATGAAGATGATGATGATGATGAAATCGTTCCTGTTTAGCGCTCTTCTAGAATTTGGACTCACAGCGCATTACACATGATAAGACGTTTTAGTCTGTATATTTGGTGAGCATACATATTGAATGTGCTTATGTCACCATAAGCCAGCCACTGATCTGACGTACAGGATCTTTAACGCGTGTGGGCCCCTTCACTGAACACCAGCATCGTAAGTGACTCAGTGATGTCTTTTTGGCACCCAAGTTACGTCTGCTTAATTAATTTCTGCATTGGTCAGGAACCTTAACCCACATATCTTTAAGTATGGTATTATTCAACGTTTGGCACACATCACGCGCGCTGGTTGGAACTTGGTCTGATCTGGCGAGGGAATGTGTATTGTTGTCCATTTACGGTGCTGTTGTTCACTTAATTAAGGACCCACATACGTGGATATTTGATATTCTGCACGTGTATACAACACAGGCATCTAAGGTATCTTCTTAGATGTCTGTGGTATACGCATACAGGTTTAGGCACTGGCAGCTCTGCCTGCATGCTGGTTGAACTGGGAGATAAAGTAATCTCCACCGTTTAAACCACCTGGCCAAGGTGTCGAGATGAATCAAACCCAAAATCTTCCGACGGCAAAATCCGATGTGTATTCACCTATCTACCGCACGATGTTTATTCACCTATCTACCGCGCGACGTTTATTCACCTATCTACCGCGCGATGTTTATTCACCTATCTACTCGCACGATGTTTATTCACCTATCTACCGCGCGATGTTTATTCACCTATCTACCGCGCTATGTTTATTCACCCATCTACCGCGCGATGTTTATTCACCTATCTACCGCGCGATGTTTATTCACCTATCTACCGCGCGACGTTTATTCACCTATCTATTAAGCCCCACACTGCGCGATCCTGTCGTGGTGGACGTCTCCACCGTCTTTGGCACAACCTGCCTCCTGCCCGACGCCACTTTTCGTCTTCTGCTTCTTCGTCTCCTCCACTGCCCCTGCCCTCGACCTCGCTGCTGCAAACTTCGTCTCCTCCTCTGCCATCTTCACCTTCGCCATCTATCCTGATAGTACCGCCGTCACCTTCCGTCCCGCTGGTGCCGCCTTCACCTTCTGTCCCGCCGGTGCCGCCTTCGTCTTCTGTCCCGCCGGCGCTGCCCTCGTCTTCTGTCCCGCCGATGCTGCCTTTGTCTTCTGTCCCGCCGGTGCCGTCTCCGTCTTCTGTCCTGCGGGTGCCGCCTTCGTCTTCTGTTCCGTCGTTGCTGCCTTCGTCTTCTGCCCCGCTGGTGTCGCCTTCGTCTTTTGTCCCGTCGGTGCCGCCTTCGTAGCCACCTCGGCCACCGCCATATGACTGTGATAAACTAAAACTATGCCTTTTTAACGCTCAGTCAACATGCAAGGATGGCAAAGCCGAAGTCATTGCTGACTTTATCGCAGATGAGCATGTTGACATTGCTTTTATCACAGAGACATGGCTTAACCCCCTTGGTCATGAACCTATACATGCTAGCCTCACTCCGAGTGGTTACAGGCTTTCTTCTTTCCATCGCTCATCCTGAGGTGGCGGTATCGCCATCCTCTACAACGACTCACTCCATTCCCGCCTATCTTTCTCGGAGTCTCTGCCTTTCTCCCATCCTTCTTTCGAGCACGTTGAAGTATCCTTCCAATCCACCCCTCACCCCATCACCTTCTCCTGTGTCTATCGACCCCCACCTAGCTCTGCCAACAAACTCACCACATCCACGTTTCTCTCTGACTTTGACCAACTGCTTGACCACTACTGCCTCTTACCTGGAAATCTCATCATTCTAGGTGACATCAATGTCCACTATGACAACACTCACCGTTATGACACAAGACATATCATCAACTCTCTGTTCAATCACAATATGACTCAACTCATTTCTGAACCAATCCATCAAAAAGGTCACATTCTTGACTGGATCATTTCTCGTGATCACCACAATTCAGCTACTGACAACTGCTTAGTTCTTTCTACCCGTCTAACTTCAGCCCTTCCATCTGACCACTCTGCAATTCTCTGTTCTCTTGACATTTTTCCTCCTTCCCGTACCACGCGCACAGTGACTCGATGCAATCTCAAATCTATCGACCTCTCCACATTTTCATCTGATGCCTCCCGTCTCCTTTCTGAAAAGTCACATAACCTTGCCTGATGAATTTTATACTACTCTCCACCATCTTCTGGACACTCATGCTCCAGCCACAACCCGTCTTTTACCTGACCGCCCCCCTACCCCCTGGCTCACTCATGAGATTGCCTGTGCAAAACGTGCCCGCCGCAGAGCAGAGCGCCGCTGGCGCAAATCCAAACTCACTGTACACAGGCAACTTTTCCAAGCCTCT
>JAPXFY010000020.1:61864082-61886582 GCA_030674185.1 Monoplex corrugatus
CTTTTTCACGATATAATACTCAAATGTTTAAAAGATAACTACACAATTTTAGAGAAGTTGATACATTTGGAAATTTTAATTTATCTTTTTTTTCTTCTTCTCCAGAAATGAAGTGACAAGATGAGATCATTGATTTGACTGCCAGATATTTTCGTGGAATGAACTTCTGATTCCGGTTTTCACAACGGACGGAGCAGCAGGGAAGTTGCAGTCTTTTCCTCCTAATTTTTGTATTTGGTGTTTGTTTGTTTGTTTGTGATCTTACGCCTGACAAAGGCCAGTTGGCCGAAAATTTACGCCTGCCTTGTCTTGTTGTATTAAGTACGCGTTCTTATTCTTTTTTGTGTTTTTTTTTTCCTGGTTCCTGTTTGCTTGAACGCGGGCAGTCATACTTGTTTTAAACTTCTGCCAGTCATCACGGAATTTATAACATTCGAAAACAAAGAGTAAATCATGGCTTATAGTGGAGTCCAGGAATGTAAAATAAGAGTCAAACTTAGGATTAATTGCAAAAGTTTTGATTTTGTGTCCAATAGTTTGAGTATTGACACTGAAACAACATATGAAAAAAGTAGGTTGAAAGCAATGTCGGAAGGGGGTCTAATTAACGAAATGACGTCATCACATCGGAACGAAGCACTAACATTTCTCATAGTAATCCGAATGTCATCATGTAGCACCTCGTTCGAAAGGTCTTGACGAGATACATTCACATTCATCAGGTAAATAAATATATTCAAGAAACTGTGACAAAAAATGACAAATGTAATGTCCTCGGTAATGTTTTTAGACGGCAGAGCTGTTCTTGGAAGCACTATTGTCCAGCATTATTCAGCGTGTGATTACCTTAATATGGAATGCGAATCTTTAGATAGAGTTCAATTGCCCATATCAAGCCATGCAACTACATAAATGTATCAGACGCCTCAAATCAGTTTTTGATGGACTGAAGAAACGGAGTGGGATTTGACCCAGGGCAGAAGTTTGGCGTGCAGTTACACTAGTGTTGCGGTGGATCACCTTTGTATGTTTTTGACCGGGTGTGACCACTCCTATGATTCCCATCCCATGGAATGTCCCTGAACCTTCCAATGTTCTCAAGTTGTGGTCCACATTATCAGCAACAAACTGCACAAAACTGTTAGGACCCACACCAACAAGATCTGTGCCTTGACTATAGGCTGCACATTGTTCAAAGCGTTGGACCTCATGATACGACGAACAGAATCCAAGTTTGTTTAACAGTTCTACCAAAGACCGGGATCCATGAAGATGATGCACTTGCACACCAAGTCCCAATTGCAGAGGTGGTATTAAGGTATTTGGTCTGATGGCATGCATGATCGCTTGACCAATGGAAGCAGTTTTCAGTTTACATTCCCTTTTTTTCTGCATCAGTGTTTGTAGAAACAAACGCAGTGAATCTGGCAAATAATTATTGTTTGCTTCAACATCACTGACCTCTTTTCTTGCTGGATAGACATCCTTGGGATAATTCAGATCTTTGATGTCGGACAACAAGAGTTTGGCAGCAGTTTCAATTATTCTCATTTTGTCAGCCAATAAATCTGGTTCTTTCTCTGTCTTCCAGAAGCGGTCTAAGATTTTCTCCACAGTCATCTGGAATGTGACAACATTTGCTTTCCCTTGTATGTTTGTGATAATGATGTCACTTCCAAGGGTTTTCAGTAGCTTTCTTTTCATGTGGTCTTTGGAGTAAGGTTCTTCATCTCCAAGATACTCGCGCGTTTTCAGGCACAGATCACCCACTGTTAACTGCTCATCGTCATTTTCCTGCAGGTAGGAAACTACTTTGGAAAATGCTGCAAGTCGAACTTCATCCTCTGGTCGCCCTTTTTTGTTGTCTGCCACTGCTATATTAGGCCGATAAGCTTGTGGAATATTTCGTCCAGTTCTAAAATTCACATTGCACTGTTGATGGTAAACAGCATCAGCAGCATGTAAATCCTGTGCATATTCAATCCGCCCCTTTACTATTTGGGCCCACTTGTCCCCCGGTCCTCGTTGCAAACATGCAAGTTCCAAAGTAGCTTGACAACTGGATGTGCGGATTTGGTACACAGAGACATCACCTTTCTTTGTTTGGCCCTTTACAGATGTCCCACAGAGGATACAGTCACTGGCGAAGTCAAATTTTGTTTGAGAAGAGCAAAGAGATGTCTTTGACTTTGATGACTGCACTTGTCGAGCTTTTAAATCGCGCTGAATTATAAATTCATTACAGAGCTCATGTCGACAGATTTTGTGCAGAATCTGGCCAGGATAAAAATCCAGGCTAGTCTCCTCTCTCTTTCGACTTGCTTTCCGAAGACCAGCAACACCTTTTTCTGTTTGGGTGACTGTTTCTTGACCGTTCCTCAGGGACTGCTTGCATAAAATGCAAACATCTGTGTCCAACTGGTCTGAAACAATTCGAAAAAAAAAAAATCTTAATGACAGAGAAGAACAACGAGCAGTTAAGATGAAAGAAAGAAACAAACAAAAACAAAAAACCGCCCATAAAACAAAAATTAAAAAGGCATTCAAAAGAAAAGATAACGAAAAAGGAATGAAAACACGCTATTATCTATACAAGACTGCTAATTTCAATAGTATAAAAAGAGAGAAAGAGAGAATATGGGATATAACAGCAAAGCAAACGGCACAAACAATAATAATAGCAAATTAAATTTACATTTTATATTTAAAAAAAAAAAAATATATAGCCTTTAGCGGGAATCGAACCCGCACTCCCCCAAAAAAATTTCAAGTTAGTAGCAGAGTGCACTACTTCTTCGCCAGCATGGTCTACTAACAACAATGCGTAAATAAAACTTTATAAGGTGAACTTACTGATAAAGACAAAACGAAGGAAATACAGAGCTGTAATGATTAATACACGCTATTTGTAAAAGAAATGTACATAATAGTTTTCTTAGAATAATAGTAGTTTGACAGTATAGCTGAAAAACGCACC
Source organism: Monoplex corrugatus (assembly GCA_030674185.1). Classification (NCBI taxonomy): domain Eukaryota; kingdom Metazoa; phylum Mollusca; class Gastropoda; order Littorinimorpha; family Ranellidae; genus Monoplex; species Monoplex corrugatus. Next base: position 61,867,060 of record JAPXFY010000020.1, read on the forward strand.
ATGTGCCGGTCTGAGTCTAGCCCTCCGATCCGTCACATCCCAGTTAGTCAACGATCGCGATAATAATCAGAAGGAGAAAAAATTAAGAGATAGATGGTGGAAGTTCTTACAATTGTTTTTTTCAACATGATATAAGTTAGAGTACTCACCTGGTAAACCGCTTTCACAAGTTGTAGGATCTTTTTCCTCGTGGTTTATGGTCGACGCAATTGTTTGTTGATACAGAAATCAATGCGCAGCCTCATCACCACGCTAAAAAATGCGAAAGCGCGAAAGCGAAAGATTCCGCTATAATAAACGTATTTTTAAACATCTCGCGAAACTGACTTTTCCCTACTTTTTACATATGTTGTAAGGAATAGTGTAAGCAAATAAATGCACTGATTTCAAATTCTTTTGCAATTAATCCTATGTTGAAACATTCCTGGACTCCACTATTAAGGCATTGTCATCACAAAAATGACATATTCTGCTATGTCTATCTATCCCCTTGAGTCCGCCTAATTCAATTTCAAACTTGTGACGGCTGCCTCGAAATGTAATCAAAGAAAAAAGACATAAATATCTGCACACACACACACACACACACACACACACACACACACACACACACACACACACACACACACACACACATGCGCGCGCGCGCACATACACAAACACACACACTCACATACATACATACATACATACTTACACAGAGATACACACACACATACACACACACTAAAACACACACACAGACACACACACACAAACACACACAAACACATACACACGCTCAAACATACACACACAGACACACACAGTACACACACACACACACGCTCACACACAGACACACACACACACACACACAAACACAATCACACGCTCAAACATACACACAGACACAGACACACACAGACACACACACACACACACACACACCACACTCACACACAGACACAGACACACACACACACACACACACACACACACACACACACACGCACACACACACACACACACACCAATATTTAAAATGGTGGACAATCTTATCACTTGACTAAGACCTTTTGCGTTCACTCTTTCGTCTCAATTGTCCCAAGTTCTTCGCATTTATTTCCATGCTTTTGTTTTTCATAACCCACTGTCCCAAATTTCCAATCCAAAACACAAAAGCACAAAACATAACGGATGGCCTGTCATTTGTTTCCCGCTCATTTGTGTGTGTGTGTGGTGTGTGTGTGTGTGTGTGTGTGAGTGAGTGAGGTTTTTATATTTTTTTTATTTTGAGTGATGTCAAAATCAAATGTCAGCAGTGTTTTAAAGGGCCGCAATCACCGCCTGACAAACCCACTCGTGTGTGACGACCGGAAGGGGGCGTTGTGATCGCTGGAGTGCGTTCAACTCGGTTTGGCTAAATCACGTTTCATGCTTTTGTGTTCGTATCACTGGCAACAACATTCAGCGTTGTCCACACCAGTGTTGGAAACCCTGGAACCGCGGAAGACAAAACCTTCACGCTGCGCAACAGACAGGATGTGGGTGAAGGCAGCATTGATGACGTATGTTGCACTGATGTTAGCGAATCGTTGACTTTGTCATGTTTCCTGTGGACAGTCTCGTTGGCTTTGTCGTGATTCCTGTGGACAGTCTCGTTGGCTTTGTCGTGTTTCCTGTGGACAGTCTCGTTGGCTTTGTCATGTTTCCTGTGGACAGTCTCGTTGACTTTGTCATGTTTCCTGTGGACAGTCTCGTTGACTTTGTCATGTTTCCTGTGGACAGTCTCGTTGACTTTGTCATGTTTCCTGTGGACAGTCTCGTTTCCAGTGGACAGTCTCGTTGGCTTTGTCGTGTTTCCTGTGGACAATCTCGTTGGCTTTGTCGTGTTTCCTGTGGACAGTCTCGTTGGCTTTGTCGTGTTTCCTGTGGACAGTCTCGTTGGCTTTGTCGTGTTTCCTGTGGACAGTCTCGTTGACTTTGTCATGTTTCCTGTGGACAGTCTCGTTGACTTTGTCATGTTTCCTGTGGACAGTCTCGTTGACTTTGTCATGTTTCCTGTGGACAGTCTCGTTTCCAGTGGACAGTCTCGTTGGCTTTGCGTGTTTCCTGTGGACAGTCTCGTTGGCTTTGTCGTGTTTCCTGTGGACAGTCTCGTTGGCTTTGTCGTGTTTCCTGTGGACAGTCTCGTTGGCTTTGTCGTGTTTCCTGTGGACAGTCTCGTTGACTTTGTCGTGTTTCCTGTGGACAGTCTCGTTGACTTTGTCATGTTTCCTGTGGACAGTCTCGTTGGCTTTGCCGTGTTTCCTGTGGACAGTCTCGTTGACTTTGTCATGTTTCCTGTGGACAGTCTGGTTGGCGTTGTTGTGTTTCCTGTGGACAGTCTCGTTGACTTTGTCATGTTTCCTGTGGACACTCTGATCTAATCATATCACATGTGGACAGTCTGATCTAATCATAATTATCACATGTGGACACTCTGATCCAATCATATCACATGTAGACACTCTGATCTAATCATATCACATGTAGACACTCTGATCTAATCATATCACATGTGGAGAGTCTGATCTAATCATATCACATGTGGACACTCTGATCTAATCATATCACATGTGGGCACTCTGATCTAATCATATCACACGTGTTCACTGATCTAATCATATCACATGTGGACACTCTGATTTATTCATATTACAGGTGGACACTCTGGCATAGCCATATGACATGTAGACACTCTGGCATAGCCATATCACATGTAGACACTCTGGTATAACGATATCACATGTAGACACTCTGGCATAGCCATATGACATGTAGACACTCTGGCATAGCCATATCACATGTAGACACTCTGGCATAGCCATATCACATGTAGACACTCTGGCATAGCCATATGACATGTAGACACTCTGGCATAGCCAAATCACATGTAGACACTCTGGCATAGCCATATGACATGTAGACATTCTGGCATAGCCATATCACATGTAGACACTCTGATCTAGCCATATGACATGTGGACACTCTGGCATAGCCATATCACATGTAGACACTCTGGCATAGCCATATCACATGTAGACACTCTGGCATAGCCATATTACAGGTGGACACTCTGGCCTAGCCATATCACATGTAGACACTCTGGCATAGCCATATCACATGTAGACACTCTGGCATAGCCATATCACATGTAGACACTCTGGCATAGCCATATCACATGTAGACACTCTGGCATAGCCATATCACATGTAGACACTCTGGCATAGCCATATTACAGGTGGACACTCTGGCATAGCCATATCACATGTAGACACTCTGGCATAGCCATATCACATGTGACACTCTGGCCTAGCCATATCACATGTAGACACTCTGGCATAGCCATATCACATGTAGACACTCTGGCATAGCCATATCACATGTAGACACTCTGGCATAGCCATATCACATGTAGACACTCTGGCATAGCCATATCACATGTAGACACTCTGGCCTAGCCATATCACATGTGGACACTCTGGCATAGCCATATGACATGTAGACACTCAGGCATAGCCATATCACATGTAGACACTCTGTCATAGCCATATCACATGTAGACACTCTGATCTAGCCATATGACATGTAGACACTCTGGCATAGCCATATCACATGTAGACACTCTGATTTAGCCATATGACATGTAGACACTCTGGCATAGCCATATGACATGTAGACACTCTGATCTAGCCATATCACATGTAGACACTCTGATCTAGCCATATGACATGTAGACACTCTGGCATAGCCATATGACATGTAGATACTCTGATCTAGCCATATCACATGTAGACACTCTGGCATAGCCATATCACATGTAGACACTCTGGCATAGCCATATGACATGTAGACATTCTGGCATAGCCATATGACATGTAGACACTCTGGTATAGCCATATCACATGTAGACATTCTGGCATAGCCATATGACATGTAGACACTCTGGCATAGCCATATCACATGTAGACATTCTGGCATAACCATATCACATGTAGACACTCTGGCATAGCCATATCACATGTAGACATTCTGGCATAACCATATCACATGTAGACACTCTGGCATAGCCATATCACATGTAGACATTCTGGCATAACCATATCACATGTAGACACTCTGGCATAGCCATATCACATGTAGACACTCTGGCATAGCCATATCACATGTAGACACTCTGGCATAGCCATATCACATGTAGACACTCTGGTCTAGCCATATCACATGTGGACACTCTGGTCTAATCATATCACATGTAGACACTCTGGTCTAATCATATCACATGTAGTCACTCTGTCATAACCATATCACATGTAGACACTCTGGACTAGCCATATCACATGTAGACACTCTGGTCTAATATCACATGTGGACACTGCGATATTGTCATGTCACCCGTGGGCACTCATATAATTATTGTCGTGTTAACAGTGGGCAATCTGATACTGTCATGTTACCTGTGGATACTCTGATATTGTCATGTTACCTGTGGGCAGTCTGATACTGTCATGTTACCTGTGGGCAGTCTGATACTGTCATGTTACCTGTGGGCAGTCTGATACTGTCATGTTACCTGTGGGCAGTCTGATACTGTCATGTTACCTGTGGGCAGTCTGATATTGTCATGTTACCTGTGGGCAGTCTGATACTGTCATGTTACCTGTGGGCAGTCTGATACTGTCATGTTACCTGTGGGCAATCTGATACTGTCATGTTACCTGTGGGCAGTCTGACACTGTCATGTTACCTGTGGGCAGTCTGATATTGTCATGTTACCTGTGGATACTCTGATACTGTCATGTTACCTGTGGGCAGTCTGATACTGTCATGTTACCTGTGGATACTCTGATATTGTCATGTTACCTGTGGGCAATCTGATACTGTCATGTTACCTGTGGATACTCTGATATTGTCATGTTACCTGTGGGCAGTCTGATACTGTCATGTTACCTGTGGATACTCTGATACTGTCATGTTACCTGTGGGCAATCTGATACTGTCATGTTACCTGTGGGCAGTCTGATATTGTCATGTTACCTGTGGATACTCTGATACTGTCATGTTACCTGTGGGCAATCTGATACTGTCATGTTACCTGTGGGCAGTCTGATACTGTCATGTTACCTGTGGGCAATCTGATATTGTCATGTTACCTGTGGGCAGTCTGATATTGTCATGTTACCTGTGGGCATTTTGACTTGGTCATGTTACTTGTGGGTAATCTGATGTTGTCATGTTACCTGTGGGCAATCTGATACTGTCATGTTACCTGTGGGCAATCTGATACTGTCATGTTACCTGTGGGCAGTCTGATATTGTCATGTTACCTGTGGGCAATCTGATATTGTCATGTTACCTGTGGGCAGTCTGATACTGTCATGTTACCTGTGGGCAATCTGATACTGTCATGTTACCTGTGGGCAGTCTGATATTGTCATGTTACCTGTGGGCAGTCTGATATTGTCATGTTACCTGTGGGCAGTCTGATACTGTCATGTGACCTGTGGGCAGTCTGATACTGTCATGTTATTTGTGGGCAGTCTGATATTGTCATGTTACCTGTGGGCATTTTGACTTGGTCATGTTACTTGTGGGTATTCTGATGTTGTCATGTTACCTGTGGGCAGTCTGATACTGTCATGTTACCTGTGGGCAGTCTGATACTGTCATGTGACCTGTGGGCAGTCTGATACTGTCATGTTATTTTGTGGGCAGTCTGATATTGTCATGTTACCTGTGGTCATTTTGACTTGGTCATGTTACTTGTGGGTATTCTGATCTTGTCATGTTACCTGTGGCATTTTGACTTGGTCATGTTACTTTTGGGTACTCTGATGTTGTCATGTTACCTATAGGCATTTTGACTTGGTCATGTTACTGTGGGTACTCTGATGTTGTCATGTTACCTGTGGGCATTTTGACTTGGTCATGTTACTTGTGGGTATTCTGATGTTGTCATGTTACCTGTGGGCATTTTGACTTGGTCATGTTACTTGTGGGTACTCTGATCTTGTACTTTGACTTGGTCATGTACTTGTGGACTTCTGATTTGTCATGTTACCTTTGTGCTTGTTGACTTTGGACTTTTGTGTTGGTTATTTGATCTTGGTCATGTTACTGTGGTACTTGATTGGTCTTTACTTGTGGACTTCTGTTTGTCATGTTACTTGGGACATTTTGACTTGGCATGTTACTGTGGACTTTTATTTGTCATGTTACTTGTGTACTCTGATTTGTCATGTTACCTGTGGTACTTGATTGGTCATGTTACTTGTGGTACATTTGCTGGTTTACTTTGGGATTTGATTGGTCATGTTACTTTGGGTACTCTGATGTTGTCATGTTACCTGTGGTATTTGACTTGGTCATGTACTTGTGGGTACTCTGTTTTCATACCTGTGGCATTTGACTTGGTCATGTTACTGTGGGTACTCTGATGTTGTATGTTACTGTGGGCATTTTGACTTGGTCATTCTTGTGTTTATGTTGTGGTATTTGATTGTCATGTTACCGTGGGATTTTACTTGGTCATGTTACTTGTGGGTACTCTGATTTGTCATTTACCTGTGGGCTTTGACTTGGTCATGTTACTTGGTGTCTGAGTTGTCATGTTACCTTGTGGTTTGACTTGGTCATGTTACTTGTGGTATTTGATTTGTCATGTTACTGTGGGATTTTGACTTGTCATGTTACTTGTGGGCTTGATTGTCATGTTACTGTGGCATTTTGACTTGGTCATGTTATTGTGGGTCTTTGATTGTCATTTACTTGTGGCTTTGACTTCGTCATGTTACTTGTGGACTCTGAGTCTATTTCCTTTCTTGTCATTTATGTGGGTACTTGTTGACTTGGTATTACTGGTAGACTGTTTTACTTGGTTTATTTATTTTGTGGGTATTCTGATGTTGTCATGTTACCTTGGGCATTGACTTGGTTGTTTACTTGTGGGTTCTGATGTTGTCATGTTACCTGTGGGCATTTGACTTGTCATGTTACTTGTGGGTACTTGTTTGTCATGTTACTGTGTACTTTGACTTGGTCATGTTACTTGTGGGTACCTGATGTTGTATTTATGTGGGTACTTTGACTTGGTCATGTTACTTGTGGGTACTTGATTTGTCATGTTACTTGTTTGGTACTCTGACTGTGTCATGTTACTGTGGGTACTTTGACTTGGTCATGTTACTTTGTGGGTACTTGACTTGGTCATGTTACTTGTGGGTACTTGACTTGGTCATGTTACCTGTGCTTTGACTTGTCTTCGTGTTTGATTTATTACTTGGTCTTGTCATTACTTGCTTGATGTCATGTATGGTATGTTCATTACGGATTGACTGTCAGTACGTGACCTGATTTGCTTCCTTGATTGATGTATGTCTTACTCTTGTCATACGTCTTGACTTGTCTTTATGGTATTATGTCATGTTCTGCTTGACTTGTCAGTATTCTTTGTCCTGATGCTTGGATTTGTGGTAGTTCTTTTGCTTTGTATGTGTATTGTTGTCATTCTGCTTATGTCGTTACTTTTCTGATTCATTACTTATTACTGTCATGTACTGACTGTTAGTTCTGGGTTTTGCATTATGTGTTTTTGCAGTTGATTGATGTCGTTCTTGGTCTCTGTTTCATTACTGGTATGATGTCTGTACCTGTGATTCTTTGGTTGTCTTACTGGACTTTTGTCATGTTACTGTGGGTTCTATTTGTCATGTTACCTGGGGCATTGACTTGTCATGTTACTGGACGTTTCTTGGTCATGTTACTTGGGCTTGCTGCATTTACTGTGGACTTTGACTGGTATTTACTGGGGTATTGATGTTGTCATGTTACTGTGGCATTTGACTTGGTCATGTTACTTGTGGTACTCTGAGTTGTCATTTACTTGGCTTGACTGTCATGTTACTGTGGTACTTTTGTCATGTTACTGTGGACTTGACTTGTCATGTTACTGTGGGTACTTGATTTGTATGTTCTGTGGTATTGACTTGTCATGTACTTGTGGACTTGATTGTCATGTTACTGTGGATTGACTTGTCATGTTACCTGTGGATTTGACTTGTCATGTTACTTGTGGTACTGACTGTCATGTTACTTGGATTGATTGTCATGTTACTGTGGGATTGATTGTCATGTTACTTGGCTTGCTGGTATGTATGGTACTTGATTTGTCATTTACTGTGGACATTTGACTTGGTCATGTTACTGTGGTACTCTGATGTTGTCATGTTACCTGTGCATTTGACTTGGTCATGTTACTGTGGTACTTGATGTTGTCATGTTACCTGGGACTTGACTTGTCATGTTACTGTGTACTTATTTGTCATGTTACTGGAATTTGACTTTAGTTACTTTGGGTACTCTGATTGTCATGTTCCTGTGTACTTGACTTGGTCATGTTACTTGTGGTCTTGATTTGTCTGTTACCTGTGGACTTGACTGGTCATGTTACTTGTGGTACTGATTTGTCATGTTCCTGTGGACTTGACTTGGTCATGTTACTTGTGGTACTCGATTTGTCATGTTACTTGGTTGACTTGGTCATTTACTGTGGGTACTCTGATGTTCATTTACCTGTGTTTTGACTTGGTCATGTTACTTGTGGTACTCTGATTTGTCATGTTACTGTGGTACTTTGACTTGGTCATGTTACTGTGGGTACTTGATTTGTCATTTACTGTGGACTTGTGTCATGTTACTGTGGCTATTGCATGTTACTTGTGGACTTGATTGTCATGTCTGTGGACTTTGACTTGTCATGTTACTGTGGGTATTTGACTTGTCATGTTACTTGGGCTTGTTGTCATGTTACTTGTGGTCTGATTGTCATGTTACCTGTGGCATTTTGACTTGGTCATGTTACTGTGACTTGATTGTCATGTTACTGTGGATTGATTGTCATGTTACTTGACTTGATGTCATTTCTGTGTACTTGATGTTGCATTTACTGGACTTTGACTTGTCTTTACTGTGTCTCTGATTTGTCATGTACTGTGGATTTGACTTGGTCATGTTACTTGTGGGACTCTGTTTCAGTTACTGGACTTACTGTCATTTACTGTGGTACTTGTTGTCTTACTGTGTACTTGTTGTCTTCTTGTGGACTCTGATTTGTCATTTACTTGTTTGACTGTCATTTACTGTGGGTTTGACTTGGTATGTACTGTGGTACTATGTTGTTACTGGCTTGACTTGGTCATGTTACTGTGCCTGTTTTGTACGTGCTTACTTGTATTCTTGATTGATTCTGTCTGCTTGATGTATTTATGGGCTGTGTGAGTTACTGGATTGATGCATGTAGTTAGTGGCTTTTGATTGTCATGTTACTTGTGGGTACTCTGTCTGATCTTGTCATGTTACTGTGGGCTCTTTGACCTTGTCATGTTACTTGTGGGTATTCTGATTGTCATGTTACCTGTGCTTGTCATGTTACTTGTGGGTACTCTGATTTGTCATGTTACCTGTGGTACTTTGACTTGGTCATGTTACTTGTGGGTACTCTGATATTGTCATGTTACCTGTGGGCATTTTGACTTGGTCATGTTACTTGTGGGTACTCTGATGTTGTCATGTTACCTGTGGGCATTTTGACTTGGTCATGTTACTTGTGGGTACTCTGATGTTTCATGTTACTGTGGGCATTTTGACTTGGTCATGTTACTTGTGGGTACTCTGATGTTGTCATGTTACTGTGGGCACTTTGACTTGGACATGTTACTTGTGGTACTTTGACTTGTCATGTTACTTGTGGGTACTCTGATGTTGTCATGTTACCTGTGGGTACTTTGACTTGGTCATGTTACCTGTGGGTACTTTGATGTTGTCATGTTACCTGTGAACATTTTGACTTGGTCATGTTACTTGTGGGTACTCTGATCTTGTCATGTTACATGTGGGTACTTTGACTTGGTCATGTTATTTGTGGGTACTCTGATGTTGTCATGTTACCTGTGGACATGTTGACTTGGTCATGTTACTTGTGGGTACTCTGATGTTGTCATGTTACCTGTTGGTACTTTGACTTTGTCATGTTACTTGTGGGTACTCTGATGTTGTCATGTTACCTGTGGGTACTTTGTCTTGGTCATGTTACTTGTGGGTACTCTGATGTTGTCATGTTACCTGTGGGTACTTTGACTTGGTCATGTTACTTGTGGGTACTCTGATGTTGTCATGTTACCTGTGGACGTTTTGACTTGGTCATGTTACTTGTGGGTACTCTGATGCTGTCATGTTACCTGTGGACATTTTGACTTGGTCATGTTACTGTGGGTACTCTGATGTTGTCATGTTACCTGTGAACATTTTGACTTGGTCATGTTACTTGTGGGTACTCTGATGTTGTCATGTTACCTGTGGGTACTTTGACTTGGTCATGTTACTTGTGGGTACTCTGATGTTGTCATGTTACTCGAGGGTACTGTGTGCTAAAAATCATATTAACTGCAGGCACGTAAACTTGAAGGGTAGGGCAAGGGCTTAGAGTTAGCGTTAGCGTTAGCGTTAAATGCCATAAAATCTCGTAAACTTGAGGGGCAGGGATAGGGTTAGGGTTAATGTTAGGGTTAAATACCATTAAAAGTAGTAAAAATTGAGGGTTAGGACTAAGGCTTAGGGTTAGTGTTAGGTTTACATTCCATCAAAACTAGTAAAATTGAGGGGTAGGGTTAGGGGCTAGGGTTGGGGTTAGGGTTATATGCCATCAAAACTAGTAAAATTGAGGGTTAGGGTTAGGGGTTAGGGTTAGTGTTAGGGTTAAATGCCATCAAAACTAGTATAACTGAGGGCAAGGGCTAAGGTTTAGGGTTAGGGTTAAGGTTAGCTGCTTCCAAAACTAGTAAAATTGAGGGCTAGGGCTAGGCTTAGGGTTAGTGTTAGGGTTGAATGCCATGAAAACTAGTAAAATTGAGAGGTAGGGCTAGGCCAAAGTGGTTTGTGTTTCTTCGTTTTTCTTTCTTTTGTTTGTGTGGATAATTTCCACTCAGGGAAGTTACCTTTGTGCTCACCCCCACCCCATTTTTCTACACCACCTTAATGGTCACAGAGGGTGGCAGAGTTTTTACAATACGACGACGACGACGACGACGACGACGACGATGATGATGATGATGATGATGATGATGATGATGATGATGATGATAATCATGATGCTACGGAGTTCCATCTAGCATTGAGACTGTGTGACAGGGCTGTACTCTACGCTTACTATCACAACATATCCTGGCGTCAACCAGGCCCGAGAAATACAGACACCTGCGGTGCTGGTTAGAAGACTTGAGCAACACCCTCAATGACTAAAGTTAGGGTTGGTGTTAAGGTTAAATGCCATCAAAACTAGTAAAACAAAACGAGTAAAATTGAGGGGTATGGCCAGGACTTAGGATTAGGGTTAAGGTTAGGGTTAAATTGGCATCAAAACTAGTAAAGCCCAGCCGTATATTTATACAGAAAATCTGCAAAATGGACCAAGATGTAAACTGCGTCACTATTCTCTTTTTCTTTCAGACAGAGGAGGAGTCTTTAAGATCATTCCACAGGCTTTGGTGAAGTAGGTCGCAGAAGGGTCTGAGTGCGAGATGTCCCTCTTCAGCAAAGTGTTCCGTTCCTTCTTCAACATATTTTTTTTAGAGATTTAAGTTACGTGGCGAAGTAGTGACAAAACCTCTACAACTTTGACCTCCAGGTGCAAAAAAAAAAAAAAAAGAAAGAAAAAGAAAACCAAAAAATAAAAACAACCTTGTTTCTCGTCCTTCCTTCTTCTCATATCTCTAATTGGATGGCATATCAAACAACATGGCCACACCAAGTTCTCTCTCACTCCTTTTCTTTCGTCCTTGCCCCCTCTCTGCTGAGGATGCGAGCGAGCGTATGTACGTCGGTATCTCAGTTTGTCTTTTCTCGTCTCTCGGTCGTTCAAACAGACCGCCCCCCTTTGGGAGCAGCTGTCCATAAGCCATTTGCATACAGGATACATTTCTTAAGAGACACGTTCAAGCCATACTGTTCATCTTTCAATTCTGTCTGTCTTTCTGTCTGTCTGTCCGTCTGTCTGTTTATTTATCTATCTTTCTATAGATCTGTCTGTCTATCTGTCTGTCTATCTATCTATCTATCTACTATCTATCTACCTATCTGTCTATAAATCTGTCTATGTATCTGTCTGTCTATCTGTCTGTCTATCTGTCTGTCTGTCTGCCTATCTGTCTAACTGTCTACATGTATATCTATTTATCCATCTATGTGTCTATCTATCTATCTATCTGTCTGTCTGTCTGTCTCTCTCTTTCTCTATCTATCTATCTATCTATCTATCTACCTATCTATCTATCTATCTATCTATCGGTCTATCTATCGATCTATCTATCCATCCATCCATCTATCCATCCATCTATCTATCTATCTATCTATCTATCTATCTATCTATCTATCTATCTATCTATCTATCTGTCTATCTACCATGTTTTAGATGAATGGGGTACAGGTAGTGGCGTGAAGTACAAGCTCTCAGTTTCAGTTTCTCAAACCAACGTCTCCGCGGTCGAAATAAATTGTATATATGCTTACTGACGCCACAGGTGCCATGTGATGGAGAAGACCCAAAATGATCATGGCACAGGCTGAAAAACCTGCGTATAATCCTTATGTGTTGGCAAAGTCTTCAGGTCCTCAGTAGCGTTTTGTATTTTGATTTCAAGAGGTTGGTATGTGGCAATGTATTGAGGCTAAGTCCATAGTCAAAGGTGTTCATATTTAAGGTCACAAAAATTGATATGTGGTAATGCTTTGAGGCTAAAACTATGTGGTAATGTATTGAGGCTAAGTTCATAGTCAAAGATGTTCATAGAGTCACAAAAAATTGATATGTGGTAATGCATTGAGGCTAATTACTACGTGGTAATGTATTGAGGCTAAGTTCATAGTCAAAGATGTTCATAGAGTCACAAAAAATTGATATGTGGTAATGCATTGAGGCTAATTACTACGTGGTAATGTACTGAGGCTAAGTTCATAGTCAAAGATGTTCATAGAGTCACAAAAAATTGGTATGTGGTAATGTATTGAGGCTAAGTCCATAGTCAAAGGTATTCATATTTAAGGTCACAAAAATTGGTATGTGGTAATGCATTGAGGCTAAGTTCATAGTCAAAGATGTTCATATTTAGTCATAAAAATTGGTATGTGGTAATGCATTGAGGCTAAGTCCATTGTCAAAGATGTTCATATTTAGAGTCACAAAAATTGGTATGTGGTAATGTATTGATGTTATGTCCATTGTCAAAGGTGTTCACAGTTTAAGTCACAAAAAATTGGTATGTGGTAGTGTATCGCGGCTATGTCAATAGTCAAAGGTGTTCATATTGAGAGTCACAAATTGGTATGTGGTAATGCATTGAGGCTAAGTCCATAATCAAAGTTACAAATTGGTATGTGGTAACACGTATTGAGGCTAAGTCCATAATCAAAGGTGTTCATAGTAAGTCACAAAAATTGATATGTGGTAATGCATTGAGGCTAATTACTATGTGGTAATGAATTGAGGCTAAGTCCATAGTCAAAGGTGTTCATATTTAGAGTCATTGAATGGATCTCGCATAATTATGTGTATGTGTTCGTGACTTTTCGTTGGGCCTGACGCAAATGCCAAACCGATGTTCAGGTTATCATCTGTTGCAAGTCTGTTCGCTGGTTTGTTTCACAGTAGTCCTTATACCGATAATATTAATCTGACAAATGGTTTATGATGATGATATGTCAGAATAGCGCTGTTTTATTTCCTAAAAAGCGAAATTAGTAGCTTAATAATAAAGCTTTGCTCGATGTCTTTTCTTACTGACACAGACAAACATACAGACCGTAGCCACTCAGTTGACGTGAAGCAAGTTCTCCATTTTCAGACAGAAAAAAAAATCAAAGGAAAATTTGAAGATGAAAAAGGAATATTTGCTGCACCTGCAAGACAGAGAGAAGGCGCCATTTCCACCAGGTTCTCTCCTTCACTCGTCTGCCCCTTGAACCAAACACTCACCTGGCTCACAGTGTTTCAATGCAAGAGATCATGAGTACACACCAAGATGTATCCAAAACTTTCCTCCATCGTTTTACACACTGGCATACACGCATACGCACGCGCGCGCGCGCACACACACACACACACGTACACACGCACACACAATTACACACACGCGCGCACGCACACACACTCACACAAGCACACACACACACGTACACACACACACACACACGTACACACGCACACACAATTACACACACACGCACAAACACACACACACTCTCTTTCTCTTTCTCACTCACTCACACATATACACATGCACGCACACACATACATACACACACTCACTCACACACATACAAAACACACACACACACGCACACACACACACACACACACTGGCACACACACACACTCACACACATACACACACACATACACACTCACTCACGCACGTCACACACACACACACATACACACACACACACACACACACACACACTGGCAAACATACACACACACACACTCACTCACGCACGTCACACACACACACACACACACACACACACTGGCACACACATAAACACACACACACACGCACGCACACACACACAAACACACACACGCAGAGGAGTTGATACGAGTGTTAAGATCATCACACGCACACACACACACAAAACACACACACTCACACACAACACTCACTCACTCACTCACACACACACACACACAGACACAACACAGACACAGACACAGAACACACACACACACGCACGCACACACCGCAACACACTCAAGCGAAAGGGCTTAATACAGTAAGATCACACACCACACCACACACACAACACACACACACACACACAACACACCACACCACACACACACACACACACACACAGACACAGACACAACACATACACAACACACACACACACATCTCACACACTCATAGCGAGGGTTTACAGTGTAAAGGATCAACACACACACACACACACACACACACACACACACACACACACCACACACACAACACAACACATCACACACACACACCACACACACGAGATAACATACAACAACACAACACACACACAACACACACACACACACACACAACACACACACACACAACACACAACCACACAACACACACACAACACACACAACACACAACAACACAACACACAAACACACACAACACACAAACACACACACAAACACACACACACACACACACACACACACACACACCACACACACACAACACACACACACACACACACACACAACACAGCAGAGAACAGTTGATATACGAAGTTAACCCTTTGACTCCCGCACCCTGTCCACCAGCTGCAAAAAAATTAACCCTTTCATTCCCTCACCCTATCCACCGGAAGCTGATGGACAGGGTAAGGGAGTGAAATCGTTTAGTTTCTGCTGTGCTGTCGTGGTTGACAATGCAGGAAGATAGCGGAAAGGGTGCGGGAGTGAAAGGGTTAAGTTTTTGCTTCGCTGCCATGGTTGACAATGCAGGAAGCTGGTGGAAATGGTGCGGGAGTCAAAGGGTTCAGATCACGACGCCCTTCAAGCAAGCTCCAGCATTTTATATATTTTTTTGGAAGTTGACCGCCCCCCTTACCTCCCCTTCTATCATTAGCGTGGCGGTAAATTTACTTTGGGCACACATCTACTCGCGAAAAACGGCAGGAGGAGCTTTTAAGGTAACACAAGAGCGCGCGAGGTGTATTTGTTAGACTGTTTGCTACATTCATAATGCAGAGAGAGAGAGAGAGGGGGGGGGGGGGTGAGGTGGGTTTTGGACGCCACTTCCCGACGGTCACAACCTCACGCTGGACAAACACGTAGCGCGGGGATAAACGTGAGGATTCCTCGACAGTGGTCTCCCTTGATTGGAGCTCTTCTCGCCTCGGAGTTAACTCAATTAGTTGAGAGGGGGAGGCTGGCGGAAAGGTTTGGGTCGTGGAGGTTGTTATTTTGCCTATTGTCTGGGTGAGGTTAGGCCCCGGGGGTGGGGGTAGGGGTTAGGGGTAGGTGGGGATGGGGACGAGGGATTGATCAGGTAACTAAATCCTCTTTCTCTCTCTCTATTTCTCTTTCTCTTTTTCTTTTCTTTTCGTCTGTTTCTGTCTTTCTTGATCTTTGTCTCAGTCTCTTTGTCTCTACGACTCTCTCTGTCTTCGTCGCTTTCTATGTCCCCGTCTCTCTCTCTCTCATTTTCTTTCATTCTCTGTGTGTTGTTCTCTCTCTTCACCCCGTTCTCTCTTTTTCTCACTCTCCTCTCTTCCAGTTTCGTTTTCTCCTCTCTTTTGTGATTCATTTTCTCTTTTCTATATTCTCTCTCTTCTCTTTTTTTTCTTTCTCTCGCCTCTGTCTCTCGTCTCTCTCCTCTCCTCTCTCTCTCTCTCTTTGTGTTCTCTCTGTCTTTCCCCCTCTGTGTGTTCTCTTTCTGTTCTCTCCTTCTCTCTTTCTTTCTCTCTTTCTCTTTCTCTCTCTCCCTCTCCCATTTTCTCTTCTCTGTTCTCTTACATTCGCTCAGCACACAGTCTTTTCTACTTTCTGTCGAGTGTGCATCTTGCATTTATGATTAATTTTTGTGATATTTTTGTATTTTGAACTTGTCCGTTGTGCTTTCTTATGAGTGTAGTGTTGGATTTAGTCTGTTTGAATTCGCGAAGTTTTGTTGTCTGCTGCGTTTTTTCTTTTTTTTTTCCTTTTTTTTTTTTTTTTTTTTTCATGGAGAGTTGTGTACGTGTGCGTGTATTGATTTGGTGGTTACCGAGTTATGCTGAAGATGAAGCCATATGACTGGGTATACGGTCTTTTGTATGGCTTTGTTGAATTGTGTGCTGCAATTTGCTCTTTGACTAATTTTTGTGTCGTTTTAATTGACGAAGTACACGCCTGGGGGCTATTTTGATTAGGGGGCAATGTTCATTATGATATTATCATAAAAATGTCAACAACAACAACAACAACAACAACAGCAATAATAATAGTAATAATAATACTATTGATAATAATATTGATAACAACAACAACAACGACGACGACAACACTATAATAATAATAATAATAATGATAATAATAATAATAACAATACTACTACTAACACTAATACTAATAGTGAAAACGTACCGATGATGGTAATAACTTTTCCAGCTCATTCTTCATCCCTGAAAACACACGCAGCACGCACGCACGCACGCACGCACACCCGCGGCACACACACGTATGCAAACGCACTTACAAGCACACACAAACACACAGACACACACTGAGGCATACACACACACGCACACGCACATACACGCGCGCGCTCGCACACACACACACACACACACACACACACACACACACACACACACACACACACACGCACACACAAACCATCACAGAAACAACAACAAATCATATTCTGCCTTCTGTAACACATGTCACATTCAATAATGACAGCTGATATGTCATACCATCATTCGAAATATTGAGGTTTATATTTACCATCTCAGCACACACGCACACATACACACACACACACACACACACACACACACACACACACACACACACACACACACACACCAACACACACACACATGCACCGATAATGAAAAATATTAGGAAAAGACAGGCAAAATTTATAGGACATTTTATGAGGCAAGAGAAATTTGAGCACATAATCACAAGAGAAAAACTGGAGCGAAAAAGAGCATCGAGTAGATCCAGGGAGAACATATTGGACAGTTTTGTAGAATGGGGAGGAGAGGAGGGGGGGGGGGAAACAAGAGGCTTAGGAGATATACTTGCAGCAACAAACGATAGATTTGTATGAAGGACCATGATCGCCAATGCCATGTGGCAAGGCATATGATGATGATGATGATGAAGATGATGATGATGCTTATTCACCATTTTCATCACGACAGTGGAAAATCATCCATTCCTAAGGCAGCATATCAAAAAGACTGTCTCATCTTTTCTTTGAACGGCAAAAAAAAATGATTGGAGTTCAACGCCTGGGTCCTCAGATGCTGATATTGAGGTCTATAGTAGAAACGGAAAGACGAACAAATTCCGCTCATTATACGCCAGTACAAAACGCCTATCAATTAACATCAGAAAGAGAGTCCTGAATGTTATGTAGAACCAATACTGTTGTACGGATGCGAGGCGTGGACAGTCAGCAAGCAAAGCCAGAGCAGGATCGAGGCAGCCGAGATGTGGTTTCTCAGAAGAATGTTGAGAGTTCCATGGACAGCAAAGAAAACAAACGAGACAGTCTTGATGGAGGCAGACACAAATAGATCACTCATAAGGAAGATTAGGAAAAGACAAGCAACATTTATAGGCCATTTTATGAGGAAGGGGGATTTGGAGCACCTGGTAACAACGGGAAAGCTGGAGGGAAAGAGAGCACCAGGTAGACCAGGGAGAGAATGCTGGACGGACTTGCGGAGTGGCTGGGGATGAAGAGGGTGGGGGAGATGCTGGGGGCAACGAGAGATAGAGATGGTTGGAAGTCGCCAACGCCATGCGGCAGGGCACCTGATGATGATGATGACCAAAATGTTTCAAAAGTATCAATTTATCAGGTAGTTGTTTCTCATAATCAATCACTTTTTATGGATATTGCCCATCAAACATGTATTGTCATTGATAGGACCTCGTTTCTTATGGAAGTGGTATATTATGGGACTTGTCCTGTAAGAGGAGAGAGAGAGAGAGACATAGAAAAGGAGGGACAGAGGGGGGGAGAGAGGGGGAGGGAGGGGAGAGAGATAGAGGAAGAGAGAGACTGAGGGAGAGAGACAGAGAGGGAGGGAGGGAGTGGGAGAGGGAGAGAGAGAGATGGGGGAAAAGAAGCAGAGCGAGAGAGAGAGAGAGAGATGATGATGATGATTTCAGACTTGAAAACACTTTATTATTCAAGGATAAGAGCATTAAGTCCCATTGGACCTGTCGTGCTTCGAGTCCTTGGGGGAGGGAGAGAGAGAGAGAGAGAGAGAGAGAGAGAGGGGAGAGAGAGAGAGAGAGAAAACTGAGAGAGACTGAGAGAGACTGAGACAGACAGAGACAGACAGAGACAAAGACAAAGACAGAGATACAGAAAGACAGAGAGACAGAGACAGAGAGAAACATATACAGACAGACAGAGAGAGAAAGAAAGAGAGAAACAGAGAGAGAGAGAGTGAGACAGACAAACAGACAAAGAGAGAGAGAGACAGAGAGAGAAAGAATGAAAGAGAGAGAGACAGAGACAAAGACAGAAAGACAGAGAGACAGAGACAGACAGAGACAGAGACAGAGAGAGAGAGAGAGAGGAGAGAGAAAGAGAGAGAGCAAGAGAAAGTGAGACAGAGACAGAGACAGACAACAGAGAAACACACACTCATACACACACACACACACACACACACACACGCACGCACACACACACACACACACACACACGCACACACACACACACACACAC
>JAPXFY010000020.1:61896582-61906582 GCA_030674185.1 Monoplex corrugatus
CTGCCTGCTTTGGATTTTATGAGTGAACACGGCATTCGTCTTAATGCATAGTAGTTGATGATTGACCTGCAGTCAGCTCCTCGCATGTAGTGCATGAAGTACATGTACATATCTCTTCTGTTACTGACCTGGCCAGTTCATGGATTTATGTGCAGGCTTAAAGTGTTGTGCCTTGATCATTCCATCATTACGGATCTTCTCCAGCACACGGGTTTATATAGCTGATAAAATATCAGTATAAAATATAGACTTGGTGAAGCATAGTCTAGGTAGAACCTCAGGAGGACCTGGCCAGCTCATGGGTTTATGTGCAGGCTTAAGGCTTGAGCCATGATCACCCTACACATGGCACCTGTGACGTTAGTTCATATAGAATTCATTCTGAGCGCGGAGACGTCATCTTGAGAAACTGAAACTGAAACTGAAACACATGTTTATATGCAGCTTTAAGGCTTGTGCCTTGATCATTCTGGATCTTCTCCTTCACATGGGTTTATGTGTAGGCTTAAGGCTTGTGCCTTGATCATTCTGGATCTTCTCTTTCACGAGGGTTTATGTGTAGGCTTAAGGCTTGTGCCTTGATCATTCTGGATCTTCTCTTTCACGAGGGTTTATGTGTAGGCTTAAGGCTTGTGCCTTGATCATTCTGGATCTTCTCTTTCACGAGGGTTTATGTGTAGGCTTAAGGCTTGTGCCTTGATCATCCTGGATCTCTCTTCATATGGCTTATGTGCAGGCTAAGCTTGTGCCTTGATATTGGACTCTCTTCGAGGGTTATGTGCAGGCTTAAGGCTTGTGCCTTGATCATCCTGGATCTTCTCCTTCATATGGGTTTATGTGCAGGCTTAAGGCTTGTGCCTTGATCATTCTGGATCTTCTCTTTCACGAGGGTTTATGTGTAGGCTTAAGGCTTGTGCCTTGATCATCCTGGATCTTCTCCTTCATATGGGCTTATGTGCAGGCTTAAGGCTTGTGCCTTGATCATTCTAGATCTTCTCTTTGACGAGGGTTTATGTGTAGGCTTAAGGCTTGTACCTTGATCATTCTGGATCTTCTCTTTCACGAGGGTTTATGTGTAGGCTTAAGGCTTGTGCCTTGATCATTCTGGATCTTCTCTTTCACATGGGTTTATGTGCATGCTTAAAGCTCGTGCGTAATCATTCTGGATCTTCTCCATCATAACGACACATGTGACGTTAGCATGTGTTCATGTGCAGGCTTAAGGCTTGTTTCATGATCGTTCTTAATCTTCTCCATCACATGGCACCTGTGACGTTAGCATGAATTCATGCGCAGGCTTAAGGCTCATGCTACGATCATTCTGGATCTTCTCCATCACATGGCACCTGTGACGTTAGTATGTGTTTATGAGCAGGCTTAAGGCTTGTGCCATGATCATTCTGGTTCTTCTTCTTCACATGGCACCTGTTATGTTAGCATATGTTTATGTGCAGGCTTAAAGCTTGTGCTACGATCATTCTAGATCTTTCCCATCATATGGCCCCTGTCATGTAACGTGAGCATGGCTTTATATGCAGGCTTAAGGCTTGTGCCATGATTATTCTGGATCTTCTCCTTCACATAGTACTGGTGACATACAGAATTCATTCCGAACACAGAGACGTAATCTTGACAAACTGAAACTGAAACTTTTGCCTGTCTGAGGCACGATGACGTAATCCAGCATGTGCCAATGCTCGGAATCTGGATGTTTCCACGTGTTCTTGAACTTCTACTTCCGCTGGAAGAGGATGTTGGTGAAGGTTAAGCGCATCCTGATCACACAGTAATAGCAGTCTCAGTCTACTACTGGAGTGCACTTTTCAGTACCATGGTGTCCAAGGACGCTTGGCCGGATGGAATAGTTCACTCCCATACGAGCGTTGAAGCTACAAGAATGGTGAGTTCGTTTTTTTGCGGTTGGCTGTGACAGTGTGATGGTTGAACTCTACCTTAAAAGTTTTTTTTTCTTTTTAGATCAACTGGGATTTTCATTGTTGGAGCATGAAGAGTGCTTTAGCAACACATTATGCTACAAATGTATCAATGGTTCTGTACCTGTTAATCTTCGTGATCACCTGTACACCGCTGCTTCTCCTCAAGTTTTAATGCTTATCGCTGTTTACTTTGCTCGTAACTTTGTATGAGGGTCGTGAAGGTAATAACATTTAGGGTAAAACACTTCCTTGACAGGGGTTTCTTCTCTGAGGATCTTCTGCTGTGGGGTTCTCCATACAATTTCTTGTTACTGACTTTATGACGGGGTGAAATAGTTTTCTTTGTTGACTGATAAATTGTTAATGAAGTAGTCCATCTGTAACTATGCTGTAATCTGTGATATTTATTTTACGTTTCCAAGTCGATACATGTGAATTTGTGGCTCCGTTATCCTAGTTGTTAGCGCACCATATCTTTTGTTGACTGATAAAACTGTTAATGAAATAGTACACACCTAAGTATAATATTATTGTAATCTTGTATAACATTGTATTTCGTAGTACTGTTGCATAACACTGTATTTCAAAGTGTTGTGTCACATAACATTGTATTCATGGTATTGTATTTGTATAGCATTGTATTTCATAGTAGTGTGTTGCATAACAATCACCCAGGGAGATAATACTGGACGGATTGGCGCAGTGGATGAATACAGTAAGGGTGGGAGATATACTTGCAGCGACGAAAGATAGATTCGTATGGAGGGCGATAATCGCCAACGCCATGCGGCAAGGCACATGATGATGCTGATGGTATGTTGTGTGGTACAACATTGTACTTCACAGTATTATGTTGCTTTGCTTTGCGTTCTATCATCTTGTATTTTCTTTATATAACACGCCACACACGTAAGAAACCCACCCAAAAGGAACAACCTTTATATAGAACTGAAGGGTATGGAGATGAGTGGACTGCCAACTTCTTTCTGTATAAGATGGTTGACAAGGCGGAGGAGTGGAGAAGGGGGGGGGAGGAGAGTAGGGGGCAGGAGGGAAACACATGGTAAAGGACGTAGAAGAGTTGGGGGGGGGAGAGGGTAGGACGAATGAGGAGATGAGGAGGAGGAGGAGGAGGAGGAGGTGGAGGAGGAAAGACAGAAAGTGATCGGTGATCGAAGCGAATTTCTCCGGCGTCTGAGGCGGACGTGACGTCGCCGAGTCGCCCGGATGAGGGAGATGGAAGAAAAACAATGCAGTGATCCCCCTTTCGTGTCATGGCGGACGGGAGGAGGCAGCAAGGCGAAGACTCTTCAGATCACACCCATTATCAGAACTGGCGAGCTTTCACGGTCGGCTGCTGATGTTGCAAACCACTTTGTCAATCTTCCTTTTAAATTTTCGGGGAGGGTGGGGGGGGAGATGGGGAAATGAGACTGATTTATATTAGAGGGAGGGTAGTCTGATTATGTGTGAGTTAGAGGTGGTGGTGGTGGTGGTGGAAAGATCATGTGTGTATGTTTTAGTGTGAGTGAGTGTGTGTATTTGTGAGTGTGTGTGTGTGTGTGTGTGTGTGTGTGTGTGTGTATTTGTGAGTGTGTGTGTTTGTGTATGTACGTGTGTGTGTGTGTGTGTGTGTGTGTGTGTGTGTGTGTGTTCGTGTGTGTGTGTGTGTGTGAGGAAGAGAGAGAGAGAGAGAGAGAGAGATTATGTGTGTGTGTGTGTGTGTGTGTGTGTGTGTGTGTGTGTGTGTGTGTGTGTACGAGTGCGTGTGTGTGTTTGAACGCGCTAACGTTGCGCGTAGGAGAAAGAGAGATAGAGAAAGAGAGAATGTGGATGTATGTGTATATGTCTATGTGTGTGTGTGAGAGAGAGAGAGAGAGAGACAGACAGACAGAGACAGAGACAGAGACAGAGAGAGAGAGAGTGTGTGTGTGTCGTTGATGTTGTCGTTGTTGTTGTTGTGTGTGTGTTGTGCTGTGTGAGCGAGGGAGACAAAGATAGAGAATACATATGTGTGTGTGCGTGCGTGCATGCGTGTGTGCGTATGTGTGTGTGTGTGTGTGTATGTGTGTGTGTGTGTGTGTGTGTGTGTGTGTGTGTGTGTGTGTGTGTGTGTGTGTGTGTTTGAGTCCTTAGTCCCGTGATCGGCTTGGCTTCAAACAACGTAAATTGAAAAAAACGTGTCGATGCCTTTTGTTATTTTTCAATGTTGAAAACTATTTTAACATCTAGAACCTCAATAAATCGCTTGAAAATGAATCCCGTTGCCTCAACAGATCTGGATGCTCAAAATTATTCTTATTCTTATTCTTATTGTTTGAAGCCCAGCCGACTGCACAGAGCCATATCAGGGCTAAAACCATTTCAAAACGTCCACAACATCTGGTTGGGAAAAAACAACTGGAAAAGAAAATTAAGTACACATATCAATGCATGTGTGCTCATAATCTGAGAATATGCCCCTGATGTTTACCATTCTGTCTGATTTATCACTAGAGAATTTCAAAACACAAAAGTTGAACACAAGTGTAAACATAAGTAAGGACACTAAACAATTACATGAAAATGGTCTAAAGTATCTAAAATAACTCCTGCACAGCATATTCCCTTACAGCAAAACATGCAATCAATACATGTACACATTTATCAAGCCTAAGAGAAAATGAGTAAGGCTTTATAGAAGACATATTGGTGAATGGACCAACAAAGCAGATAAATGACAGAGATGTACAGAAATCAAATGAAGAAGGAAAAAACAACGAGAGTGACAGAAAAGAGGACATTTTTAGCACAGAATTTCCAGAAGGTGGGGATACTATTTATATTGAAAGAGCCCCCGGCAACCCTACGGAAGAAGATGCTCAAAAGGAGATTAAACCATGAAATTGTCAAACAAACAAACAAACAAACAAACAAAAAACAAACAAACAAGCAAACAAACAAACAAGCAAACAAGCAAACAAGCAAACAAGCAAACAAGCAAACACACAAACAAACAAATAAACAAGCAAACAAATCACCCAACAACAAAGAAAAACCAGGAAAACAAACAAACAAACAAAAACACAAACAAACCCAAAACAGAACAGAACAGAACAAAACAAAACAGAACAACTATACCGAATAGATCTGTGTTCAAACCAAGTACCATTGAACAAAGAGAATATTGATATGGCTTGATCTGCCTGTTTTTTCTTCCTGCTATTTTCATTCTTACAAGAAATGTCCCTTGGTGATTATTCTTGGAATATGGAATATGAACTGGATGAACGGATGTGGTGAGGAGATGGTGATGGTGTTATGTGTGCGTGTCTGTGTTTGTGTAAAGGTGTATGTGTGCGTGTGTGTGTGTGTGTGTGTGTGTGTGTGTGTGTGTGTGTGTGTGTGTGTGTGTGAGTGTGTGTGTGTGTGTGTTTGTGAATGTGCATAATGTGTGTTCATGTATAGGTGTAAATGTATACATAAATGTGTCCTATTGGACACACACACACACACACACACACACACACACGCACACACACACACTCACATACACACACACACACGCCACACACACACACACACACACACACACACACAGAGACAGAGATAGAGAGAGACAGAGAGAAAGAGACAGAGAGACAGAGAGAGAGAGACAGGGAGATAGAGAGAGAGAGCGCGAGGTGCGCGCGAGAGAGAGAGACAGAGAGAGAGAGAGAGAGCGCGAGAGAGCGCGAGAAAAAAAAAAAAAAAGAGAGAGAGAGAGAGAGAGAGAGAGAGAGAGAAAGAGAGAGCACATACTTCCAATGGATTACTGACTTAAAGCATTAATTTTGTTCATGTCACATCAAAGACACGAAACAGGGTACTCGACTCAGCTCAGCGTGAATTTGCAAGGTTCTATATAATGTTTTTACAAGTGGATATAGCAGATATTATAAGACAGTTAATAGAAACCTCGTAAAATTCCAGCTATAAAAAGCCGTGGAATCTTTGTGTGCACATTTTGTTCACAGACGCAAGCGAGCACGCGCGCGCGCCACACACACACACACACACACACACACACACACACACACACACACACCACACACACACACACACACATACACACACACATACATACATACATACACGCGCATATACACACATACACACACACACATACATACACACACACACACACACACACACGCACACACACTCGCACGCTACTAATAAACATCCACACCTACATCCACACAAACACAAACACGTACACAAACACGCACTCACAAACATATAAACATGCAAACGCACGAGTATGCGGACAGGCTACAAACACACGCATAGACATACGTCCCAACCACGCACACACGCATGGATACACACACACACACACACACACCGACACACACACACACACTGGCATACACACACACACACACACGATGCAAATGCGTTACAAACATATACACATGCCTACACACACGTGCAGCACACACACATGCACACACACACACACACAGAGACACAGACACACACACACACACACACACACACACACACACACACACACACACACACACACACACACACACACACACACACACACATCTTGCGTGACAAGTTTTCATTACACGGGCAATTCAGGTATTGATCCAGATCGATTTGTTTCTAATTCTTCTCGTCATGCTGAATTCCTCCATGGTCCGGTTTATACACGAAGCATATAATTTTTGATTGACCACAAACCATTCATATTTTGCATTACACTTTGTGTCTCTATTCGTCTGTATGTCTCGGTGTCCGTTTGTCCATCTGTCTGTCTTTCTGTCTGTCCGTCAGTGCGTTCTTCTCTGTCTCTGTCTCTCTTTCTCTGTCTCTGTCTCTTCCCCAATTTCTCTCTCTCTGTCTCTCTTGCTCTCTCTATGTCTCTCTTTCTCTCTCTCTGTCTCTCTTTCTCTCTGTCTCTTTCTTTCTCTCTTTCTCTGTATCTCTATTTCTCTCTGTCTCTCTCCGTCTCTCTGTCTCTCTATTTCTCTCTCTCTCTTTCTCTCTCTCTGTCTCTCTCCGTCTCTTTCTCTCTCTCTGTCTCTCTATTTCTCTCTGTCTCTCTCCGTCTCTCTCTGTCTCTCTATTTCTCTCTCTGTCTTTCTCTGTCTCTCTCCGTCTGTGTGTGTGTGTCTCTCTCTCTATCTCTCTCTCTCTCTTCTCTCACTCCCCCTCTGTCTCTCACTATGTCTGTCACTCTGTCTCTCTCTGTGTCTCCGTGTACCTATCTGTCTCTGTCTCTGTCTCTGTACTGTTTCTGCTCCTTTGAATCGTGCTATGAACCGATAGACTTTGGAGCTTGTGCCACAGCGATTCATCGAACTCGGACAATTTTATATGCGCTCCACCCAAATGTGCCAGCAACAACATGCAGCGATTCTAACAGCAACATCGAGCGATTCTAACAACAACATGGAGCGATTCTAACAACAACATGGAGCGATTCTTACAGCAACATCGAGCGATTCTAACAGCAACATTGAGCGATTCTAACAGCAACATGGAGCGATTCTAACAGCAACATGGAGCGATTCTAACAGCAACATGGAGCGATTCTAACAGCAACATGGAGCGATTCTAACAGCAACATGGAGCGATTCTTACAGCAACATGGAGCGATTCTAACAGCAACATGGAGCGATTCTAACAGCAACATGGAGCGATTCTAACAGCAACATGGAGCGATTGTAACAGCAACATGGAGCGATTCTAACAGCAACATGGAGCGATTCTAACAGCAACATGGAGCGATTCTAACAGCAACATGCAGCGATTCTAACAACAACATGGACCGATTCTAACAACAACATGGAGCGATTCTAACAGCAACATGGAGTGATTCTAACAGCAACATGGAGCGATTCTAACAACAACATGGAGCGATTCTAACAGCAACAACAACATGGATCGATTATAACAGCATCATGGAACGATTCTAACAGCAACATGGATCGATTCTAACATCAACATGGAGCGATTCTTACAGCAACATGGAGCGATTCTAACAGCAACATGGAGCGATTCTAACAGCAACATGGATCGATTCTAACATCAACATGGAGCGATTCTTACAGCAACATGGAGCGATTCTAACAGCAACATGGAGCGATTCTAACAGCAACATGCAGCGATTCTAACAACAACATGGAGCGATTCTTACAGCAACATGGAGCGATTCTAACAGCAACATGGAGCGATTCTAACAGCAACATGGAGCGATTCTAACAGCAACATGGAGCGATTCTAACAGCAACATGGAGCGATTCTAACAGCAACATGGAGCGATTCTAACAGCAACATGGAGCGATTCTAACAGCAACATGGAGCGATTCTAACAGCAACATGGAGCGATTCTAACAACAACATGGAGCGATTCTAACAGCAACATGGAGCGATTCTAACAGCAACATCGAGCGATTCTAACAGCAACATGGAGCGATTCTAACAGCAACATGGAGCGATTCTAACAACAACATGGAGCGATTCTTAAAGCAACATGGAGCGATTCTAACAGCAACATGGAGCGATTGTAACAGCAACATGGAACGATTCTAACAGCAACATGGAGCGATTTTAACAGCAACATGGAGCGATTCTAACAGCAACATGGAGCGATTCTTACAGCAACATGGAGCGATTCTAACAGCAACATGGAGCGATTCTAACAGCAACATGGAGCGATTCTAACAGCAACATGGAGCGATTCTAACAGCAACATGGAGCGATTCTTACAGCAACATGGAGCGATTCTAACAGCAACATGGAGCGATTCTAACAGCAACATGGAGCGATTCTAACAGCAACATGGAGCGATTGTAACAGCAACATGGAGCGATTCTAACACCAACATGGAGCGATTCTAACAGCAACATGGAGCGATTCTAACAGCAACATGCAGCGATTCTAACAACAACATGGACCGATTCTAACAACAACATGGAGCGATTCTAACAGCAACATGGAGTGATTCTAACAGCAACATGGAGCGATTCTAACAACAACATGGAGCGATTCTAACAGCAACAACAACATGGATCGATTATAACAGCATCATGGAACGATTCTAACAGCAACATGGATCGATTCTAACATCAACATGGAGCGATTCTTACAGCAACATGGAGCGATTCTAACAGCAACATGGAGCGATTCTAACAGCAACATGGAGCGATTCTAACATCAAAATGGAGCGATTCTAACATCAACATGCAGCGATTCTAACAGCAACATGGAACGATTCTAACAGCAACATGGAGCGATTCTAACAGCAACATGGAGCGATTCTAACAGCAACATGGAGCGATTCTAACAGCAACATGGAGCGATTCCTCCAACAACATGGAGCCATTCCTCCAACAACATGGCGCCATTCCTGCAACAACATAGAGCCATTCCTCCAACAACGTGGAGCTATTCCTGCAACAACGTGGAGCTATTCCTCCAACAACGTGGAGCTATTCCTCCAACAACGTGGAGCTATTCCTCCAACAACGTGGAGCTATTCCTCCAACAACGTGGAGCTATTCCAGCTACAACATGGAGCTATTCCTCCAACAACATGGAGCGATTCCAGGAACAACATGGAGCGATTCTAACAACATGGAGCAACTCCAGCAACAACATGGAGCGATTTCAGCAACAACATGGAGCGATTCCAGGAAAAACATGGAGCGATTCCAGCAACGACGCCTGTGTCAGAACAACGAAGGACAGAAGTGCATGACGTCGCATGATCGGCTAGGTCCTGATTGGGACACGCCACGTATGGTAAGAAGTTTAGCGCTGATATGGCTCTAGTAGTCGGCTGGGCTATAAGCGGCATGAACTGAACTGAAGAAGCTGTGTTGGCCGAGCCGCCGTGGACTCAAGATCTGAAGTCTTTGATGTCTTGGGTTCAATCACAGCCTACAACACACACAAACACACACACATACACACACACACTCTCGCACGCGCGCACGCACCACACACACACACACACACACACACATATACACACACACTCGCTCGCGCGCACGCACGCACACGCACACACACACACACACTCGCGC
>JAPXFY010000020.1:61911582-61914082 GCA_030674185.1 Monoplex corrugatus
GGCAGAGAAACAATATGCAGGGACCCACGCTTTCGCACACAACCGACAGAGCCGGAAAATTCTGTGAAGGGTTGTTCTGTGCAGCGCCCCAATGAAGTTCAGGGGAGTTAAGGGCAGAAGAAGAAAGAAAGAAGATTGTAACACTGTTCAAATATCTCCTCAAAGTCCAGGTCTCACTGTTTACAGTAGACACGCAAGGAAATTGAATCATTTTCACACCAAAAGCCTCAGAAAGATTCTGAATATCCGATGGCAAGAGAAGATCCCTGATACAGAAGTACTAGAGAGAGCCAATCTCCCCTCCATCCACACTTTACTTCAAAAGAGTCAAGTTCGCTGGACTGGCCATGTGTACCGGATGTCTGACACCAGAATTCCGAAGCAACTCCTCTACGGGGAACTAGCGTCTGGCAAGAGAACAGTTGGAGGCCAGAGAAAACGGTTTAAAGACAGCTTGAAGGCATCGCTAAAGTCCCTCAACATAGACTGGGAGAATTGGGAAAACCTTGCCCTCGACCGTACAGTCTGGCGTAGAAGAATCAAAACCGGATGTACCACTTCAGAAGTGTCTCGTATCCAATCTGCACAAGAAAAACGAGCTGCACGGAAAGCTAGGGCTGCAAACCCTTCAACCACAGTAACCGACCATAGATGTCCAACCTGTGGACGTTACTTCTGTGCCCGGATCGGACTGATCAGTCACCTCCGGACACACTGACTCAAAGCAACTTCATGAAGCCGTGGTCATTGTCGACGACGACAGACGAACACCATCTCCTCAAAGTAAGTTCACTTTAAATTTCTCTCAAGAGGGAACAGGGACGAAAAGCTAAAAACAAAAACAAACAACACACACACACACACACACACACACACACACACACACACACACACACACACACTCACACACACACACATACTCACACACACACAAACACATACACACAAACACACACACACACACATACACACACACACACACACAAACACACACAAACACACCCGTCTAATATCACTTACAGCGAAAAGACGTTAAATCAAAGAACGAACACACGTACACACAATCACACAAACAAAGAAACAAACGAACAAACAAACAAGCAAACAAACAAAACAACAAACCAGCCAACAAACAAACACTTTCTCTCTTTTTCAATATTCTTATGTGACCTGTAGTAATCACCAAGAACCAGCTGCAAGACAATCACTCTAGGACGTAACGCTAACTATCTTTGAATAATAACAATAATAATAATAACAAAGCGTTTGGAACTCTGAAATCTGAAACTTGAGACAAAACAGACGACCTCTTCCAGTGTCTGGCCATGCGATGGCCAAAGTTTCAAAGTCCCTTTGTGGGGTAGGGGGTGGGGGTGGGGGTTGGATGTCAACAACAGGTGCATGCAGCTTGAGGTATAACACCCACATGTGAAACGTGCGATGTTGCTCGTGTGCACGAGGCGCCAACATGCTCGGCATTGACACCCGTATACGGCCAGATTAAATTAAGATCGTGCACGATGCAGTTTCATGTTTTTGCATCACAAAAATGCAGACACGCTCATTAGCAGACACAGACACAGGTACGCTTACGGAGGTATACACGTATGCATGCACACACGCGTGAACGTACGTGGACACGCGTTTACGTGCGACAAAGACACACTCATACACACATAGACACACGCAAGCGCACGCTCACGCGCCGTGCACACACACAGACACGCACACATGCACACACACACAGACAGACACAGAGACAAACACGTGCACTTATACATGTACATCAACGTGCGTGCATTCAGGCACTTACATGCATATCTACACACAATACACACGCACAGACACACATACACATAAGACACACACACACACTCAAAACACACAAAAACTCAAAACACACACACATACACACACACACACACACACACACACACACATGCACACACACAGACAATTATTGTCTAAAATCACCTAAGTGAATAGACATTAACCCAATGACCACCACACACACACATACACACACATTCATACACACACACACACACGCACGCGCACAACACACACGCACAGACACACATACACACACACAACACACACACACATACACACACACTTTTTCTCTCTCTGTCTCTCTATCTCTCTCTCTATGTGTGTCTCTCTCTCTCTCACACAAATACACACACACAATTTTTGTCTAAAATCATTTTAAGTGAATAGACATTAACCCAATAACCACCACCACACACCACACAAACACAAAACACACAACACACACACACCACACAACACACACACACACACACACACATCACACACACAACACACACACACATACACACACACATACACACACACACACACACACACAACACACACAACATACACACACACATACACACACAACACACACACAACACACACACACACACACACACACACCACACACACACACACACAACACACCCACAATACTCACACACACACACACTCACACACA
>JAPXFY010000020.1:61919082-61924082 GCA_030674185.1 Monoplex corrugatus
GTGCCCGCCGCAGAGCAGAGCGCCGCTGGCGCAAATCCAAACTCACTGTACACAGGCAACTTTTCCAAGCCTCTAAAACAAAAGTATCCACCCTCATTGCATCTGCTAAAACAAGCTATTTCCAAACCAAAATCCTGAATGCCTCTTCTTCAAAAGAACTCTTTACAACCATGAATCATCTCCTTGGCACACGAAAAGATTTACCTCTCCCAACAAAACATACAAATGAAGAACTCCCATCTGTATTCTCCAAGTATTTCACCACCAAAATACAAACTCTTCGTGACAGGCTTGACAGGACACCCTGTCAACCATGCCCACCTGACCCTTCCTTCTCTGGCACACCTCTTACTACTTTTACCCCAGTCTCACAAGAAGAAATTTTCAACACAATCAGATCCATGTCGTTCAAAACCTGCGAACTGGATCCTCTTCCAGGTTCTCTCTACTCTGACTGTCTCCCTACTCTCCTCCCATTCATCACTGACATCATAAACACTTCTTTTCAAACTGGAACTGTCCCAGATTCTTTCAAGTCTGCTATTGTTCAACCTCTCCTCAAAAAACACAATTTAGACCCAAATGAACTGAAAAATTACCGGCCTATCTCTAATCTCTCTTTCTTGTCAAAACTCCTTCAAAAAGTCGTCCTCAACCAGCTGAACTCTCACCTGTCTGCCAACAATCTCCTCAATCCTTTCCAGTCAGCCTACCGCCAGTGCCATAGCACTGAAACTGCCCTACTACACATTCTCAACAATCTCCTCCTTGCAACTGATATTGGCAAAGTCTCTCTCCTCACACTCCTTGATCTGTCTGCGGCCTTCGATACCATTGACCATGGTATTCTCCTTTCTAGACTTCATCATACTTTTGGCATCTCTGACATTGCTCTCTACTGGTTCACTTCATATTTATCAAACAGAAAACAAACTGTTCTCATCAATGACACTTACTCTCAACCTGCATACCTGACCTGTGGTGTTCCACAAGGATCTGTCCTTGGCCCTGTTCTTTTCACTCTTTATACCTCCCCCCTGTCCACCATCATCAACTCCCACTCTATGAAACACCACTTCTATGCTGATGACACCCAACTTCAAGACAGTGACTCACCTGATAATATACAGCGCCTGTTGACTCGCACCACTGAGTGTTACTCGGACATTAAGAACTGGATGACGTTCAACAAACTTCAGCTTAATGACGACAAGACAGAAGCTATCCTCATTGGCACCCGTCAGAAACTTTCTCAGCTGCCTCTCTTTCTCTCCCATTATGTAACACATCAGTCCCAATTTCTGATTCAGCTAAAAACCTTGGTGTCTGCATTGACTCTACCCTCTCCATGAACAACTTTGTTTCTCAAACTGCCAGATCTTGCTACTATCACCTCCATCGTATAAGCCTGATCAGGAAGTATCTCTCTGTCGAAACAACTGCAAAACTCGTTCTCTCCTTCATAATGTCTCGCATTGACTATTGCAATTCACTCCTGTCTGGTCTTCCTGCCTCCACCATTCACATCCTACAGCGCATTCAAAACAATGCTGTACGCCTTGTACTCAAAAAGAAAAAAGCTGACCACATATCTCCTCTCCTGGCACAACTTCACTGGCTCCCTGTATCAAAGCGCATACAGTACAAACTAGACACCATGTGCTACAAAAGCCTCAATAACGCAGCCCCCGATTACCTGTCAAGCCTACTTGAGATCTATCTTCCCTCACGTACCCTCCGCTCTGCCTCTGATCCTCTGACTTTTCGCTTTCCACGCACTAAGCTCAATATCTATGGTCCACGAGCCTTCTCTGTTTCTGGTCCACTCTCCTGGAACAAACTTCCTCTCTCAATCCGTCAGCAACCTACTTTTGTCTCCTTCAAGTCCGCTCTCAAAACTCACCTTTTCTCCTCTGCATAAAATCCTAACCTCACTCAACCCACCTCTGCAGCCTGTCTCCGCTCGGAGGGGAATCACTTTGTTATAATATATAATTGTATATGATATGCTCTCTATAATTGTCCATTGCTTTTATTCTTGCTTTTATTGCTTTTATTCTTTCTCCCCATTTATAGCCATGCGTGGGGTGTGTGTGTGTGTGTGTGTGTGTGTGTGTGTGTGTGTGTGTGCGCGTGTGTGTGTGTGCGTGCGTGTGTGCGTTCGTGCGTGCGTGTGTGTCTGTTTCAGCGCTTAGATTTGATTTTGTCGAGATTTTGCGCTATATAAATATTGTAATTATTATTATTATTATTGCAAGGATTCAAAGGCAGACAGACAGACAGACAGACAGACAGACAGAAAAAACACAAACAAACATACAAACAAACAAACAAACAAACAAACAGTTCAATACTCCTACCAACAAACAGACAGACAGACAAACAAACAAACAAACAAACAAACAAACAAACAAACAAACAAACAAACAAACAAACACAGTTCAATATTCCTACATACAAACAGACAGACAAACAAACAAACAAACAAACAAACAAACAAACAAACAAACACAGTTCAATACTCCTACCAACAAACAGACAGACAGACAAGCAAACAAACAAACAAACAAACAAACAAACAAACAAACACAGTTCAATACTCCTACCAACAAACGGACAGACAAGCAAACAAACAAACAAGCAAACAAACAAACAAACAAACAAACGAACAAACACAGTTCAATACTCCTACCAACAAACAGACAGACAGACAAGCAAATAAACAAACAAACAAACAAACAAACAAACAAACAAAAAAACAAACAAACGAACAAACAAACAAGCTCAATTCACTTCTCCTAACAACCATCCAACTAAGCAAGCAAGCAAGCATGCAAGCATGCAAGCAAGCAAGCAAACAAGCAAGCATGCAAGCAAGCAAGCAAGCAAGCAAGCAACCAACCAAAACTAACTCACCTGTAACTACCAACTACCGACGCAAATAATTGTGGTAATAGATGCTAAAACAGCTACAAACAACAACATACATACATACATACATACATACATACATAACATCATCCATCTATAATACATCACATATCATTTATACATACATACATACATACTTTATACATACATACATAACAATTACATACATAATACACTAGTACTACAATAACAATACATACATATACATCACACATACAACACAAATAACTACAACATATACATACATACATACATATACATACATACATACATACTACAACATACATACATACACACATACATACAACATACATACATACTCATCTACATACATACATACATCACACACATATACACACAACATACACACATACTTACATACCACACATATACATACATACATACATACAACATACACACAAACATACAACACATACATACATACACACATACATACATATACATACTACATACATACATACACACATACATACACACATACATAATACATACAAATCAACATACATACAACTACATACAATCATACATACACAACATAATACAATACATACAACATACATACAACAACATACACACATCTACATCATACACACTCATACATACATACATACAACAAACATACACACACATACATCATACACACAACTACATAATACATACATACATAAATACAAACACATACATACATACAACACTACATACATACAAATAATCATACAATCATACTACATACAATAATACAATACATACATAACATACACACATACATAATACACTACATACATATACATACAACAACTTAATACATACAACATCAAATCTAACACTAATACTCATACTACAAACATACACCATACATACACATACATACAACATAAAATAATACTACATACTACATACAACATACATACATACATACATATTACCATTACATACAAATACAACATACACAATACATACATACACAACATACATACAATACACAACATACACTCTCAACACACATACATACATAACACAACATACATACAACACATATATACAAATATATACAACTTATACATATAATACATACATACATACCACACATCTACAACATAATACACATACAATTACAAATCAAATACATACTACATACATACATCTACATACTAAATCAAATCTAATCAACATACATAACACATCATACAAATACAACATACTACATACACACATAATATTACATAAACATAATACAATAACACACATACATATCTCACAACATACAAATCAAACATACAATACATACACAAATCATCACATACACATCACAACACTACATACATCATACATACATACATACATACCTACACTCACATACATACATACAATCACACACTACATACACACATATACATACTATACATACACTACATACATAACATACATACATACACATTACATAACACATACATACAATACACACTACATACATAAACATACACACATACATACATCATACATACATACATACTACAATACATACATACATACATACATCACACATACATACATACACATACATACATACACACATACATACATACATACATACTACATACATACATACATACATAACATACACACATAACATACATACACATACATACATACATACACATACAACACATACATACATACATACATACATACACATACATACATACATAACATACATACAACACATAACATACATACATACATACAACTACATACTCATACATACATACAATACATACACACACATAATACATACTACATACATACATACACAATACATACATAATTACACACATACATACACATACACATACATACATACACACATAACCAATACATCACACACATAACACATACATACATACATACATACATACATACACATACATACATACATACACACATACATACATACATACATACATACATACACAACTAATACATAATACATACATACATACACACATACATACAACACATACATAACATACTAACATACATACATACAT
>JAPXFY010000020.1:61941582-61946582 GCA_030674185.1 Monoplex corrugatus
AATGATGAAAAGAACGATGACGACGATGACAACAACGATGATGATGATGATGATAATGATGATGACGATGACGACGACAACAACAGCAACGATATCAATAATTAGAATTAATTCTAAGCAAACTCACCATATATTTGACAATTTGGGGAAACAGAAAAAACAACAGTATATAAATGAAAAAAACTGGTAAGGCAAGTCTGCTAAATTCCTGCTTTTCTCCATCTTCTCACATGTTGTGGTTAAGAAACCCTCGTTGTAGCTATCAAAGCTGAAATAAATGAATGAATAGGAATGTAAAGAATGCTGAAGGAAATGTGAACAGCTGGCTGCTCTGGAAAATCCATCAGACATTCATTCGCTTGTGTGCCACGCACGTCCAGTCATTAATGACAGGAACGTTTGATAATGAAAACGAATATTGTATGATTCATTCAGGGGAAACAAGCTTGCCTCACCTTCCTTATTCACATTTCTAGTGATCCCCCCTCCCTCTCAGCCAAATAGAGTAACTTCCCTTCCCCCCCATTCAATATGGCAGAATAAAAGCTAAAACACGTTACTCAATCTTCCTGGTGCAGTGGTCATAGCAACAGGCCACCGACTTGAAGGTTGTGTGTTCGAATTCCATTTGTCCTGACAAAATCTTTGTGAAATATTTCGGCCCCAACTGGCGGCCCCTGCCCAGAGCTGAGTGTGGTATAGATTTATTCGGAAGACAGGGACCACGATCAAGTGTGTTGCTCGGTAAGTTTCTTACCAATGAGAGTTTTAGCAATCGATGTGTACATGTTTTGAAGTATTAACACCTGAATACCTCGAAATAATGTTGAGACAAAACAGGAACTGGATTTTTAAAATATATTTTAAAAAAAATTGGATCATCGCATCTAGGGAGATTTCCTTTGTGCTCAATCCCCCCACCACCCCCTCCTTTTTATTTTTATTTTTTGTTTTGTTCCATTTTCTACGCCACCTTAATGGTTACAGAAACTTGCGCAGTTACAATGGTATGATGATGAGGATAAAGAAGAGGACGATAATCATGCCGTTATTGAGTTTCATCTAGGACTGAAACTGTGTGGCAGGGCTGTACTCTACGCATGCTATCATAAGATATTCTGGCGTCAACCAGGCCCGAGAGATACGGACAGCTGCGGTGTTGATCAGACGATATGAGCAACACCCTCAATGATGCATCCATTGAGTGGATAAGGCTCGACTGTGTGGTCTGTCTTCCCTTTGATTAGGTCATGGACTGAAGATCTGATGTCTCGTGTTCAATCCCGGTCCGTCTTTTTATTTAAAAAATTTTTTTTTAAATGGCCTGTTCATTATTCATCTCAATGTTTCTATCTTTCTGGTGGTGTAAGCTTAGTATTTCATAGATCCTTTTCCCCCACCCCTCCCCTTCCCATTTCAAAACTTTACCAGCATGAAGGGTTTTGCACAAGCTCAGGAAGTTTGCCAGATTAATGCTGGCAGATTTGGATCGTGTGTGTATGAAAATTGTCAGAGTGCGAGGAATACTCTTGAATAAACTCCAATTAATAAACAAAATTCCGCTTTCTTACCGATGAAAAACTTACCACAGAAGCAACATTGTCGAGCGTTGTATTCTCCGGAGCCCAATGGGACAGCGAGGCAATTATATCACAGAGTGTGAAAAAGCTAGTTGTCTGTCTCCTGCGTCTATGATCATATCATCGCTCCCCCTCTTGTCTAGAGCTCTGCACCAGGTTGCCACAACCAGAAGAGCAGTTCTGCAGTGGATTCCAGCCCACTGCGGAGTCTCTGGGAATGAGCGAGCTGATATCCTTGCTAAGGAGGGAGCCAGAGAAGAACAACCTAACAACAGCGTCAGCTACAATGAGAAGAGGGGCATCATCAGGGCGCTTTCCATGCCGAGACGACACAGGGATGACTACCACCTGTTGTCTAGAGAGCAGCAAGTTGCCCTGGTGAGGTTGTGCACTGGTCACAATAGGCTGAACAGCCACATGTACCGCAAACTGAAGCTGGCGCCCTCCCCAACCTGTCCCTGCGGTCAAGAAGACCAAACCACGGAGCATATACTCCAAAGATGTCCCCTTCACCAGGTGGCAAGACAGGACGTGTGGCCGACAGACATTGCGCTGACAACCAAACTCCATGGCTGCAGACAGGAGCTGGAGAAGACGGCTGCATTCATCGCCCGGACTCAGATGATTGTGTAGCAGCGTACGCCAAGAAGAAGAAGAAGATGATCATATCACAGAGTGTGACAGGGCTAGTTATCTGTTTTCCTATCTATGTCTATGATCATATATCACAGAGTGTGACAGAGCTAGTTATCTGTTTTCCTATCTATGTCTATGATCATATCACAGAGTGTGACAGGGCTAGTTATCTGTTTTCCTATCTATGTCTATGATCATATATCACAGAGTGTGACAGAGCTAGATGCCTGTTTTCCTATCCATGTCTATGATCATATCACAGAGTGTGACAAAGCTAGTTATCTGTTTTCCTATCCATGTCTATGATCATATCACAGAGTGTGACAGAGCTAGTTATCTGTTTTCCTATCCATGTCTATGATCATATCACAGAGTGTGACAGAGCTAGTTATCTGTTTTCCTATCCATGTCTATGATCATATCACAGAGTGTGACAGAGCTAGTTATCTGTTTTCCTATCCATGTCTATGATCATATCACAGAGTGTGACAGAGCTAGTTATCTGTTTTCCTATCTATGTCTATGATCATATCACAGAGTGTGACAGAGCTAGTTATCTGTTTTCCTATCCATGTCTATGATCATATCACAGAGTGTGACAGAGCTAGTTATCTGTTTTCCTATCTATGTCTATGATCATATCACAGAGTGTGACAGAGCTAGTTATCTGTTTTCCTATCTATGTCTATGATCATATCACAGAGTGTGACAGAGCTAGATGCCTGTCTCCCTGTCTATGTCTATGATCTCGTCACAGAATGTGACAGAGCGAGTTGCCTTTCTCTTTGTCCATGTCTGTGATCATGACAGTCTTCCTATGAATGGCTGTGATCGTATCAGAGAGTGTTACACAGCTAGTTCCATTCTTCCTATCAATGTCTGTGATCATATCACAGAGTGAGAGATCTAGTTGCCTGTCTCCCTGTCCATGCATATGCCATAACCTACCTTATTCCTAGGCATAACTATTCCCCTTTCCATTCTTCCTATCAATGTCTGTAATCATATCACAGAGTGAGAGATAGTTGCCTGACTCCCTGTCCATGCCTATGCCATAATCTACCCTAACCCTAGGGAATATCATCATCATCATGTCGAGCTTGCTCGGCTATCCATGACACGTTTCTTCCATCCTTCTCTGTCAGACATTGCAGTAGGTAGTTCATCATACTGACAGCCCGTATCATCCATCAGTTGGTCGATGAAGGTCTTCTTTGGACGTCCTGGTCTTTGTTTGCTAGGGTTGGGTCTCCATAGTAGAACATCCCCCACCAGTTCTTCTTTGCTTCGCCAGCAGTGTCCCGTGAAGCGCGGTCTTTGTTGACGTATTGATTTACTGATTGGTGGGATCTTACCATACAACTCTTTGTTAGTTGGATGTTCTCTCCAGGATTTGTTCAGGGCTGCACGCAGCATTCTTGTATACGCTCCATCAATCTTCTTCTCCAAGGTTGTTGTAAGGGTCCAAGAGATTAAGCCATATGTAAGAACGGACTCCACCTCTGCTCGGAAGAAGTTCCTTTTCAGGTTGTCTGGCAGATTGGATTTCCAGATTTTGTCCAGTTGATATAGAGCACCCCAGGCATTTCCGAGTCTGGTGTTGACGTCTTGTTCTGTGGAGTCAATGTAGCTGCCCAGGTATTTAAAGTCTTGAACTTGTTTGATTGTATCTCCACTGAGACTTCTCATGCCTTCTGATGCATCTTGGTTCAGACAGATGAACTCTGTTTTGTTCGCATTGAGGTGGAGCCCGATCTCCATTGCTATTCTTTCGACACTGTGAAGGAGAGATGTTGCATCCTTTAGAAGGGAATAACTATTCTCCAAAGAATAAAATTTCCATAACAATTAACCTTAAGGAGTTCAGAACCACTCGCTCATGAAGTCTGTCAGAACAGCTTCACAACTACTTATCTGAATGAGATTATAAACATTTCACGACACTCCAAAATAGAAACAGAGTATGATTCAGATGACAAAATTAAGCCTGCAATTAGCGGATAACGCAGAGACATTTGTTTCCCACAGAATATACAATCAACACACACACACACACACACACACACTCACACACACACTCACACACGCACACACACAAATCAACACACACACATACAATCAACATATACACGCACACACACACACACACACACACACACACATACACACACCCACACATACACATAACACACACAACAACACAACATACACACACACACACACACACACACACACACAACACACACACACACACAACACACACAACACACACACACAATCAACACACACACACACAACACACCACACACACAACACACACAAACACACACACACACACATCAACACACATACACAAACACACACACCACACACATAAACACAATCAAACACACATACACAAACACACACACACACACACACACAACACACACACACACACACACACACACACACACACAGAGACACACAACACACACAACACACACAACACACACACAAACACACACAATCAACACACACACAACACAACACACACACACAATCAACACACACATACACACACACACAATCAACACACACACACACAAAATCAACACACACACACACACAAAATCAACACACACAACACACACAAACACACACAAACACACACACACACACAACACACACACACACACACACACACACACACACACACACACACACACACAATCAACACACACACACACACACACAAACACACACACACACAATCAACACACACACACACACACACACACACAC
>JAPXFY010000020.1:61959082-61961582 GCA_030674185.1 Monoplex corrugatus
GTATGTCTGTCTGTCTCTCCCCCCCCCCCCCCTTCTCTCTCTCTCTCTCTCAGAGGACGGGCAATTTTTCGAGGCAGCATTCTATAGCAATATCGCCATCAATTCCGCACGCCGGCTAAAAAACTGTAGCCTGAGGCGCAAGAAGAAACGCCAGGGATGGAAATAATTTCAGCCGGAGCCAGAAGCGAAAAGAGGAAAAGCACAGGGGGAAAGAACAATGAGACCTTTAATAGGCTTTAGCAGCGCGGCTCCAGCCAAGCGGGGTAACTCTTCCCTACAGGCACACAGGCCGCGCGGCATGCTTGAAAGGACAGAAACAAAATATTTTAATTAGGGTAAAAGGAATCGTTTGCAAGAAACGGTGTTGTTTTCAACGCCAAGGTGCTTCGACCATTGAAACCTGTTTTTCCAAGCTGTCTTTGCATTCTGTGCTCTTCCTCTCTCTCTCCCTCCAAGCCTCCCTCTCTCTCCCTCCCTCCCCCTCTCCTTTCCTTCTAGTTGTATTTTTCGCCATTATTCAATTAAGGAAGACGCTTTCGATTTGTCGTTGGAAGCCTGGGTGGTGATTTATTGTTTGCCTTTTATGTTAGCCCCTCCGCAGTTTTTTTGGACATTTTGTAGATCTTCAATTTGGATTTCAGATACACACGAAAATCTGTTGTCGTTGACGAGAATCTTAATTCGGTTGTTTTATACGTTTCTGAAAATGAAAACAGAGTGCCTGAAATGATCAACAACTTAGTTTAACACACGCGTACGTAAATACACACACCCGCACACGCACCTATACACGCGCGCGGGCACATACACACACGTACTCACGCACATACTCATACATGCACACAATTATACTCACAAATGAAAACGAGCGCCTGTTATAATAAAAAAAAATGTAGTTCAACACACATATACGCACACACACGCACACACGCACACAATACACACACACACACGCACACACACACACACACACACACACACAGAAAAACACACACAAACACACACAGACACAGAATCACACACACACACACAAACATACACAGACACACACACATACACACACCAGTGCGCGCGTGCGCACTCGTTCGCACGCACACACGCACACACACACAACACCGTCTAATATCACTTATAGTGAAAAGACGTTAAATCAAGGAACGAACGAACACACACACACACACACACACACACATACACACACACACACACACACACACACACACACACACACACACACACACACACACACACACACACATACTCTCTCTCTCTCTCTTTCTTTGTCTGTCTGTCTTGTCTGTCTCTGTCTCTCTGCCTTTCTCTTTTACTCACTCTCTCACAGTTAAGATAAAAACAAGCAAGCAAACAAACAAACAAACAAACAACAAACTAAAGAAAAAAACCAACAAAAGCGAACAAAAAACAAAACAAAACAAAACAAAAATAGCAAACAACAAACAACAACAACAAAAACAACAACAACAAAAACCAAACGAAAAAAGAAACACAAAAAAAAGGAACGTCTCTAGACACTCAGTCGTCTTTTCGTTTCTCGATTCTTCACATGCAAACAGTATGGTGTTCTGTGCCATGGTATCCTCTTGTTCAAGCTCTGTCTGTTGACTCTCTCTGTGTCACACATACCTCAACACTGGCTGGAAGGCGGGGAAGCTCTGATAAAGGAGACTTCGTTTTTATTATCTTGACAGACAATGGGGGCTATGTGTAGTACTGATTGGGGGGTGGGTGTGCGAGGACAGGGGGTGGGGTGGGGGCTTTCTGTGATGTGACATAAGTTTATACCTAATGGCTGGCTGTGTGCATATTCAGTCCCCCTTCCATCCTCCCCCCCCCCTCCTCTTTTTTTTTCTCTTTCTTTCTCTTTATCTTTTTTTCTTCTGTTTTTTGAAGATAAGATTCACAGATACACATGAAATTACAATGTAGCCATGACTGATTCAACGACTGACCGATACAAATACTAGTATAACATACAAAACCCACACGCTAGGCAGGACCTCAAGACCTAGCCAGCTTATGGGTTCATTTGCTGGCTTAAGGCTCGTGCCACGATCATTTTTGGATCTTCTCCATGACACGGCATATGTGACGCTTATGTATATGAATTCTTTCCTAGCACATCCGCACCCTCGTAGTGCTGCTTATTAACTTATTAACATGAGGAATTCATTCCGAGCGCGGAAACGTCATCTTGAGAAACT
Organism: Monoplex corrugatus; assembly: GCA_030674185.1. Lineage (NCBI taxonomy): Eukaryota > Metazoa > Mollusca > Gastropoda > Littorinimorpha > Ranellidae > Monoplex > Monoplex corrugatus. Next base: position 61,961,305 of record JAPXFY010000020.1, read on the forward strand.
GAAACTGAAACTGAAACTGAAACTGGATGCAACATGAAAGCTGGCCCGTTCTTTTTTTTTTTTTTTTTTTTTTGCCCACCTTAAAATCTCCAATCATTCTGGTGGTGTCAGGGCGAAGAGTGACGGAATGGTTCAGACGTTCACCTGCCAATAACAAAACTCGAGGTTCCAGGGTTCGTTCCCTTTTGAGGCCTCGACTTTTCTTCTCAGTTTGACCGGAAAATCGAACTGAACGTCTGGTCCTTCGGAAGGGGACGTGAAAGGAATCGGATCCGTGT
>JAPXFY010000020.1:61987922-61990422 GCA_030674185.1 Monoplex corrugatus
TATTTATGAGACGGGAGAGAGAGAGCGATGACGCTAGGAGGTCGGTGAAGGTAAGGCTGGTGTGTGAGTGAGTGGTGTGTGTGTGTGTGTGTGTGTGTGTTCATATGTGCGTGCCTATTTGTGACAGAGAAAGAGAGACAGAGACAGAGAGACAGAGACAGAGTAAGAGAAGAGAGAGAGAGAGAGAGTGAGACAGACAGACAGACAGACAAATTGAGAGACAGAGACAGAGGGACAGAAAGAGAGAGAAACTGAGACAGAGAGATAGAGACAGGAACAGAGAGAGAGAGAGGAGAGACAGAGACAGAGACAGAGAAACAGAGAGACAGAGAGACAGACAGAGACAGAGATACAGAGAGAGACAGAGAGAGACAGAGAGAGACAGAGAGAGACAAAGAGAGAGAAACAGAGAAAGATTGAGAGAAACAGAGACAGAGGGAGAGAGAGACAGAGACAGAAACAGAGAGAGAGACAGAAACAGAGAGACAGAGACAGACAGACAGAGACAGAAAGAGACGAGAGAGACAGAGAGAGACAGAGACAGAGACAGATACAGAGAGACAGAGAGAGAGAGAGAAAGAAAGAGAGACAAAGAGAGAGAAAGAAAGAGAGGGATAGAGAGAGAGAGAGACAAACAGCAAAACAGAGAGAGAGAGATAGACAGACAGACAGACAGAAAGTGACAGAGACAGACAGACTGAAAGACACAGAGCCAAAGAGAGACAGACAGACTGAAAGACACAAAGACACACAGACACACAGACACAGAGAGACAGTGCATGCACCTATATTGACGTATGTAGGGAACACAATTACATAGCAGACCGAGTCTAGACCTCTAAACCCATGTGGTCTGAACGAACCGTCCAGTGACGTCATAAACGATATCTTGTTTCACAAGTGAGTTAGCCGTCGTTCTCTATCAACTACTACCAACTTGAAGCCTGACTATATATCTTATATAATCATATAAATTGTGTTTAGGGTTATACTTTATCAGATGTACTGTAGAACTAGCAAACAATAACAGTAGGGCAATAGTTGTACTGAACGCAATCAGTGGCTGTGTTTTCATAGTAGTCTGGTGGGAAATGTTCCAATACACTGTTTCCCAAAGCGCCTGTGTTACAAATATGATGTCTGCAAGCGCTAACGGTTGATTCTTATATCGAAAATACGTTTAAGGGAAAGCAAACAAGAGAGAGAGAGAGAGAGAGAGAGAGAGAGAGAGAGAGAGAGACAGAGACAGAGACAGAGAGAGACAGAGGCAGAGGCATTACACAGAGACAGAGAGACAGACAGAGACAGACTTAGAGAAAGACAGACAGAAAGAGAGAAAGAAAGAGAGGGAGAATGACAAAAACAGGGACAGAGTGGGAAAGAGAACAGAGACAGACAGAAGAGGAGAGAGAGAGAGAGACAGAGACAGAGACAGAGACAGACAGAGAGAGTGAGACAGAGAGAGAGAGACAGAGAGAGTGAGACAGAGAGAGAGACAGAGACAGAGAGACAGAGACATAAACAGAGAGAAACAGAGAGACAGAAAGACAGAGAGACAGAAAGACAGAAAGAGACAATGACAGAGAGAGGGCGAGAGAGAGAGAGAGAGAGAGGAAGAATGAGTAACAGAGAGAGAGAGAGACAGAGAAAGAGACATAGACAGGGACACAGAAAGAGAGAGAGAGAGAGAGAGAGAGAGAGAGAGAGATAGACAGAGAAAGAGAGAGTCAGGGAGAAAGGGAGAGAAAGAGAACAGAGAGAGAGGGGACAGAGAAAGAGAGAGAAAGAAAGAGAAGAAGAGAGAGAGACAAAGAGACAGAGATACAGAGAGTAAGAGAGAAAAAGAGAGAGAGAGAGAGACAGAGAGACAGACAGACAGAAAGAGACAGAGAGAGACAGAAAGACACAGAGACAAAGAGAGACAGACAGACTGAAAGACACAAAGACACACAGACACAGAGAGACAGTGCATGCGCCTGTGTTGATGTATGTAGGGAACACAATTACATAGTAGACCCGTGTCTAGACCTCTAAACCCATGTGGTCTCAACGAACCGTCCAGTGTAGACATAAACGATATCTTGTTTCACAAGTGAGTTAGCCGTCGTTCTCTATCAACTACTACCAACTTGAAGCCTGACTATATATCTTATATAATCACATAAATTGTGTTTAGGGTAATACTTCATCAGATGTACTGTAGAACTGGCAAACAATGACAGTAGGGCAATAGTTGTACTGAATGCAATCAGTGGTTGTGTTTTCATAGTAGTCTGGTGGGAAATGCTCCAATACACAGTTTCCCAAAGCGCCCATGTTAGAAATATGATGTCCCCAATCATTAAAGGTTGATTCTTATATCAAAAATACGTTTAAGGGAAAGCGAACAAGAGAGAGAGAGGGAGAGGGGGGAGAGAGTGAGAGAGAGAGAGACAGAGAGAGACAGAGAGAGACAGAGACTGAGAGACAGAAAGAGACTGAGAGACAGACACACAGACAG
>JAPXFY010000020.1:61995422-61997922 GCA_030674185.1 Monoplex corrugatus
AGAGAGAGAGAGAGAGAGAGAGAGAGAGAGACAGAGACAGACAGAGACAGACAGAGACAGACAGAGACAGAGACAGAGAAACAGAGAGAGAGAGACAGAGAGAGAGTGAGAGACACAAAGACAGTGAGAAACTGGACACAGAGAGAGAGAGAGAGAGAGAGAGAGAGAGCAAGAGGAGACAGAGACAAACAGAGCCAGAGAGACAGAGACAGAGAAACAAAGAGAAACAGAGACAGAGAAAGACAGAGACAAAATAATAGAGAAAGAGAGACAGAAATAGATAGATAGATAGATAGATAGATAGATAGACAGACAGACAGATAGATAGATAGATAGATAGATAGATAGATAGAGAGAAGAGAGAGAGAGAGAGAGAGAGAGAGAGAGAGAGAGAGAGAGAGAGAGAGAGAAGAATTGCGAAGAAGAGGAGGAAGAAGAAGAATTGCGAAAAAGAAGAAGAAGAATTGCGAAAGAAGAAGAAGAAGAAGAAGAAGAAGAAGAAGAAGAAGAAGAAGAAGAAGAAGAAGAAGAAGAAGAGACGCACACACATACACGTACACTCACACACAGACAGACACACACTGACACACACACACACAGACACAACAACACACACACACACACACACACACACACACACACACACACAGACCGGCCAACCAAACAAGACTCACAGATGCGAAGAGACTGGAAATGAAAGCAGTTGTCATTACATGGATAATCATTGTTTTTATTGCACCGATGGCTTGTTAAGGTGGAGCGATACGTCAAACAGGAAACAAAAAATTCACAGCATATTATGAAAAGAAAGAGAGACGATTGCTGTATACAACTGTTCTGAAAAAAAAAATAAATAAAAGAAAGAAAAAAAAATACCCCTATTGTTAGAAACACTAACAAGCGAAAATGATTGACTGGAAACAAGATGGTCATGCCATACAATTTTGTTCTTCTTTTCTAACAGTGTTGATGCCGGCCTCAGTAGCTCAGTTGTTTGAGCGTCAGATTCACATGCTAATGGTTGTGGGTTCGATCCACGGCGTGAGCTACATTAACCCTTTGACTCTGGCACCCTGTCCACCAGCATCCTTCATTGTCAACCATGCAAGCAAAGCAAAAACTTAACCCTTTGATTCCCACACCTTATCCACCTATGCGGAAAGAAGATGACACATTTGTGTCTACGTGGAAAGAAGATAATACATAGTCATATTCGAAAATGCGTTCGGGTAAAACGACATATTCCTACACTATCTACGAAGACGGTTTCTGACATATTTGCCTCACCAACACATGAATTTTTTTCTTAGCTTGTCAAAAAGTCCTATAGCGAATTATCTCTAACACGCCGTTATTTAATTTTTTTTTAACCCGTTCACTGTTTGTGGTTAGCCAATACTACTGTTTAAATGGTTAATTATGGTAACGTCATTTGTTAGTTTTTCCTTCCCGTCCTCAGTAGAGTTGTTTTCTGTGTGTTTTTATTTCTGAAGATTGACTATTTTCAAGTATCCTCTTCACTCCTCATCTATCCCCACATTGTTGTTGTTGTTTTTGTTTAAAATCACTTTAGTGAATAGACATTAAATCAAAGACCATCACCACCTTATCCACCAGCATCCTGCATTGTCAACCATACTAGCAAAGCAAAAAGTTAACCCTTTGACTCCCGTGCCCTGGCCATCGGTATCTTGTACTGTCAACCATGCTATCAAAACAAGAACATAATCCTTTTGATTCCCTCACCCCATCCACCACCAGTTTTTTGTTGTTGCTGGAATTATGTTCAGCTTTCCTTCCTGCAGGAAGCTGGTGGATAGGGTGAGAGAGCAAATGCAAGAAGCTGGTGGATAGGGTGAGAGAGCAAATGCAGGAAGCTGGTGGATAGGGTGAGGGAGCAAATGCAGGAAGCTGGTGGATACGGTGAGGGAGCAAATACAGGAAGCTGGTGGATAGGGTGAGGGAGCAAATACAGGAAGCTGGTGGATAGGGTGAGGGAGCAAATACAGGAAGCTGGTGGATAGGGTGAGGGAGCAAATGCAGGAAGCTGGTGGATAGGGTGAGGGAGCAAATACAGGAAGCTGGTGGATAGGGTGAGGGAGCAAATGCAGGAAGCTGATGGATAGGGTGAGGGAGCAAATGCAGGAAGCTGATGGATAGGGTGAGGGAATCAAAGGGTTATATTTTTGCAGTTGGTGGATAGGGTACAGGGGTCATAGGGTTAAAACTGGCTTCCTTACTGCCCATCTTAACATTAAACGTTTTTCTGCTGGTTTCGGTATAAGATTAGATAAGTTTCTCCCTTCCCTCACTTCCCTAAGATGGTTATACCTGTCGGTCATATCATCTGAGGTAGGTGCTGACTGAAATTGAAGGAAATTCAATAGATTTCTATTCTCCCTTTGTTTAACACCTGCCCTTTCTGCTTTTAAATCCAGTTTAAAAACCCACCTCTTTCAGCGACAATGATTTCCACAACTACCTCTTTCTCTCAGTTTGT
>JAPXFY010000020.1:62015422-62020422 GCA_030674185.1 Monoplex corrugatus
CTCTCTCTCTTTCTCTCTCTCTCTCTCTCCATCTTTCTCTCTCTCTCTCCATCTTTCTCTCTCTCTCTCTCCATCTTTCTTTTTTTTTTAAATTGGCCGAGCTGTCTTCTCACTGTTTTGTTGTCCTTCTCTTCTTCACTTGTTCTCCCAATGTCTCTCATCACCCCCACTCCACCCCTCTCAGAACACAGACACATTTTTGACTGATCATGTTTTCTGTTCTTTCCAGTTTCTCGGGTTTCAAGGCCTGGTGACAGGAGATCCAATTCAGTGTGGACCTGAGGGGGTGGGTGAGGTGGGGTGGGGGGTGGAGAGGGTAGTGATGGTGGTGGTGGTGGTGGGTACGTGGGTTGTTAACTCCTCCTGGCTGACTGCAGGACCACACAGCAACGGAAGGAATAAGCTTTCCTGGAGATCGTCTGGAACCTCATGTCTTTGACACCTTGGGTCCCCGCCCATACCTCTTTTATCATGCTTCGTTGTTGTTGTGTTGTGTTGTGTTGTGTTGTTGTTTCTTTTTCCTTTTATGTCTTGTAGCTGTTCATTTGTGATGATTGAATAGAAATAATCTCTGTCTGATGTGTGCGTCCTATCAGTTCTCTCAATGATCACTGGATTAGATGCTGCTGCTGCTGATGATGATGATGATGACGACGACGACGACGACGACGATGATGATGATAATAATGATGATGATGATGATTATGAAATAAGTTTGTCGTTAGTGTCGCTGTGGTGTAGTGCTCAGCGCAGAGGACTGCCAGGTGGAAGATTCTGGGTTCGAATCCCCATCTTTCCCTTCAAAAATCGTGTGTGGAATTTTTCGGGCTCCAGCAGGCTTATACCCAGACATGATTAGGCCATGGGCGCAGTCGAGTCTCATGCATCCACTTGGTGAATGCGTCATTAAAGTTGATGCTCAAATCTTCTGACCAATGTTGCAGTGTCTGCATATCCTGGACCTGGTTCGTGCCAGGACATATTAATTGAAGACAGTACATGTAGGCTTAGCGCAGAGCCCTATCCCACGGTCTCAATCCTAGATGCATCATATATTCCTCATCGTCATTATCATCATTGCATTGTATAAACGTTTCAACTTCTGTGGCCATTAAGGTGGCGTAGAATATCGGGGGGGGGGGGGGGGGGGGGGGGAGGGAGGAGAACAAAACTGGTGAGCATGAAGGAAATTTCTGTTAATGTGATGATCCTTAAGGAAAGAAACAAACAAAGAAACAAAAAAGGAAATGAAAGAAAGAAAGAAAGACAGACAGAAAGACAGACAGAAATAAAGAAAGAAAGAAAAAAGAAAGAAAGAAAGAAAAAAGAACGAAAAAAGGAAAAGAGAAAGAAAGAAAGAAAGACAGACATACTTAGAGACAATACGAAAGAAAGAAAGAAAGACAGACAGAAAGACAGACAGAAATAAAGAAAGAAAGAAAAAAGAAAGAAAGAAAGAAAAAAGATCGAAAAAAGGAAAAGAGAAAAAGAAAGAAAGAAAGACAGACATACTTAGAGACAATACGAAAGAAAGAAAGAAGGAAAAAGAAAGAAAAAAGGAAAAGAGAAAGAAAGAAAGACAGACATACTTAGAGACAAAACGAAAGAAAGAAAGAAGGAAAAAGAAAGAAAAAAGGAAAAGAGAAAGAAAGAAAGAAAGACAGATGACAGACATATTTAGAGACAAAACGAAAGAAAGAAAGAAGGAAAAAGAAAGAAAAAAAGGAAAAAGAGAAAGAAAGAAAGAAAGACAGACATACTTAGAGACAAAAAGAAGAAGAAAGAAAGAAAGAAAGAAAGAAAGAAAGAACGGTCGAACATGAACCCTTTATAACCAACATTGTCTCCTAACCAACTGAACAGCCAAGCCAGAAAAAAAAAAAAAAAAAAAGATTCTGACGTTAAGCCTGATGTCCAACTGTCTTCTCTCGTCCAACCTTCCCTCCTTCCCCCAACTATATCCCTCTCTCCTTTCCTCCCACATCTCAGCTCAGAATCCCCACCCACTCCCAAGACACCCACGCCCCTCTCCTTCTTTTTTTTCTTCTTTTTTTTTCCGTACGTGCAGAACTGGTGTCCAATTTGCCAGGCTGAAGCCAGAGGTGGGCTTCAAATTGCGCACCGGGTCTCTATCCAATTTCCACTATGTGGAGCAAGAGCTCTCGTCCACAACTGGATTATTGACTGCAATAGAATTTCCCTGTTTTCTTTGACTGTGCCTCGTGTTGTTCTTTTGTTTTATTGCTTTCCGTGTGTGTGTCTGTCTGTGTGTCTGTCTGTCTGTTTGTTGGCATGTCCGTCAGTTTGTCTGTCTGTGTGTGAGTCTGTCTAAGTCTGTGTCCATGTCTGTTTCTCTGTTGTTGTCTATGTTTCTCTGTCTGCCTGTCTGCCTGACTGTCTGTCTATCTATCTCTGTGACTATCTGCCTGTCTGTCTTTTCTTCTAGTTCTTTCTCTTGGTGTTGTGTGTCTGCGTGTTTGTGTGTGGGGGTGAAGGGTGGGTAAGGGCGAGCTGTATGCTGCGTGTGAATTCGAGCTTAAAACTGTTGTTGTTGTTACTGTTGTGTGTGTGTGTTTGTGTGTTTGTGTGTGAGTGTGTGAATGTGTGTGTGTATGTGTGTGTGTGTGTGTGTGTTTGTGTATGTATGTGTTATGAGTGTGTGTGTGTGTGTTTGTGTGTGTATGTATGTGTTATGAGTGTGTGTATGTGTTTGTGTTTGTGTGTGTGTGTTTGTGTGTTGTGTGTGTGTGTGTGTGTGTGCGTGTGTAAGTTTTCTGTGTATGTGTATGTGTGTGCGTTTGGGTGCATAAATTAAAAGCATGCACGCATACCAGGTGAAATTGTATTTCTCTCTCTCTCCTTCCTCTCTCTCTCTTTCTCTCTCTCTCTCTCTCCATCTTTCTCTCTCTCTCTCTCCATCTTTCTTTTCTTTTAAATTGGCCGAGCTGTCTTCTCACTGTTTTGTTGTCCTTCTCTTCTTCACTTGTTCTCCCAATGTCTCTCATCACCCCCACTCCACCCCTCTCAGAACACAGACACATTTTTGACTGATCATGTTTTCTGTTCTTTCCAGTTTCTCGGGTTTTAAGGCCTGGTGACAGGAGATCCAATTCAGTGTGGACCTGAGGGTGGGGGTGACGGGGGTGGGGGGTGAGTGGGGGTGGAGAGGGTAGTGATGGTGGTGGTGGTGGTGGGTACGTGGGTTGTTAACTCCTCCTGGTTGAACGCAGGACCACACAGCAATGGAAGGAATAAGCTTTCCTGGAGATCGTCTGGAACCCCATGTCTTTGACACTTTGGGTCCCCGCCCATACCTCTTTTATCATGCTTCGTTGTGTTGTGTTCTGTTGCGTTGTGTTGTTGTTTCTTTTTCCTTTTATGTCTTGTAGCTGTTCATTTGTGATGATTAAATAGAAATAATCTCTGTCCGATGTGTGCGACCTATCAGTTCTCTCAATGATCACTGGATTAGCTGCTGCTGCTGCTGCTGATGATGATGATGATGATGACGATGATGATGATGATAATGATGATGATGATGATGATAATTATGAAATAATTTTGTCGTTAGTGTCGCTGTGGTATAGTGCTCAGCGCAGAGGACTTCCAGGTGGAAGGTTCTGGGTTCGAATCCCCATCTTTCCCTTCAAAAATCGTGTGTGGAATTTTTCGGGTCCAGCAGGCTTGTACCCAGACATGATTAGGCTATGGGCGCAGTCGAGTCTCATGCATCCACTTGGTGAATGCGTCATTAAAGTTGATGCTCAAATCTTCTGACCAATGTTGCAGTGTCTGCATATACTGGACCTGGTTCGTGCCAGGACATATTAAGACAGTACAATGTAGGCTTAGCGCAGAGCCCTATCACACGGTCTCAATCCTGGATGCATCATATGATTATCATCCTCATCATCATTATCATCATCGCATTGTATAAACGTTTCAACTTCTGTGGCCATTAAGGTGGCGTAGAATATCGGGGGGGGGGGGGGGGGGGGGAGGGGGGAGAACAAAACTGATGAACATGAAGGAAATTTCTGTTAATGTGATGATCCTTAAGAAAAGAAAAAGAAAAGAAAAGAAAGAAAGAAAGAAAACACAGAGAAAAAGAAAACAAAATAAAAGAAAGAACAAAAAGAAAGAACAAAGAGAAAAGAAAAGAAAAGAAAGAAAGAAAGAAAGAAAGAGAACTGGAAAGAAAGAAAACATAACAAAGAAAAAAGGACAGAAAAAAAAAGAAAGAGAAAAGGAAAGAAACAAACAAAGAAACAAAAAGGAAAAAGAAAGAAAGAAAAAAGAAATAAAGAAAGAAACAAAGAAAGAAAGAAAGAAAGAAAAAGAAAGAAAAAAGGAAAAGAGAAAGAAAGAAAGAAAGACAGAAAGACAGACATACTTAGAGACAAAACGAAAGAAAGAAAGAAGGAAAAAGAAAGAAAAAAGAGAAAGAAAGAAAGAAAGAAAGAAAGGCAGAAAGACAGACAGACTTAGAGACAAAACGAAAGAAAGAAAGATGAAAAAAAAAGAAAAAAAGAGAAAGAAAGAAAGAAAGACATACTTAGAGACAAAACGAAAGAAAGAAAAGGAAAAAAAAAAGAAAGAAAGAAAGAAAGAAAGACGGTTGAACATGAACCCTTTATAACCAACATTGTCTCCTTAACCAACTGAACAGCCAAGCCAGAAAAAAAAAAAAAAAAAAGATTCTGACGTTAAGCCTGATGTCCAACTGTCTTCTCTCGTCCAACCTTCCCTCCCCCCCCCCCCAACTATATCCCTCTCTCCTTTCCTCCCACACCTCAGCTCAGAATCCCCACCCACTCCCAAGACACCCATGCCCCTCTCCTTCTTTTTTTTTTCCGTACGTGCAGAACTGGTGTTCAATTTGCCAGGCTGAAGCCAGAGGTGGGCTTCAAATTGCGGCACCGTGTCCCTATCCAATTTCCACTGTGTGGAGCAAGAGCTCTCGTCCACAACTGGATTATTGACTGTAATAGAATTTCCCT
>JAPXFY010000020.1:62030422-62032922 GCA_030674185.1 Monoplex corrugatus
TGTCTTGCATATACATATATATGTCTCTTAGTCCCTTTTTTATCCACTGGACGAGGCAGCAGGGAAGTTTTAGTCTTTTTCTTATTATCTGTTGTTTGGTGTCTGTTTGTGATCGTGCGTTCGCGCTTGACAAAGGCCGGTTGGCCGAAAATTTGCGCCAGTCTTGTCTTGTTGTATTGAATATGCGTTCTTTTTCGGTTTTCTTGTTCTTCTGGTTCCTGTTTGTTTGGACGCGGCAGTCGCACTTATTTTGTATCTTGCATATATATTGAATAACGCCTATTATTATTCGATGTAGTTGTTGTAAACACGTTTTGGTATGACTGTTTTGTCTTGTTTTTTTTTCGTTTGTAAATTTAGATTCAGAATAAAGAAAGAAAGACGTCTACATTTCTCTCTTTCTGTGTCTCTCTGTCTCTCTGTCTGTCCGACTGTCTGTCTGTTCATCTCTCTGTCTGTCTGTCTCTGTCTTTTTCTCTCTATACCTCTGTCTCTTTCTCTAAATACCTCTGTCTCACTCTGTCTCTCTGTCTGTCTGTCTCTCTCTGTCTCTTTCTATCTCTCTCTCTCTGTCTCTGTCTCTCTGTCACAGTTTGCCTGTCTGTCTCTCTCTCTCTCCGTCTCTCTCTGTATCTGTCTGTCTGTCTGTCACTCTTTCTCTCTCTCTCTCTCTCTCTTTCTCCCTGTCTTTCTCTCTCTATCTGTTTCTCTGTCTGTCTCTCCGTCTCTGTCTCTGTCTCTGCCTCTGCCACTGATTCTCTCTCTCTCTCTGTGTCTGTCTCTGTTTCTGTCTGTCTGCCTATGTCTGTCTCTGTCTCCCTGTTTTTGTCTGTCTGTCTGTTTCTCCTCTCTCTCTCTCTCTCTCTCTCTCTCTCTCTCTCTCTCTCTCCTCAAGGGTCATTCCAAGGGTGTGACCACTCCAGGAAATCATCAGTGTCCACTCACCAGAGAAAAGTCGGACAGATATTGAGATAATACTGTTGGCAGTGCCAGACACCTCGTCTGATAAGACACACACACACACACACACACACACACACACACACACACACACACACACACACACACACACACACACACATCCACACACATCACACACACACACACACAAACACACACACATACACACACACATACACACACATACAAACATACACACATACACAAACGCACATACACATACACACACATACACACACATACAAACACACACACATACACAAACGCACATACACATACAAACAAAGCAGTTTCAAGATAAACAGAAAAAGTATGAAAAATGTTACATGAATTTTGAAATTAGCAAAACACCTAAGCGGTTCCCTGCCAGTAGAAGTATACAATCCCTTATGTATAGGTGGAAACTTGATGCTTTCAAAACAAAATACACCAGGAATGTAGTGTGCCTGTGTGGAAAGAAGATAACACATAGTCATATTATTTCATGCGTTCGAGTAAAACGACATATACCTATGTTATCAACGAAGACAGTTTCTGACATATTTGCCTCACCATCCTTAACATATGAATTTTTTGTTAGCCTGTCAAAAAATCCTATAGCGAATTATCTTTAACGCGCCATTACTTCTCATGTTCAGTGTTATGGTTAGCTAAGTTTACTGTTTCAATCGTTAATTATGATAACGTCATTTGTGAATTTTTCTTTCTTGTCTTGTTTTTCTTGTTCATTTCTTTTTCCTGAAGATTATCTATTTCCAAGTGGTTTTTGTTGTTGTTTCTTTTGTTGTTGTTGTCTAAAAATCACTTTAGTGAATAGACATTAAATCAAAGACCACCACCACACACACACACCGTCTAATATCACTTATAGTGAAAAGATGTTAAATCAAGCAACGAACGAACGAACATACACATACACACACACACATGTCACACACATACACATACACACATACATCACTTACACACAGACACACACAGACACACGCCCACACACATTACACATACACATACAGACACATATATACACACACATACACACACGCAAACACACGAACACACAGACATGCACAGACACAAACACACGTACAGACACACACAGAGACACAGACACATCACACACACATACACACACACACACGCATAGAAGCACACACACATCCACACACACACACACACACACACACACACACACACACACACACACACACACACACACACAAATACACACACATACACAAACACATACACACACACACACACAAAAAAACACATACGCACACAGGCACGCACACACACGAAAACACAGACACACACAGACACACATACACACAAACACAGACACACAGACACACAGACACACACAGATACACACACAGACACAGACACACACAGATACACACACACAGACACAGACACATACAGACACACACAACACACGCACTCACACACACACAAACACACACACACGCACGCACACACACACGCACACATCACACACACATCACACACACACATCACACACACACACATCACACAC
>JAPXFY010000020.1:62047922-62050422 GCA_030674185.1 Monoplex corrugatus
TTTGTTACGCCAGCAGTGTTCCGCGAAACGCAGTCTTTGTTGACGTATAGATTTACTGATTGGTGGGATCTTACCATATAACTCTTTGCTAGTTGGATGTTCTCTCTAGGATTTGTTCAGGGCTGCATGCAGCATTCGTGTGTATGCTCCATCAATCGTCTTCTCCAATGTCGTTGTTAGGGTCCAAGAGATTGAACCATATGTAAGAACAGACTCTACTGCTGCTCGGAAGAAGTTCCTTTTCAGGTTGTCTGGTAGATTGGATTTCCAGATTTTGTCCAGTTGATTTAGTGCGCCCCAGGCATTTCCGAGTCTGGTGGTGACGTCTTGTTCTGTGGCATCAATGTAGCTGCCAAGGTATTTAAAGTCTTGAACTTGTTTGATCGCATCTCCATTGAGACTTCTCATACATGACCAATCAAACTAAAACCAATATGAAAACATTGGGACACCACCTAGACTGTACAATATCTTAAAATAAAACCCTGCTAAGATTGCAGTCATAAAACATGTAGTCTACAACCACAATAAGTACATGGCATATGTTAGCAAATTCTGACTCCACAATTACTTTTGTCATGGAGTACACATCACCAACGCTGCATGTTCCATGCTTTCATCATCAGGTGCCCTGCCGCATGGCGTTGGCGATCATGGACTTTCATCTGTCTCTATCTCTCGTTGCCCCTAGCATCTCCCCCACCCTCCTCGTCCCCAGCCACTCTGTAAGTCCGTCCAGCATTTTCTCCCTGGGTCTACCCGGTGCTCTCTTTCTCTCCAGGTTTTCCGTTGTGACCAGGTGCTCCAAATCCCCCTTCCTCATAAAATGGCCTATAAATGTTGCCTGTCTTTTCCTAATCTTCCCTATGAATGATCTTCCAGTGTCTGCCTCCATCAAGACTGTCTCGTTTGTTTTCTTTGCTGTCTATGCTTTAAAAGTATGAAATACTGTCATTCAAAATAAACACAAAAAGGCAGAATGACTGATTAGGAGAACACACTAAGCCCATATGGCTATTATATAAGTCAATATTTTATCATGAATTTAACTAAAGGGATATCACTGCTTCCATTCTTTGGTCCATGGATGAGGATGCATGTTTCAAACCTTCTGACACAATCATACTTGCAGTCACATAAATTATTCAATGTTCACCTCAGAACCTTTCTAAATTTTGTTTTATTGTCGAGTTAAAAATGAATGCATTTGTCTATTTACATGTTTACTATTTATTCATTCGTTCGCTTAGTTTTAACCAACTGGTTCCCCAACCCCCGTGGGATCTTTCAGTATAATTAGTATCCCCACCTTCTGGAAATTCTGTGCTAGAAATTTTCTCTTTTCTGTCACTCTCTTTGTTTCTGCCTTGTTCCTTTGTTTTCTGTCATTTCTTCCTATCATTTTTTGCCTTGCTGGTCCATTCACCTGTATGCGTTCGATACAGTCTTGTGTACTTTTTCTTAGGATTGATAATGGAGTATATGTAGTAAATGCTTTTTTGGCTCTAGGGAGGTGAGATGTGAGGTAGCAATTTTAGGTAATGTTTTTTATACATGTTTTGTGTGTCCTTAGATATGCTTACATTTTTTTAAAATCCCCTGTGAGATAAAGTGGACGGAGTGGTCAACGCCAGGGGCATGTCCTTAGCTGAGGTGCGCAATTGCATTGATATGTGTGTACTTATTTTTCTTTTCTTTTTCTGTTGAAGTTTTGTATGTTTTGAAGCGGTTATAACCCTGATATGGCTGTACTCAGTCGACTTGGCTTTAAACAACAACAACAACAACAACAACAAACAACAACAACAACAAATAACAATAACAATAACAATAACAACAACGATGACCAACTGGTCGGCTCATTTAAAAGAGCCGTGTACTCAAGATCTGATATTCTTAGTTTAATCCCAGCCAACAAAATTCAAAACTGGCTTTTTCACTGCCCATCTGAGTGTGTCTATCATTTTGGTGGTGTCAGCTTTCTGTATCATAAGTCCCTCTTCTCACGCACCCCTAATTTCAAGACTTTAAACAGGGCTTAAGATTTTGCATAGGCTCAAGGAGTCTGTCAGATAACTGGCAGGAGATTTGGGTGAAGCTTATACGGAATTGTACGAGTGTGATGATGTCCTTTTGAGGACACTCCAAAAATACTTCTTAATCTCATACTACAACTAAGCTTCAGTCATACCAGATTTCTGCCAATAAGAGGTGCATTTCTACAGCACACCTCAACACAGGTCACTGATCATTGCCATTCATTGTTACCGACTTCGGATGGTTGCAAATCCGCTGGTTGATCGAGAGAGAGAGACAGAGACAGACAGACAGACAGACAGACAGACAGAGATAGACAGAGACAGAGAGACAGAGAGACAGAGATAGACAGAGACAGAGAGACAGAGAGAGACAGAGAGACAGAGACAGAGACAGAGAGACAGAGAGAGATGGACAGACAGACAGAGACAGAGAGAGACAGAGAGAAAACAGGGAGACCCGA
>JAPXFY010000020.1:62060422-62067922 GCA_030674185.1 Monoplex corrugatus
GAAATGAGCAGTTCGTGTTGTGATGCAACGCCGAGTCGGATGGGAAGAACGGTCGATGGGAGGTATGGCATGGTATCATAGGCTCATCAGGGGCAAAACAGATCTGAAAGATTCTCCGCGTGGCATGGGAATAGAAGACTCTTTCAATTCTACTCTCACGTGGGGGGCAAACAGGGGAAATCCGCCAGATCTTACGTTGTTTCCGGCGAAACGCTGGTTACCGAACGGACAGGTTTTTCTTTATGAATTTTTTTCTGTCATTTGTTGTTTAAGGATAAATCCTTTAGGTTAAAAAAATCATTTTAAATGATGTTTAACAAATAGAAATGTGATCACAAGGAGCAAATGGTGGCGATGGAGATGTTTTTTAAAGTTTATGTATGTATATATGTATGTGTATATGTATGTATGTATGTATGTATGTATGTATGTATGTATGTATGTATGTATGTATGTATGCATGTGTGTATGTATGTATATATGTAAGTATCTGTCTATCTATCTATCTATCTATCTATTTCTTTCTTTCTATCTATCTATCTATCTTTCTATCTATTTATCTATCTATCTATCTATCTATCTATCTATCTATCTATCTATCTATCTATATGTCTGTCTATCTATCTATCTGTCTGGCTGATTGTCTGTCTGTCTATCATTATCTGATTGTCTGTCTATCTATCTCTCTATCTCTCTCTCTAACTATCTCTCTCTCTACTCTATCTATCTATCTATCTATCTATCTATCTGTCTGTCTGTCTGTTGTCTGTATATCTGTCTGTCTGTCTGTCTGTTATCTATCTATCTACTATCTATCTATCTATCTTTACCGTAAGAATTGACAACAACAACAACAAGAACAACACACACACATTTATTTATTAGTTTATTCATTGGACTGTTTTTCTTTCAATTTAAATCAATTTCTTATTTTGTTTGTTTGTTTATGTAATTGTTTCTTTCTTTATTTTTATTTACTTATTTCTTGCATTTTTCTTTTTCTTTCTTTCTTTTCTTTCTTTCTTCTCTATTTTTTATTTATTGCGTTATTAGATTCAACTGTAAAGGACACATTGTCCACTGTTTTGATTTCATTCTGGTTCATGTAATGTCATAATCACTAAATTTTTCAGCAATAGCGAGTAACACGAATAGTTGGCTGGTTATGTTCAAGACAATACTGACGGTCGTACATACTCAGAAGCTGTAATATGACTGTGATTGATTCTCTCATAGTGCAGTGTGTACTGGCTAGAAATATGATCAATAATAGTAATCCTTATTTCATTTATTCATCGCAAGCAATCCCAGTAAAAAAAAAAAAGCTTATTGCAACTGGGGTTATTTGCGTGTGTGTGTATGTATGTATGTGTGTGTGTGTGTGTGTGTCTGTGTGTGTGTGTGTCTGTGTCTGTGTGTCTCTTGTTGTTGTTGTTGTTGTCGTTGTTGTTGTTGTTGTTGTCGTTGTTGTTGTTCTCAATTCTTACGAGCATATTTTGGTTTCCTGTCTAAAATTCCTATGTGTGTGTGTGTGTGTGTGTGTGTGTGTGTGTGGTGTGTGTGCGCGCGCGCGCGTGTGTGTGTCTGTGTCTGTGCAAACGTGCGTGCTTGCGTGCGTATGTGCGTACGTGTGTGTGTGTGCGTGTGTGCGTATGTGTTTGTGTAAGTGTGTGTGTGTGTATGTGTGTGTGTGTGTGTGTGTGTCTGTGCGAACGTGCGTGCTTGCGTGCGTGTATGCGTACGTGTGTAAGTGCGTGTGTGCGTATGTGTGTGTAAGTGTGTGTGTGGTGTGTGTGTGTGTAAGTGTGTGTGTATATGTGTGTGTGTGTGAGAATGTGTGTGTGTTGTGTGTGTGTGTGTGTGTGTGTGTGTGTGTGTGTGTGTGTGTGTGTGTGTGTGTGTGAGTTTGTGTTTTGTTGTTGTTGTTGTCGTGTCGTCGTTGTTCTTGTGTTCTGATTTCTTATGATAATATTTTGGTTTCCTGTCTAAAATTCCTCTGTGTGTGTGTGTGTGTGTGTGTGTGTGTGGTGTGTGTGTGTGTGTGTGTGTGTGTGTGTGTGTGTTGTGTGTTGTGTGTGTGCGCGTGTGTGTATGTGTGTGTGTGTATGTGTGTTTTGTGTGTGTGTGTGTGTGAGTGTGTGTGTTTGTGTGTGTGTGTGTTTGTGTGCGTGCGTGCGTGTGTGTGTGTGTGTGGTGTGTGTGTGTGTGTGTGTGTGTGTGTGTGTGTGTGTGTGTGTGTGTGTGTGTGTGTTTGGTGTTTTGTGTGTTGTTGTTGTTGTCGTGTCGTCGTTGTTCTTGGTTCTGGATTTCTTTGTATATCGTTTGTGTTTCTTGTCTGTTTTTTGAAATTGTATTCCTCTGTCTTGTCTCTGTGTGTGTGTGTGTGTGATGTGTGTGGTGTGTTGTGTGTTGTGTGTGTGTGTGTGTGTGTGTGTGTGTGTGTGTGTCGCGTGTGTGTATGTGTGTGTGTGTATGTGTGTTTGTGTGTGTTGTGTGTGAGTGTGTGTGTTTTGTGTGTGTGTGTGTGTGCGTGCGTTGTGTGTGTGTGTGTGTGTGTGTGTGTGTGTGTGTGTGTGTGTGTGTGTGTGTGTGTGTGTGTGTGTTCTTATTTCAGTTGAACCCAATAAAATTGTATTCGAACGATTTTTTCTAATGTTTTTGTTGATACTATAGATTTCAGTGTACACAGATGTAAAACATCTGCTTCTGTAGAATGGGAGGAAACTAAGCTCTCTTTTCGTCTCTATATCGTTGTTTATGTGTTTTTGTCTGTTTATTTGATTGTCATTCTGTCTCTGTTCTCTCTTTTTTTGTCTGTTCTCTGTTTCTCTGTCTGTCTCCCTGTCTGTCTGTTTTCCTGTCTGTCTGTCTCTGTCTGAATGTCTGTCTTGTTTCTCTTTTGTCTATCTCTCTGTCCTCTTCTGTCTGTCTGTCTGTCTCTCTGTCTCTCTTCTCCTGTCTCTTCTCGTCTTCCTTCTCTGTATCTTCTTTCTCTCTTCTCTCTCTCTCTCTCTCCCTCTTCCGTATGTGTGTGTGTGTCTCTCTCTCTCTCTGTGTCTCTGTCTGTCTTTCTCTGTATTTCTGTCTCTGTCTCTGTCTGTCTTCCTGTCTGTCTCTTTGTCTCTGTCTCTCTCTCTCACTCTCTCTCTCACTCTCTTTCTCTCTCTTTTCTTCTCTCTGTCTCTCTCTCCCTTTTTCTCTCTCTGTCTCTCTGTCTCTGTCTCTCTGTCTGTCTGTCTGTCTTTTGTCGCTGACTCTCTTTGTCTGTCTGTCTGTCTCTGCATTTGTCTGTCTCTGTCTGTCTGCCTGCCTGCCTATCTGTCTGTCTGTCTGTCTGTCTTCTCTCTCTCTCTCCCTCTGTCTCTCTCTTCTCTCTCTCTATCCCTCTGTCTGTCTGTCTCTCTCTGTGTCTCTCTGTGTCTCTTTCTGTCTGTCTGTCTGTCTGTCTCTCTGTTTTTCTCAGTCTGTCTGTCTGTCTCTGTCTCTCTTTGTCTGTCTGTCTGTCTCTCTGTGTCTCTGTCTCTGTTTTCTGTCGTCTGTCTCTCATCTGTCCCTTCTCTCTCTCTCTCTCTCTCCCTCCTCTCTCTCTCTCTCTCTCTCTCTCTGTTGGTGGGTGTCCTGGTATATATTTCTTGTCATGCAGTATGCTGGTCTTGGTGATTATGGTCAAATAAAAACCATATACATATTTTCTGGATTACAGACAGAGAAGTAGAAAGACTATTAACCGATTTTGTTCAAAAGAGAAATTCAAATATTTTGATAGACCATGGGGAGAGCGACAGAAAGCTTGAAGAAATGAACGGCAGAGACAGAACGCCAAAGACAACTACAGAAATAATTAATAATTACAATATAGACAGATAGACAGACAGACAGACAGACAGACAGACAGAGAATTAGAGGACAGGCAGAGACAGAGACAGAGACAAACAGACAAACAGACTGACAGCCAGCCAGCCAAACAGACAGAGAGAGACAGAGACAGAGAGACAGACAGAAAGAGAGAAAGAGAGACGGAGACAGAGAGAGAGAGAGAAAGAGAGAGAGAGAAACAGAAAGACAGAGACAGAGAGAGAGAGAGAAAGAAAGAGAAAGAGAGACAGAGACAGAGATAGAGATGGAGACAGAGACACAAAGAGATAGCGAGAGAGACAGAGACAGAGACAGAGAGAGACACAAACAAAGAACAAACAAATAAACAGAAAAAAAATAGATAAACAAATAAAAAACAACAACAAAAAGCCCGGACTTTACTTAAATTATTTTTTTATCTCAGTATCACTACTACAATATCCTATCAGGCAAAATAGAGAAACGTAGAAAAAAAAGCCAAAAAAATACACGAACAAAACATATGTAGGCCTATATATCGATTTCGTCTCACCGTGTGCAGACTGTTCCTAATGAGTTCGTTATTTTATATTTCACGCCGTTTGGAGTGAAATATTGGTGTGTTTTTATGATGCAGGGACCATCAGCGACAGGCAATAATACTTACACCATCTGTCGGGGTACGGGTAACTCCATACCATGCCCGCGTTTTGAACTAGCGGTCCCGCTGCGATCTACTCCTGCGTTTAACCTTTTAAATATCTGGGAACGATCATCTCACCAGGCGGCAGATGCACATCAGAAATAGCCAGCAGAATCGGCCAAGCCAAACAGCATTCAAGAAGATGAAAAGCTTTCTTACCAACAAATGCCTATCAATTAACATCAGGAAGAGAGTTTTGAATGTTATATAGAACCGATAATGTTATGCGGTCGTGAGGCGTGGACAGTCATGAAGCAAAGCCAGAACAAGATTGAGGCAGCCGAGATGTGATTTCTAATAAGAATGTTGAGAGTTCCATGAACAGCACAGAAAACAAACGAGACAGTCTTGATGGAGACAGACACGAGAAGATCATTCATAAGGACGATTAGGAAACGACAGGCAACATTTACAGGCCATTTTATGAGGAAAGGGGAATTGGAGCACCTGGTTACAACGGGAAAGCTGGAGGGAAAGAGAGCACCAGGTAGACCCAGGGATAAATGCTGGACGGACTTGCAGAGTGGCTAAAGACAGAGAGGGTGGAAGATATGCTTGCGGCAACAAGGGATAGAAACAGATGGAATGCCATGATCGCCAACGCCATGTGGCAAGGCATTTGATGATGATGGTGATGACCCTGTCCACCAGCATCCTGGATTGTCAACCATGCTAGCAAAGCGAAAAACTTAACTCTTTGACTTCCTTACCCTGTCCACCAGCTTCCTGCAAGAAGCAGGAAGCTGGTAGATAGGGTAAGGGAGTCAAACGGTTAAGTTTTTGTGGATAGGTAGATAGGGTACGGGAGGCAAAGGGTTAAATCGTGCTGTGTGACACATTAACCCTTTGATTCCCGCACCCTATCTACCATCTGCAAAAACTTAACCCTTTGGCTCCCTCACCCTATCCACCAGCTTCCTGTAGGATGCTGGTGGATAGGGTGAGGAAATCAAAGGGTTAAGCTTTTGTTTTGCTGGCATGGTTGACAATGCAGGATGCTGGTGGACAGGGTGAGGGAATCAAAGGGTTAAGTTTTTTGTTTTGCTAGCATGGTTGACAATGCAGGATGCTGGTGGACAGGGTGAGGGAATCAAAGGGTTAAGTTTTTCTTTTGCTAGCATGGTTAACAATGCAGGATGCTAGTGGACAGAGTGGGGGAGTCAAAGGGGTTAAATGTTTGTTTTTGCTAGCATGGTTGACAATGCAGGAAGCTGGTGGACACGTTGAGGGAGTCAAAGGGTTAAGTTTTCTTTTGAGCATGGTTGACAATGCAGGAAGCTGGTGGACAGGGTACGGGAGTCAAAGGGGTTAACAAGGAAAACCACGAGGGTGCGGATGGGACACACAACTCCAATGCCTCACCACTCTCCGGACAATCACCTCCCAAGCTCCTGACGCCATTTGATAGTCATTTCATCAAGCAAAGGGGGCTGGCTGTTCATGCACTTAATGACCCATTCGAACACGGAAGTCTGCGCTACATATTGCTTTAGATTTATTAAGCACGGAATTTTTTTTTTTTTGGTGACGTTTGCTGAAAGAAACTGGATGTTTTTTCGCGGCGTTTGTTTTAAACGGCACAGAACAGCGAAGTGGCGACTAGTATCAAACTAGTAACATCTAGAACCAAGCTAGTGATGCTAAGGCACAAACTGACGTCACTTAAGACCAAAGTGGTAACGTCTAGGATCAAAGTGGTAACGTTTAGGACCAAATTAATGATGACTATGACCAAACTAGTGACGTCTAGGACCAAATTGATGACGTCTAGATCCAAACTAGTGACGTCGAGAATAAACTGGTGACGTAAGGGATCAAATTAATGACGTCTAGGACCACCTTGGTGACTTTGACCAAACTGGTGACGTCAAGAACCAAACTGGTGACGTCTAGGACAGAACTGGTGACGTCTAAGACAGAACTGGTGACGTCTAGTTCAGAACTGGTGACGTCTAAGACAGAACTGGTGACGTCTAGGACCAAACTGGTGACCTTTAGGACAGAATTGGTGACGTCTAGGACATAATGTTGATGTCTAGGACCAAACTGGTGACGTTTAGGACAGAATTGGTGACGTCTAGGACATAACTGTTGACATCTAGGACCAAACTGGTGGCACCTAGGACAGAACTGGTGATGACGTCTAGGACCAAACTGGTGACGTCTAGGACAGAATTGGTGACGTCTAGGACCAAAGTGGTAACGTCATATCTAGGAACAAACTGGTGACGTCTAGGACAGAATTGGTGACGTATAGGACCAAACCGGTGGCATCTAGGACAGAACTGGTGATGACGTCTGGGATCAAACTGGTGGCGTCTAGGACATAACTGTTGACGTCTAGGTACAAACTGGTGACGTCTACGACAGAATTGGTGACGTCTAGGAACAAATTGGTGGCATCTAGGACAGAACTGGTGACGTCTAGGAACAAACTGGTGACATCTTTCTCTCTCTCTCTCTCTCTCTCTCTCTCTCTCTATATATATATATATATATATATATATAAATATATATATACATATGTATACATGTATATACATACGTACGTATAAACCAAAATATGATTGAATACAATAAATGAATGAATAAAGATAAACAAATGAATAAATGAAAACAAGACAAATGAATGAATATGATAAATGAATAGATAAAATATATAAATAAATGAAAAGATAAATAAATAAATAAACAAGTAAAAAATAAACAAGTAAATAAATAAATAGATAAATAAATAAATGGATAGAAAAATAAATCAATAAATTGATACATAAATAAATAGATAAATAAATAAATAAATAAATAATATATTTTTTTTTAAAAAAGACAACGTAAAGCGAGCACTATGGCAGACTGTCTCAACAAGGTAACAAAACGTAACTAATTGATAAGTTCAAGAGAGAAAGTTTTGAACACACACTATCCTGAAAAATAAAGAGTGCTGACCCTTATATTAGACAGTG